>OX457027.1:88851004-89451004 GCA_949752745.1 Protula sp. h YS-2021 | reverse complement strand
GATAAAAACTGTAGGAGGAAACGCACTTTTAAGTTTATCCTTCAAAAAATCCCAAAAAATACAAACATTGTCCGATCGACAAAAAAAGTACAAGCCGCATGAACGACCCCTTAGGGATGCCTCATATCGAAAATAAATGACATCGGACATCTGGTGACATCTGGGTCACGGTAAAGGTAAAAAATAGAAGTTGACTATTATCTCGAAAACGGTTAGAGATAGAGGGATTTTGGGGTTCGTTTTTTAGCAGCTTCGATCGAATCGACGATAAAAAAGGGTACTTGACTTTCAGGTTTTCGGTTATAATTTAATAGAACTATTTTCTTCAGAGGCTTTTGCAAGTGGGCAAATTCCGCTTTGTAGCGGATTCTGTTTCAGTGGGAAAAGTAGAAAGAATGAAGAAATAGTACATGAAGAGTGACAAAGAAAGAAATTCCGATTAGTCGTCTCTTACGCCACGCACGGAACAGAACGCAGTGGGTGTATTCTTAAGATTCTCCCCACCCACAGCGGGATTTAAACAAATGCTGCTCTCCTTATTTGCTTTAGAAATTAGCTTTATAGTTGCATTATTTACCAACAGATGGTGTTAAAGGACAGTTGATCTACGGACTTTGACGGACTCCCTTATGTGGTATGTTTTGTACTCAATGGGTGCTCCTGTGGCTACCTCATAAGAAGCACCACATAAGGAAGAAAAACCACGTAAGTGACGGATGTACCGAAAATCCACCACATAGCATAATCATTGTGGGCACGGACGGACGGACAGACAAAAAACAATAATGCATCCCCGAAGGGAGACATATAATCATCATCATAGACATTTTTAATCCCACAATTATTGTAAGTGGACGATGCGCTCTCCTGTGATTCTCGTTTCTCGCAAAGCCAGTTTGTCCGGCTAAGTAGGTTCAGATGAAACAGTGTGACAGAGACATGCTGTAGAAAACTAGTCTGTGACAGTAAAGGCTAGGATGAAACAGTGTCATATAGACATGCTGTGGCTAACTAGTCTGTGACAGTAAGGGCTAGGATGAAACAGTGTGACCGAGACATGCTGTAGAAAACTAGTCTGTGACAGTAAAGGCTAGGATGAAACAGTGTCATATAGACATGCTGTGGCTAACTAGTCTGTGACAGTAAGGGCTAGGATGAAATAGTGTCATATAGACATGCTGTAGAAAACTAGTCTGTGACAGTAAAGGCTAGGATGAAACAGTGTGATATAGACATGCTGTGGCTAACCAGTCTGTGACAGTAAGGGCTAGGATGAAACAGTGTCATAGAGGCATGCCGCAGCTAACTAGTCTGTGACAGTAAGGGCTAGGATGAAACAGTATGATGGAGACATGCTATACCTAACTAGTATGTGACAGTAAGGTCTAGAATGAAGCAGTGTGATAGAGACATGCTGTAGCTAACTAGTCTGTGACAGTAAGAGTTAGGATGAAATAGTGTGACAGAGACATGCTGTAGCTAACTAGTCTGTGACAGTAAGGACTAGGATGAAACAGGATGATGGAGACATGCTATAGCTAACTAGTCTGTGACGGTTAGGGCTAGGATGAAACAGTGTGACCGAGACATGCTGTAGAAAACTAGTCTGTGACAGTAAAGGCTAGGATGAAACAGTGTCATATAGACATGCTGTGGCTAACTAGTCTGTGACAGTAAGGGCTAGGATGAAACAGTTTGGCAGAGACGTGCTGTAGCTAACTAGTCTGTGACAGTAAGGGCTAGAATGAAACAGTATGATGGAGACACGCTATAACTAACTAGTCTGTGACGGTTAGGGCTAGGATGAAACGGTGTGGCAGAGACATGCTGTAGCTAAGTAGTCTGTGACAGTAAGGGCTAGAATGAAACAGTGTGACAGAGACATGCTGTAGCTAACTAGTCTGTGACGGTATGGGCTAGGATGAAACAGTGTGACAGAGAGATGCTGTAGCTAACTGGTCTGTGACAATAAGGTCTAGAATGAAGCAGTGTGATAGAGACATGCTGTAGCTAACTAGTCTATGACAGTAAGGGCTAGGATGAAACAGTGTGATGGAGACATGCTGTAGCTAACTAGTCTGTGACAGTAAGGTATAGAATGAAACAGTGTGACAGAGACATGCTGAGGCTAACTAGTCTGTGACAGTAAGGGCTAGGATGAAACAGTGTGACAGAGACATGCTGTAGCTAACTGGTCTGTGACAGTAAGGTCTAGAATGAAGCAGTGTGATAGAGACATGCTGTAGCTAACTAGTCTGTGACAGTAAGAGTTAGGATGAAATAGTGTGACAGAGACATGCTGTAGCTAACTAGTCTGTGACAGTAAGGACTAGGATGAAACAGTATGATGGAGACATGCTATAGCTAACTAGTTTGTGACGGTAAGGGCTAGGATGAAGCAGTGTGACGGAGACATGCTGTAGCTAACTAGTCTGTGACAGTAAGGTCTAGAACAAGGCAGTGTGATAGAGACATGCTGTAGCTAACTAGTCTGTGACAGTAAGGGCTAGGATGAAATAGTGTGGCGGAGACATACTGTAGCTAACTGGTCTGTGACAGTAAGGGCTGGGATGAAACAGTGTGATGGAGACATGCTATAGCTAACTAGTCTGTGACAGTAAGGACTAGGATTAAACAGTGTGATGGAGACATTCTGTAGAAAACTAGTCTGTGACAGTAAGCACTAGGATGAAACAGTGTGACAGAGACATGCTGTAGCTAACTAGTCTGTGACAGTAAGGGCTAGGATGAAACAGTGTGATGGAGACATGCTATAGCTAACTAGTCTGTGACAGTAAAGGCTAGGATGAAGCATTGTGATGGAGATATGCTATAGCTAACTATTCTGTGACAGTAAGGACATAAAGGTTGGTTTCTTATGAAAATACACTCTGCAAGGGGTTGAAAAGGGGGCATTACTTCATACTTAGCGCTCCGATTTTAGGGTGGTTTATATTCGAACACACGCATGATAACCACTTTGTTGAACGTGGAAACGAATGGCCCTCCCCTGCTCGCCAAGCGTATATTCTATGTTAACTCCGACAGGTTCCTGTTCGGTCGACCTGATAAAATGAAATATTGTCCTAACATTGGTAAAATTTTGTCTCGGTCAACACTTGATGGTATCAGGCCAACAGAACAGACATTTAGGCATAGTGGGTCAGATATGGGACGATGTTCTCATAAAGAAGTAAAACTCTTGACATTACATATCACAATGTTTACAATGCACTATGGTACATTAGTTGAACTTGCCGTTAATTTTATTGGCACGAAGCAGTGATGGTGAATAGCTATGGTTTTATCGCTCTGTCACTCTGGAGTCGCTGGCGACTATCTCGCTTTAACATTATTCGCACCACAGTAATTAAAAGATGCATATATACATGTGTAAACATGCTACTGAGAATAAATACAAGATTGTTAAGTTCAATTATATTTGTGTGAACAGAAACATGGGAAGTTGAACTTGGGCTAACTTGTCTAAACCACTGGGCATTCACACACACCATGGATTACATTTTTGGAACAGAGAACTAAAATATGACATTTTCTTCTGCTGTGACAGACCCAGAGTGACCTGGAACTGATATTTGAAACTACTCTCTACATTTCGTTCAAAGTTAATTTCCCAGGAGCCGCTGAGAATAACATAAAAGCTAAGAATCCATGTTTGCAGTTCTTTCCGATAAGAATCTGAATCATATCTTTATCTGAATTGTATGTTTTTACTTCGCAAAAGCTTTGAATTCACTTATCTCCACTTTTAGATGGGTTCCCTTTCGGTTTTAACCTTTCCGGCAAATAAAAACAAACTTTTTTGTGCCTGCAGAATAGCCTACCCCGCCATCCATCCTTCCACCAATCAAAAATGAGGGAATCTTCTGGTATTTCGTCATGATTGACCACGGGCATTCCCTTTAAGCGTTTGTTTGAAAACACACGCCATTCTGTGTGTTCCACGAATTTTTTTATTGGGGAACTAGTGGAAAGGTGCGGATTTGCTTTTTATTTACTTTATTTAACTAATTAAAGACTACTTTATCATTCTCCGGAAGTTTGATAAATTTGGTTCAGTTTCGAGGCAAATACAGCACTGGTAACTTCGGTCCGGCAGAATTTGATTTTACACGAAACGGTGACATGTCGATAGTCCCGAGAAGTGTGCCTCTTTTTCTCCACCAGAAGCTGCAAGATCGAGTAGCTACACCCACTGGTTCGAGCACACACCCTCAGGAGTTGTTTCGAGTCTTTGCAGTCCGCATCGCCTGCTCAGACTCCAAGCTTTTACGGCTTACCTTACGGCAGAAATGGCCGGCAGAAATGGCCGGTTTTTGCTAAAGCTTGCACTCCAAACAGGACTTGTTCTTTCTTGTATCTGCAAGCTCTGCAAGATAGAATTTTGTCTGGGCGAAAAAAGCTGTTTGAGAAGTTTTTTCGGGCGTGTGGCACCCTTGGAGCCGCACGCCCGTTAGGGGTCTCTAAACAGGCATAGTCCCTCCGTAGGCCCCTTTTGGGGACCATAGCAACGGCCCACGTGACCACAGGGACCGTAATCCCACGTATTCCCAGACTGGTGATTACGGGCTCACGATCCCATAGGGGCACAGGGTCCTTATGGGAACATGGTCTCATATCGGAACATGGGACTGTGGGACCTGTGGGAACATGGGCCCATAGGGGTACATGTTCCAGGAATATTATTTATTAATCTTAATCATCAACATTGCGATTATTTTAGATGATGCAATTCAGTTTAAAGCACTGCATATCACCGAGAGCGATAGCCTAAGCGTTATTTTTAGCTGTTGCCTTGTATTTTCTGATGCAGTTTCTTATGGTCTCCTCGTTCTGCTTACCTTTCAGACATGACAGAGGCCACCCTACGGTCAAACAAGAAGGAATTGCCGTGTTCACACCCGCCTACCTTGCTCAATCCTCATTCAGTGTGTGATCGCTGCAGAAGAGATCGGGGCCTGGCGTTGTGTGTGGAGGCGAAAACCTGCCCTGAGTGTGAACAGTTAACCCACAGAGAGTGGCGTGCAATTTACAGGAACAGGGCAAAGGACGATCGTAGAAGGAGCAGACGTAAAGCCCCCTCCCTTTTCTTTGCACCGGACTACACCTCCAGCACAATGGAAAGGGCGAGTTCAGTAATTCTTCAGCAGGTGTCGACGCCCATCAGTTTGGATACCGGGGCAGAGTCAGATACAGCGGGCACCAAACGCGAACGCAAAAAGCCAAAGACGTCCAGAGCCTTTTCGGAAACAGTGGCGGAACTGAACATAATAGGGGGCGACGAACGCACGGCTTTACGTAACGCCTGGTCCGCTGACCGACAGGACTCTGGGAAGGAAGGGTCAGGTTCGGAGAAAAAGCTTTGCCCCGCGGAAGGGCAAGTAACTGTTGTACATACCGCTAAGGGATCTGCCTTCACGTCTACCCCGGGTTAACTGGGCATACCAGCACCAGAGGATTTGTTCCCCCAACTAGACCCACCAATTTTGCCCCCTCCACCGGTGACTCAGTGAACTTGTCGGCGATACTGGCTTTACAGACACAACTTCAACGCCAGATCCAGGACTTGCAAAGCTCAATTAAAGAGCAAGAGGCAAAATTGACCCCCAGCAGAAAGCTTGCACCGTCGGCCACAGTTTCTCGGCCGCCACCGGAACCACTTCCCCTAGCGTCCACTTCCCACGATCCCCCCCCCCCCCGCCATCGGTCCGGTCCTGGACCGTGAGACGGAAGACTCCAGTGAGGAGGATTCTTCAGGTATTCCGCCGTCGGGGCAGGTTTCCAATCAGGTGGGAGAAGAGGACGATGACCTGCTTCAAGCTCACACCTCCCCCATAACATCTATTCCCTCTAATAGGGAGAGAGAGATCTACACGCCCTCGGGGGAGTTACTCACCAACACCCCACGAACGCTCTGCAGCGGGGCGAAGAGGAGCGGGAAGAGAAAGAGTCCGACGAGGAAGAGACCGGAGATGTGCCCCAAGAGCCCTCAGCACCGGCTCACTTCCGCTTACCCCTACGGGAGATGGACTACGTACGTTTTCCCCAGGTCGTGGTCAGCGTCTATGGCACGACCCAGCAGCAGCAGGCCGTCGCCCGATCAGGACCCCGCCTCCGCCCGACCTCTCATCGACGGGGGAAGAGGGAACACCCTCCGTGACGTCATCGTCCCTAGCTCCAGAAGACGTCCCCTTTAGAGATGCCATACAGGAAATATCCCGCCTCGCTAACGTTACCTGTGGCACCCCATGTCTGGAAAGGAATGACCCCCCCCCCATTCGGATGACATCCTAGACGTCACTGCTCCATCACGACTCATTCATTGCCTTATCCGCGAGCGAGGGCATTGCGAACGCAGTGATAGTACGGTCAAACGAGTTTAAAAAGATGGATGCCAGTGAGGGCCGCACGTTATCGCGATTTCATGCCTCAAAGCACTGCTCCGTGCGTCCAGGCCCATACCGTACCTCGGGCGACCAGATTCCGATGGATGCACTGGATCAGCCAACCAAGAGAACAGTGTGGAAGCCATCAGTTCGTGCGGATTCAGACATTCCATTAATAGAAAAAGACGCCAAGAACATTGAGTCGTCGGCCCGTCAAGTTTTAAACATTATGTCCTTTCAGGACCATACTCTAAAAGCACTACGGGCGAGATGGGACAACCTGCGACTCAGTGACCCAGTGTCCTCTAAGCTTTTAGAATGCCTGTCTCTGGCCACCCGTGACATCGTGAAAATCTCTACCTTCTTGATGACATCAATGGTATTCTTAAGACGGGACGCCTTCCTCCAGCATTGCTGGTCAAGCGTCAAGGGACTTCGCGACTTAAGACACACCCCATCCTGGGTGACAAAGAGCTGTCCCCCCTAGAGGTGGAGAGGGTAAACCAAGAAAGTCGATCGTTGTCGCAAGACTTCGCTTTAGTGTCAAGGATGTCGCGGGCCTCGTTCCGCCAACCAGCAAAGCGCAAGAAGCAACGACAGTCCTCTACGGATCACCCTCGGCCCAGCTCCCAGGTGCAGTCCCCGCCGCCGAAAAGGCCCAAGCATTCGGGAGACAACAAACCGGAGGGACAGCATACCCAGCAGCACAGGTAGCAGCCAACCAAAATACCGCTCAGAGACGAGGGACTCGTCTCTTGGAGATACTTTTTCTGGCTTAAACGATCTAAAGGAACTACTGTCCTGCAACACATCCTTGCCCGTACGCGGAAGGCTAGGCAAGTTCTGGCAAGCTTGGGAAGAGTTAGGGGCTTCCCGGAGAGTAGTCTGGTGGCTCCGGAACGGCTACCCCCTCCCCTTCAAGAAGGGCCCGAGGGGACTCAAGCCAAGCATTCCGCTAACACTCCCAGCTCCATGCAACCTGGCCACCGCTTATCAGCAGGGATCAGAAAAAAGCTTAGCCCTGAAAGAAATGCTAAAAGACTTACAAGCAAAACAGGCTATAGAGGAAATGCCAGAAAACCAAGTAGGCTTCTTCAGCCAAGTCTTTCTGGCACCCAAAAAATCAGGGGGATGGCGGCTGGTGATAGATCTATCGTCCCTCAATCAATTCCTGCAAATAACCTCATTCCAGATGGACACGGCACAGGTTATAAAAGCAATTTTACGGGAAGGGATGTGGGGCACATCGATAGATCTATCCGACGCCTACCTACATGTCCCCCTACACCACTCGGCCAGGAAGTACCTATGTTTCCAGATAAATCGAAAGCGTTTTTGGTTTCTGGCACTCCCTTTCGGCCTCTCATCAGCCCCGTACGTGTTTTCAAAGATCATGCGGGTCCTGAAAGCATGGGCACGTCTCCAGGGAATGCTAGTGTTCCAATACTTAGACGATTGGTTCCTAGTACATACCAAAACGGGACATAGCCTATCACCAAACAACCCAACTGGTCAAAAAGGCGATACAGGTAGGTCTTGTGGTAAATCTAGTCAAATCAGAATTGACCCCAAAACAAAACATTATTTACTTGGGAGAACGATGGGATCTGTCAACAGCCCGGGCATTCCCCACAACAGACAGGCAGCAGAGAATTTCTCGGTCTATCCAGAACATTTCTGCAAACCGAAAGGTAAGGGTACAGGCTACGGAATCACTACTTGGTCTATTAGTAGCAAACCGAGAAGACGGTCCCGTTAGGCCGCTTACATTACAGACAATTCCAAGCAAAGGTAAGACAAGCCCTAACGAAGGGACGGTCCCCCAAAGCCACGATGACAGTGTCCCCTTCCGCACTCTTCCTTCTCCAATGGTGGTGCGACCCAGTTACCATGAACGAAGGGGTCCCCTTTCCTGCCCCTCCTCCGGATATAGAGCTCCAAACAGACGCTTCCAGGGAAGGGTGGGAAATTCACTGTCAGGGTCAGATGTGGAGGGGAAAATGGCCAACAACGTTTTGCAGATACCATATCAACTGGCTGGAACAAGCTCTCGAACTATCTCGGGGGCAAGAGTGTCAGAGTTCTTCTGGACAACTCTACAGCAGTAGTGTATCTGAACAAACAAGGTGGAACCAAATCCCCTCAACTGTCGGCCCTGACTTCTCACATTCTCCTTCTGGCACAGGAATGCAAAATCTCCATCGTAGCACGTCACCTGTCAGGGAAGCTAAACGTGCTGGCCGATTTAACGTCCAGGGCGGGTCAAGTGATCCACACAGAGTGGTGTCTAGCCCAGTCATCCTTCCGTTGGGTGACACGGGAATCCCCATGGGGTCTCCCGACGTTAGATCTATTCGCCAATGCGTTGACAACTCAGCTACCCAGGTTCGTATCCCCATGCCCGGATCAAGCAGCATGGGCAGTGGATGCCATTCTGCTACAGGTGTTGCAAAGAATATTAGAACTTAGACCCCCAGCTTTATTACTAGTAGCCCCGTTGTCCCCAGAGGCTCCGCGGTTTACCCTGCTCCTGCGGTGCAAGGTGGTCAAGTCCATCCCGATACCTCGTCACAGGGAACTATTTATCCCAACCCCATTGGCGACACTTCCACCCGTCCCCACAGCTAATGAACCTACACCTGTGGTGCCTAACCAATCCGTCCTAGAGAAAAAAGGTTTTTCCAAGCAGGTAGTGGAGAAGATGGTAAACAACCATAAGCAATCCACAGCGAAAGTTTATAGGTCGCTCTAAGCTAGACCCCTTTCAAGCGACACCAGCAGTGGTAGCAGATTTTTTGGACCATCTTTTCACGGAAGGTCAACTGAAGGTGGGGTCGATAGAAGGTTATCGAGCTGCCATTGGTTCTAGACTTAAGGCATCTACTGGCTATGACCCGAGTGAGGATACGGCCTTGTCACAGTTAATCAGATATTTCAAGGTACATTCCCCTCCCCTACAGTCCAATGTGGCCCAATGGGATCTGTCACTGGTATTACGTTATTTGCAGTGCCCAGAGAGTTTCGCGGAACAAAACATTTCTGCAAAAGACGCCACGGTAAGATTCACTTTCCTGTTAGCCTTAGCGTCCGGTAAGAGGAGAGGCGAAATCCATGCGTTGGACAGGGAAATAATAAAGGAAAATGGGGAATGGAACAGAGTGTTCCTTACTCCCAGAGTCGGTTTCATGGGTAAGACACATATTGTTTCCCAAGGCCGGGGCACCTTCGATCATATTGCACTCCCGGTCCTTCAAGGGGAACAATTGACCGAGGATCGCGTTTCTTTGTGCCCGGTCAAAGCACCACGTCAATATCTTTTGATTTCAGAAACTTATCGGTCAGAAAATCAAAAAGCCCCCATTATTTCTTTCATTCCGAACTTTAACAAAGACCTTTCTGAACAGACCATCTCAAACTATATTAAAAAGGTCATTTTGCAGCTTATGAACGGGCACAGACCGATACGGGCCTACAAAACAAATGTAAAGTTAAAGCCCATCATGTCCGCCAGATAGCAAATTCCCTCAGAGCTCTTTGTAATGTGTCTTTGGTAGATATACTTAAAACAGGTTGTTCATCCTCTCCCAACTCATTCGTTAAGTATTACCTTAAAGATTTTTCGCAGAACGAGTTGTCGGGTCTTTACTCGTTAGGCCCCTTCATTGCTGCGGAAACCATCATTACGAAGCCCTCTACTCTGGTTTCAGGCAACCCGCTCCAAAACTGAAAGGCAAAGGCAAGCAGAAAGGGGGATTTGCCAAGCGACGCAACAACGGGTTCAAGGGCAAGAAACAGTGACATTTCCAGACTTTGTTGTCGTACCTTGAGTACCGTTAAGCAAGTGTTTTTAACTCACCACGGAACGGATATTTTCACTTGAATGCACGTTAGTTTAAAGCTCAAGAATGTTTTCAGTTTAAATGTATTTTATCTTGTGCAGGCAGGGTCACCATGGTCCTAATACCCAGCTACCTGCCATCATCCTCTTTTCGGACCCTAGGTCAGAAAAAGGGGAGAGTACACGGTACCTACTGTTCCCGTAGTCCCGTACCACCTCCGGCAACTAGTGGATCGGTCCATGATGACCATGCCCACCGTGCCCATGGGCCCGTAATTGGCCCAAGACATGGGAATTCATATTGCAGTGAAAGTTTTTCACTTTTTAAGTTTAAATTCTATCAGTATTAGAATCTAAAAGATTATCTAGTCGTATTTTGTAGGTTTTGCGGGAAAAACCTTCAATTTATGTTGTGTTCTTTGCTTCAGGTAAGTGGATCTTGTCAGTTGCCTAAGTCTAACGTCAGTACAGCATATTATCTGATTGTAAATACTGCAGGCGCAATCCCTAGCAGTATTAGGTTTATTTTGCGTAGATCTCCGAGATTTACGATCGTATTGTCAAAATATCGACGGTTTGAAATTATTTTTGGTAACCTCGATGTTGAGAGTGTAAGGTTGGGACCCATCCAGTGGGCGGAAGGAGGGGGATGGCAGTAACCACTCTGTGATTGGTGAACTTGATTTACATGTGTCAGACCTTGACATTCTGTTCCCATGTGGTCGTATCCCACAGTGTTTGTTATGGGACTTGGAGTGTTCCCCCCGTCCCAGGCTTTTTGGAAAACATTAAAAGAAGTGGAACGTAGTTGGTATTTTATTCAGTCTTCAACTACAGTTCAACTTTACATCTTACGATGAGCTTTTACGTATCTAGCACAATTCGCAACCTTTTTGTGAAGCAGTACAAAATGGCAGGCTCCCCTGCTCCGGAATCAAGTCCCATCTAAAAGTTGAGATAAGCAAATTCAAAGCTTTTGCGAAGTAAAACTAACGTTTTATTTCGTAAAACGTGCTTTTACGAGTAAAAGCGCAATTCGCGTTCTCCCCTTTTAGCCTACTCTCCCACCCATCCACCCTCAACTAGCCTGGGTGCGTTATTCAACCACCGAGTGGGGCTTTAAGGCTCTGCCCGTTGTCAATCATGACGAAATACCAGAGGATTCCCTCATTTTAATTGGTGGATGGATGGATGGCGGGGTAGGCTATTCTGCAATCACAAAAAAGTTTGTTTTTATTTGCGTGAAAGGTTAAAACCGAAAGGGAACCCATCTAAAAGTGGAGAACGCGAATTGCGCTTTTACTCGTAAAAGCACCTTTTACGAAATAAAACGTTGGGATTGGATCCTTCCACAAAGCCTCGTTTTGGTTAACCAGCTATTGTCCCGGATAGAACTACACGTGACGTGACGTGAAAAAAATCGACCTTTGCCATCAAAGTAATATTTGCTCATATCACTCTGGATCCGTGATTTAGACAAATTAGCTCAATCATGGAGCAGCGCCATCTACCTCCGCTCTAGCTAGCGCTTAGATGTGCCGATGACGTTATGATAACATCCAGGAGATTCCACGAGGCTGTTGTGCCGTCACCTTCATACAGTCACGTTTCGACCCTCTTTATTGGATTTCTGTATCGCTGAGTCCTTTCCCTTCTTCATTACGTGCAAGTGAATTGATTATCGAGAAAATTAAAAAACTTTTCTCTTTTTCCATTTCCGGTTTCATGGTCCTGTCGTCCACTTTCAGGCAGAGCCAAATATGGACTGTCAGCACTTGCTGGATATCGAAGCATTTAGCAATTGCTGGGGTTAAGCATTCGGTGCAACACTGAAAAGTGATTATTTGCATGAATTATTGTTTCGCATAAATACATATGGAAGACGTAATTCTGTTAGTGATACGCAAAATAATAAAGAAAAGCTGTCGTAAAAGTTTTGAGAGACGCTTGACAACAATCTGGAACAAGAAGTCTAAATAGCCAAGAATTCCATTTTCTTTGGTACTGATAATAAAATTAATGAAATGTTTCGTTTATGAAAACGTGCAGCCCAATTTCGATAATCACATTTACGGTGAGAAGTTATAAGCTTTGAACGCGTACGCAAGTTTCCATCCTTATATCGCATCCACGGACAATGGCCACACACACTTTGGTGATTAATTTAAAGATGGAAACAATTGAGCGTCCCTCGTACTAAGTGCTGACGTCCAGTATCGATCCACATGTGCCTGACGACAGTGATAGACTAAACCTTAAAGGGAAATGCGGGTATCTCTGCGCCATCTAGCGACCGAAATGCGCATAACATTAAACATGGCTAAGTTTGAATCCATGTTTACACAGTATAAATAACTATGAAATCCATCTAGTTCAAAAGTCTTTTTAAAGACAAATATATATAGGGTCGTGTCCAGAAATGGTCTGCGTTGATATTTTGTTCCTATAAGGGCTTGTATTGATATCTTGCCCATTAAAATCATATTTCGCTGTTTTCACCATTTAACCATTGAGTTAATGGAATTTCGTCAAAAAGATTGTGTAATTCTCTTATCGATACGGTGACATCTATTTTATATTTGCTTAAAACATTCCGTATGACGTGTTCTTCAAACAGGGGAAAAATGAGGCGATTGTCAATTGTGATTATGTGTGAATTTGGATTTGGATTGAAATTTCTTGGTGAATAGTTTCTATAGTAAAAGTACGCAACCTTTCAGTGTCTTTATTTAATGTCCACTTCTTTTGTTTTCTCCGATGACTTATTTTGAAGAACGCCGCAAGCAAAGTCGCACCTCTTTTGTGAGGCAGGGCATTCTCAAAAATAACGACCCGGTACACAGGTCATTCTTTTTGAGAATGCCCTGCAAGGTGTGACTTTGTTTTCATTGTTGTTTAATTTGATTCATTGAAAACAACACATAGTCATTGATCACATGGAATTTTAACAGGAATCAAACATTAAGAATCTTCGCCTTGAAAAAAAAAGTTTTATTTAAACTTAAAAACATATATTCCTTAACAAATATTCTAATGCCTAAATACCTGACGAATTTTTTAGTTTTTATTGGAGTTGGGGGAGGGGGGGGGGGGGGGGCTGATGAAAGAGATATATCGACACAGACGTTCGACAGCCGTGGTGATTTAGTCGCGACGAAAATGACAAAACGCATCTCATTTTCTACGTTAAATATTCGTCGACAGACGTAGTTACCTCAAAAAGACGTTTGATAGACGTCAGAATGATCACTTAATCGAGTCTTTTCTCTCGATTTCAAATCTCGAGCAAAACGCCAGAATTTTACGACGAGTAACATTAACTTAAACAGAAGAAAGTAGAAGCTTTCAAGTAAATTACCTTGTAGCTAATGTCGGAATTCATTTTCAAAAATTATGTAAGGTCCATCCGGTCTTAACATGCTTGTGGTATCGATAGATCCGGCAGGCTCGTTAAGATTATATACTTGAATAAATCCATCAATGTCAAAATTCCCAGACTCCCTCTGCAATTCAGAAGGAGTCTGGGTAAAAAAAACTCATTTTCTGAATCTTCCTCCATATTAATTTTGTACCAAAAAAAAAGAAAAAAGCTCGTGTTGACTCTTGCATTAACTAGGTTGTTATGAATGATCGTTCGGTTTTTTATACCTTGTCATGAATGTTATTCTTTATTTGTCACCTTAATCGCAGAACAATAGGGGGTGACGGGCCGAGGGAGGCGGGGCCAATTCGTCTGGCACATGGACATTAAGTATGAGCGGGCCTTCCTTCTCGGTAAACTCTATTTTCATAGCCCTGTCTATTCACACCTCGGGCTGACGCCCTCGGTATGAATAGACAGGGCCATGAAAATAGAGAATACCTCGAAGTCAGGCATTCTCATATACTTCTCTTATAACATCGGTGACCCTCCTTTTTCTTTTCAATTTTTTAATGTATGCCCTCAAAGCATTGAACTGTGAAAATACGAAGGAAAGTGTCAATTGTGGGTGAGATACCGGCATTTCCCTTTAAACCTCGCAATTCAGCCCGCTTCACTCAATCGGGCCAGCGACGAAAGCTTCTAATTGTTTCTTCCCCAAACATCTGACGTAAACACGGTTTTTGAGTATTATTTGGAAATGCGAAAGAAAAAATCACCCGAAAAAGGACCGAATGAGATATTTTTCAATGATACGCTAGTTGTTGGTGGAGGAATTATAAAAGACCTGGACGTTTTGATTTATATCACACACGTGCAATAACAAAGCCTGTAAGTGTCCGTATTGCTGGCTCAGCTCAGTGAGATGTTGCATAAGCAGCTGGTAAATAGCTGTTGCATAAGCAGCTGGCAAACAGCTGTTGTTGACGCGCTGTATAGGGAGAGAAAATCAATGTAGCCTATTTGGTAGCAGGGAAGGAAAAGACAAAAAGGACATATTCTGTGTAAGGCAGTACGAGTATATGATTAAATATGATTTTCTTAAGGAGACTTATCAAAAACATTTCTAGCTGGTTGTTCGGTATATTAAACTTTGTTAATTTTGGTGTTACGGATTTTCCACCCCTTCTGACCCCCCCCCCCCCCCCCCGGCCTTTCACTTTGTTTCGGCCAGCAATTCGAATTGCCAGACCTACATGATCATTTTGGGTTGTTTTCTCTGAACATCCTATGCAATAAATCACCTTTCTGGAAGCAGTCTTAGGTATCTTGTCTATATTCTTCCTGGTCTTCAGCCCACCACCGCTATCGCTCTCTAGACATAGAGAACGCGCCCTGCCAAAAAAACCCCTGCCCTCCCCCTGCCCTCCTCTTCCCTCTCCCCTCCCCTTCCCTCTCCCACTCCCCCTCCCCACCCCGCAGCACAGGTTAACCAGTTTTTTTTTTTTTTATAAATGTTAATGATTTAGAAAGTTGTTCACGTTTGCAAGCGTATCATAGCTTGTGCAGCTGTGTTTGTATAAAAACATTAGAACATAAAGTAGCAATGTCACGTGAGTGCATATTTACTAAAAGCAAGCAGGTCAAGGTCACAGATAGAGTATCAATTCTCATGTTTTTATGTTCCTATAAAAATTGACACATGTTTTCGAAAAGCGCTTTCCAAATGACAGAAAAAAATCGGGTATGCTTTGCTGAAAAAAGCTTAACTTATTTAACAAGGACATAAAAAATGTAAAAAAAAATACTTAATATAGCAATAACATGAAAATTTTTTAAAAGGGTATGCTTTGCTGAAAGAAAGTCTACTTAATACAAAGATGTGTACTAGCAGAGCGGTAAAATAAGGTAATTACACCTTAAATTTGCATTTCAATTTCTAGAGCGCTTAATAAGTGCCAAGATTCTTAAATTTTAATATAGTGCTACCGCACTTTGTTTTCTTTGTAAGATGCACACCCATTCTTTACGGTTTATTAGAACTCATTTTATGTGAAAAAAATAGAATCCTTAACCAATAAGAATTCGATATTTAAATAAAATCATTTATACACAGCTAAAAGTGAAGGTCATTGTCAAAAGATATATATTTTAGACTTGGCGTAACACCAAATTTATTCTCACATATTAATATAAGGAATGTTATCAATACAGAATTGTATGGGCGGTTTTTGATCATAAGTAATATAATACTGTTTCCTAAACTGGCATTGGGTAGTTTAATAAGTAAACTCCAACCGGGCTCATATTTGAAATGTACGTAATATTTCAAGAAGTTAAATAATTTTTTTTCTAAAACATTTGCATCTTACATATCAAACAGTTTTAAACCTGAGAAAAAATTCTGTCATATATTATGAGAAACTCTGGGTAGCATTGTTTAGAATCGCGCTTGACAAACTCAATAAAGCGCTTTTTGGTGCCCCCAATGAACGTATCAAATGTTGCACGATGCTTTGTGCCTTCTCGCTTGACTGTTCCTACTTTAGTTCTAACAAGAAACATGGTTAGAAATGAGGTTCGCCGTATGGTGTTTTTATCCGTATACTGGTCCGCTTTCTGACTGCTGTCAGTGAGGTAGATTCCTCTTCCGTAAAGTCCACTGACTGATTTGCTGATGTCGAACCCATTTTCAATAATCGATCGAACATTTTCTACAGGGGTGCCATGAAAAAGATAAAGCGTTCTAGAATATGCAGTTTTCTTTGCAGTGAAATATCGATTAGTATGTTGTTTGGTTGCTGTATTTTGTGTCACACGTGAGCAGTTGTCCTGGATACCGAAGGTACTTAGGAATAACGTGCTACGTGTGACGGATGCCGCTTCAGAAATGTTGCTATATTCCACTGGAATCGCATTGATTGGAAGGATTCCGTTGAATAATACAGACTGCTCGTACTCTAGAAACAGATTTGGATTGTTTATGTGGTAAATTTCTCTGATTTTAATGGAACTATGTACAAGATTTTTGGCGTCCATCCCAATACCTGTTTTGTCATATTTCCAAGTAGAATAAACATATTGCGAAATTTGCTCATGCAGCCTCTCATCAACCAATGACGCCATGCCATGCTGTTGCAATCGCCATAGCAACCAACGACATCGAATGCCCTTAAATAATGGGACCATATATACTTTATAAATCCTACAGCAAGAGTCTAATATGAGGCCAAAGAATCCAAACGATATCCCCATTGCCAACAGTACCGTTCCCATGGTGCGCTTTGAGTTTGATGATACCTTATTCACATAAACAAACATGGCCGCTTCTATTACCATCATTTGTATACTGTAATATACTTTAGATCGCAAAGCTTGATCTATGTGCCCTGCATCGCTGGTAGCACTATCATTTATAATTGTACGATATAAATAGCCAATCAAATGGTAGCCAATAACCGCTCCGCACCAAACTTGATAAAAGACAAGTATACAAAAACACCACAAAAATATTCCAATCACAATTAAAAAAGGTACAAATTCATCCAACTTCTTAATTTTCCTTGCGGACATGTAGGCAACTATGGCTACCTCGCAAGCAACCATTCCAATAAAGAAATACATTTGCAGAGTTGAATAAATACTTGTATTTTTCCAAGTATCCGTACCTTCTTCTATCACCGAGCTCGGTACATCAGACATACTTGTATTTTCCTCAGTACCTTCTGCCACCGCTGAGCTTGGCTCATACGTTATCAAGTGACAAGAAATGAGCACCATGCACCAAAACTGATACCACAGCAGAAGACTAGCGGTGACGGAAAAAAATCCGAACAGGAACAAACTTTGATGCCTCCGTAAAGAAGCTCTTAATGCACTTAGAGACATCCTCGTCGTTATGAAAACACTTGTTTATTTAAAGAGCTACAGCATGTACTTTTGTTATGTGGTATACATTGTTTAATTCAAATTACACCATCATTATAATATATCCATATCTTGTTCGTGTAAATCACACACCAATAGAATATTCGTTTCTTCGTGTTGTGATGCAATGCTTGGCACAAATGCCCGATAGACAATGACGTCATGATATTGGTAATATTACAGTGGATAGGTATTACTACATAAATATCTAAATATAGCCGTTATTCAGCTCCACATGGCTTGCTGTTTGTATAGATTTATGCACCATTTAACAGCCATGGTATGATTAAGGTCACTCCGTGAGGTCTTGTTCTGTGTGTCTTCTTAACACGTGTTCTAAACATGACACAAACAATGTGAAACGTGCTGCATCGGATGCTCTCAACAACAAAGCAATATTCTAAGCTTTAAACTTCTATCCTCTTCGTTTAAAGCATAAATCAAATCGGAATACACACTTTTAATAGTAGCTGGAATATGGACAGTCTGTGGGCAGCTAAAGTGATGCAATTTTTGCGTCATAGAATGCCTCTAGGATAGAATGTCCTCCTCTAGGATATCTTATATGCCTCTGGGATATCTTGGCCTCCTCTGGGATATCTTGGCTGCCTCTGGACGTGTTGACCACCCTGGGATATCTTGGCCCTTCTGGAATATCATAACTTCATCTAGGCTATATTGGCCCATTCTATGATATCTTGGCTGCCTCTAGGATATCTCGGGCCCCACTTATAAGTGGTTCACCTACAAAGCTCGGGGATCTGGCCTAAAATCCTTGACAAAACTTATGAAGGCAAATCACAGGATGCGTACATTTAAAATTTAAACGAACATTACACTGCGATTTTTGATATATAAAAACTGTAATCTGAACTCTTGATGGGATTTTATGGGATTTTATTTTATTTGTTCTTTTTGTACAATGCTGCTGGTATTTACTGTGCAGGTATCAGTGTAGTGAGAAATATAATATATATATATATATATATATATGTATATATATGTATATATATATATATATATATATATATATATATATATATATATATATATATATATATATATATATATATATTCTGCAATTTCTTTATTAACATAGAGCAAGGATAACCTGGGATAACCTGACTGTCATGGTTATTCTAGAGGGGGAACAAGATATCCTATATATCTTGTCCGGGAAGGGGGGGGGGCGGGGTCGGGAAGGCTAAAATATCCGAGGGGAGAAATATCCTCTTAAACCGGCGACCTTCTCTTTGTTTTTTTTTTACAAGAAACCAGGCCCGGTGACAGAGGAAAAGCCATAGCTACTAAATTTTATATTCTTATTTATTTCTGGCACATTTTATTGCGAAGGAAAATTGCTTGGCAGCTTAATGTGTTTGATTTCATTGCGTTTTCAGTTTATTTAAAGCAACTTTTTTTAATCGGGATTCACCGACATATCTCACCCCTGAACGCTTAATATTGTTTTTTTTTTTTTTTTTTGTTTCTTTTTATTATTATTATTATTATTTTAGGGGGAGGGGAAGCTCCACCCTCTTAGATCCGCCGCTATAAACTTCTAAGAGAACTAAAAAGTGTATCAAATACACGACCAATATTACATTTCTCGCAAACAGGAATCTTTATGTGCTTGTAAATTTTGTAATTGGTAAAAATTTTTTTGAATATTTTTGATGTTTAAAAAAGAGCTTGGTATTAAACTTTTTTCTTGTTTACATGTCAATGAATAAGGAAAAATGCTTGCCAAATTGTAGTAGTGTGAATAGCCACTTCCCTTAAAATAAATGTCACTCCTACCCCCAACCCTAACCCCCCTTACCCCTAACCCCTCTCACGCCTTACCTCCCTCACTCTTAACCCCTCTTAGCCCTAATCCTCTCACCAATACCCCCTCATCGCTAATCCCTAACCCCTACACCCTGAACCCTTACCACCCTCAGCCTTAACCGCCTCAAACTTACCTCTTACCCCTACCCCTCACCTCTAATCCCTTAACCTCCCCCCCCCCCCGGAGATCGAAACAGACTACCTAATTATGCAGCTTTTCTCGTCTTTGAAAATTTAAATGAATGCCGTTTTTGGAACGCAAAACTATATCTGGTGACATTTTTGTCTGCTTTGACGGATCCAGGCTGATCCGGAACTGATGCAGAATTCTGGCGACAGCTGTCTTCATTTCGTTCATAGCAAAATTCTGACCGATGCAGTTTCGTGGCCCGGCTGAAAATGGCATAAAAGCATAAGAATCCATGTTCGCAAGTCTTTCCGGTAAGAATCTGTCTGGATCATACGTCATTGGGTCCTTCCACACCGTCTCGTTGTGGTTAAGCATCCAGATATTGAGCTCCACTATTGTCCCAGGTGGAACTATTTTGTCATCGATGTTAAAAGGTTTCGTTGTTTCCCGGGAGATTGTGTAGACAGGCGGGTGAAGGCGTAGGGATTCCTTGATACACATCGTTAAATAGGGCATTTCACTCATATCATTCCACTGCAGCCAATCGCTGTCGCGCCCATGAAGGACGCCATCTACGTCCGCTCTAGCTCGTGCCTGGATATCCGGATGGCGTGCCAGATTAAACAAGATCCAGGAGATTCCAGATGCGGTTGTGTCATGACCTTCAAACATGAACGTTTCGACCTCTTCACGGATTTCTGTATCGCTCAGTCCTTTCCCCTCTTCATCACGTGCAAGCAACAGAATATCGAGGAAATCCACGTAACTTCTCTCTTTATCACTTCCACTTCCGGTCTGAAGCTCCTGACGGCGTTTTTGTATCACATCGTTGGCGAATTGATGCGAATAGTCGCACAGAGCAGCAAAACGTTTACCGTTGGCTGTCAGGGCATATAACCAGTTTATGTACAGAACAGGGTTGAAAACGCGATCCAGGACAAGTGTTGATAACTCCTCCACTGTGTTTACATACGGGTCCTGATCACCTTGACCTTGAATATTCCTCTGTGTGGAGAATGCACAGCGCAGAATGATATCCAGGGTGCACAGGCGCACCGGTTTGTAAACATCTATGCTCCGCCCACTCTGAGCCGATTGGTCAAATTTATCCATGAGCAACTCCACACTGGAGTTATAAACTCCCATATATGATTTTAATATATCATAATGAAATCCTGGGGTCAGCATCCTTCGATTCCTGTGCCATTTATTTCCGGAACTGAGCAGGAGTCCGTCTCCTATCCATGGTTTGAGCAGTGCATACGCGCCGCCCCCAACGAAACATTTAGGCTCGGCAGTTTTCGCCATTTGTTTCACACTCTCTGGATGATTCAACACGAGTATCGGGCGGAGAGGGCCGAAGAAAAAGACGAAATATCTCGGAAAGGTCGCCGTCCATTGGTTGAAGGTGAGAAGGCCCTCGTGTGAGAAGCCAGGATGCATGTACATGTGGCCACCGACCCACGTGTACGGGAACATCGGGAACTGTTTCAACGCCCGTGTCGATAACCACGTCTTCTTTAGAAACATGTAACAGGTGAATAAGATGTAACATATTGGCGATATTAATCCAAGCGTAACGTACAAACTGAAAGACATGGTTCACCTGTACTTGTTTTTTTTTTTCACCTAATTTATAGTATCAGAAACCAAACTTTGTGCATCCTATTTAGCTGATAAATAGCCTCATGTTTACCTGCTCGTCCCTGTATAAAACCTATGTGTGCGAATGGATGAAAAGCGTTACCTTTATGGTGCCTGGTGTCATGCACTGACCATTTCATATCACGAGCGAAGGCTTCTTGTTAATGACCCCTAAAAATGTCTTACCGTATAAATGTGTCAATGTTGAAGATGAACAAATTTCTTCAGACTATTTTTGGCAGTTAAACCACACCATAGCGAGGACAAACCCCTTCCTCCCCAGCCATAGCCAGGACAAACCCCTTCCTCCCCAGCCATTGAGAGGACAAACTCCTTCGTCCCCAGCCATCGAGAGGACAATTCCCTTCCTCCCCAACCAACGAGAGGACAAACCTCTTCCTCCCCAGCCATCGAGAGGAAAAACTCCTTCGCCCCCAGCCACCGAGAGGGCAAACTCCTTCGTCCCGAGCCATCGAGAGGACAAACCCCTTCATCCCCAGCCATCGAGAGGACCAACTCCTTCGTCCCCAGCCACTCCCACCCATGCACCCTTGCATCGAATGGTTCGTCAGCTGACCTGCTTAAAAATATGTGCTGTTTTGGCTGCATAAGACCAGTGGGTGTGTTTCAAAACCGTCCCTGCACAAGGTTCACAGGAAGGCCAACGTCTCCTTATCTCTTGTTTCTGTGATGCGTGGCTATTTATAGTCCACAGGAAGGACAACATCCACTTATCTCTTGTCCCTCGTGGCTATGTAGCGATCACAGAAAGGACCTCCATTTTTTGCGGCATAAGCTTGGCGATACCGATATCCATCATTTAACAATCCCGGATTTCCTTTATTTGTATCCAAAATGTCTATCTTCATTTAAGTCCTTTTGAAATTCCATGTTGTATCTCATTCAAAAGATATTTTCAAAATGAATCTAACTTCGATGCCGTTTTTGGTCCATGCATGTCGAATCTCATTGATTGATAATCAGGAAATTATAAATAAAAGGTTTCCCCATAGTTACACAAGGTAGCACCAGCAAAAGAGTGTTATGTTGATTTCATTTGTTTCTTCCTTACATTGCTTTAAGACCCCAAGAGGGTGGGCCTACCGGACCCAAGCTGGGGCGTCTAAGAAGACGCCTAAGAGGGAGACTGACTGCACTTGCCGTCGATACTCAAATGACGTCAGATCTTAATCGTTGGATAACATGGCTTGTCTCAAATGTCTTAAAAATGTTGGCGTATTTGTCCGAGGCAGTATAAACTTTGGTCGCTTTTAGCCTGGTCCCATAAGCCCAATGATTGTGTGGTTTATTACTTTTGTTTGCAGATTTTTAACTTTAAAAAAAAGCAAAACAAAAACCATTAAAAAAAAACAGAAAAGAAAGCACGATAAAATATGGTATTTAAATGGAAATTCAAAATCTATTGAATGAAGACTTTGTTTGCTGTACAATAAAATACCTACACATATAAGTCCCCAGTTAGCATAATTTTTCGTCCCACGTATAAAGCGCGTTGTTTTTAGGTGGGATTTATGTGGGAATGTGGGACGTTGGCAGGGCCACATAGAAAACATGTGTAATATACGTGGACATTCCCACGGTGTGATTTCCGTGTAAACTCTACATGTAATATACATAGGCTTTCCCACGTATAAAATGCACGGGTAGATACACGCGTAAACTGCATGGTTTTTCCCGCGTAATGCCCACCGTGGGCATTCCACTGTGTAATATACGTAGAATTGCCCACTTCTAAAATGCATGGGTAATTAACGCATATTATATATATATATTATACTTTTGAATTCCCACGTAAAATTTCATTAGAAGTCATTTGTATATTACACGTATATTTTACGTGGGATTTCCCATATGGGCATTCCCATTAAAATACACGTATATTATGCGCAGTCTGGTAATGTGGGCTTATTATCGCAGACCGGAAACAGCCGCCATTGAGCGATAATATATTTAAATTTTGCTACATTCTGCATATTTTGGTGGAGGGCTGCCTTTTTCCTTAGTATAATAGAAAGTTAGACATGGAAATACCAATTTCACTAAAATTTTTATGCTTAAAATTCCTTTAAGGAGCACTTTGTAAATGAGCTATAGTTATAAAGGTACATGTCTGTGTATTCGATGGAGTTATCGTGTATGTCCAGGGTGGGTCGTCCCTTAAAAATTCCATGCTTAATATGCGTGGGAATTCCCACATATAAAATGCATGGAAATATATGCGTATAAAATGCATGGGTTCACACGTGCATAATACACATCGGAAAGAGTCTCAAATTCTCCTAAATCCCACGTAACTACGTGGGAATTCCCCAACAAAATACACATTATTTATGCGTGGGTACGTGGGAATACCCACATATATTATGCATAGTCCCCATGTGGGACTGCTATCTGGGTCTGGGCATTTATCATATTTTTTAAGGTCTGCTCAATAGGAAGAAACAGAAGGAAAACTGTAAAAAAAAAAAACTTAGAAAAAGCGCCCAACTTTTGGGGACGGCCTTCTACGAACCAGATCTTTGCAAGTCAAGCAATTGGACCATTGGCACAAATGCATGTTACGCGGAATGTTGGGTGCATTGTGGAGGGGGGGGGGTGCAACAGTTGTCTAACGGTACACCTCACTTCACCGGTAAAAAGACCATATGCTTTCCACCTCTCTCCCCATAGCCTTTGCAAGTGCCCTCCCCCCGCCCACAGCCTTCAAAAGTATGTTGTACTTTTAAAAGTCAGCGAAGCGGGACAAGAATACATCATACATCATATATTTTATACTTGAAATGGCCTTCACCTTAGATAGGGAAACAACCCAAAGTATTGGATAAAATACAACACCAAAACATTAATAAAATTGACACTAATAGATCAGAAAATTCACAATTTCCTAATCTTGTTGATATCGGATTAAACAAAACTGGAGGGCTTCAACAAAGATATCAGGTTGGTCAAAGATTGAAATTTTAAGCTTTTTAAACCAATAAATACTACATAAAATTTGTCGCGATAAACAATCGAATTAATAAATTTACAAGTGATACGAGTACGGATTTCGGGTCTTTCAATTTGTCAAACGTTATTCAATTCGGGTGTGATAAATACTTGTCCTAGCCCCCCCCCCCCATCCCCCTTCCTTCCGCGTATCTGATTAAATACGAGGAATACAGGCCAGTCAGCCCCGACCCGTTCTCTCAACGCTTATTCAACAGCGACAGGAAAGGTAATGTACAGGCGGGGTACGGAAAAAATGGGAACGGAAAAATTGGTAATGAAAAAATAGTAACGGGAATAACGGTAGACGGAAAAAAGGAAAAGCGCTAAAAAGGGAAAATATGGTATGTAGTTTGCTACAGCAGTAGCAGCGCCTTAATACATCGTGTGATGAATCCGATGCACCCTTCCATTTGGAGGCTAATCAACTGGTTGGAGGGGGATGCGTCCCAAGTCAGCACCATATTACTTTCCCAATGCCCGCGGTGAACCGCCGCGCAAGCGCGTAAAGCGCGCTTATTCGCAACTGCAGCACAGACTGAAAAGAACCGAGTTGGCTACAATATTCGTTGGAAGCTTAACACCAACGCGAAACACCATTGGACTGTTTAATGATTTGCGATTCAATTTGCATCGTTTTGCTGTTAGTTTCTCACGGGGAAAGGAGAACTGGTCATATATTAATAAGTTCAATAAAGGTCTGAATTTCAATACCGTTTTTATTGTTACCATATTTTCCGTTTTTACCTTTTTCAATTTAGCAATACCGTTTTTTTTTTCGTTTACCGTTGTTTCCGTGGTCATTTTTTTTTCGTTACCATTTTTCCTACATCCTGTACAGGCAAATCCTGCCATTGATCTGACGTCCAATCAGCGTCGGGCGTTTATTTTTTACTGAAGTCGAAACAGCGTGTATCTTCCGAAGTTCTCTACACGTCGGGAAAGCGACGTTGTACACACGACGGGAAAATATTAATCTAGAATCGCCTTGAAGACAGAGACAACTAGAGCAGTGTGCATAGCCCACATATTCCCCACAGGCCCCCCATCAGTTGAACACGGCCATCAATGGTCAAGGGCTGAAATTTTCATAGTCCAGCTGGTCCATTTTCCTTGGACAAACCCGGCCCATTTACAATACCGATCTGTGTTTGCTCTCATAGAAGCCACATACCAAGTTTCATGAAAATCCTTGCAGGAGTTTTTAAGTTATCGTGTTAACAAGGTGACACAATAGGCAATGAAGAGCTGAAATTTTCTAAGTCCAGCTGGTCCATTTTCTTGGACGGACCTGGCCCATTAACAATACCGATCTGTGTTTGCTCCCATAGAAGCCACATGCCAAGTTTCATGAAAATCCTTGCAGGAGTTTTTAAGTTATCGTGTTAACAAGGTCTTGATGACAGACCGACAGACCGACAGACAGACCGACCGACAGACCGACAAGCGGTCGATCGCATATATTCCCCCTGTGGGGAATAAATCATAGCGTGGTCACCCCTCCTTCACAGTACCCCCACCCATGTGTCATCCGGTCATGTCGGATACGTATGAAGTCGATTTCCATAGATAATTTTTCAAAAGAAGGTGGGAAAGAACACTGTGCGCGCCTTTGAAGTTCTCATATTTGACGTTGTCGTTTCGGGCTATTTTCAAGGCAACCTGTCATGGCTACCATTTCCGGTGAGCGATAACACTAGAAGCTTTATTTTTGTTGCTAGTCCGATATCTATCTAACGCCCATTTTCCGATCAATTCAACGTGGTACTAAAGACGTTGATTAGACGTCGGAGAAAGTTTTTTGTTGCAACCAAAAGCAACGTCCAAATAAAGTTGGTTACCGTTGCTTGTGTTTATTTAAGGTTGGTTACAGATTGATCTGTGGTTGCAACAAGTTACGACAAAAGCGAAACCACGATTAATGTTGTGATTTGGTCCGATCGACGTCGCAACCTCAGATCGACGTTGGTATGACCTTAGAATATTTATTGGGTATGTTTTGTTGCAGACGTGGGATGGAGGGTGTTACAGAAGTGAAACGAGTGCCCAAACCGGGGTACATCGTTATGCTGGTCGTTAACCTTCTGGCACTCATCGCACTCATCGTCCTGTCCGTGGTCAACATCACCATCTTCTCCGGTAAGTCCCCCCCCAGCACCCCCCCGTCCAGGCTACATCGTCATGCTGGTCGTTAACCTGTTGCCCCTTCCCCTCCCCCCGCCCCGCTCCCACGGTTGCTGAACGGCACCTATGCGCCTGGTAAATTTGCGTACAGCTGTTACGTTCCCTCCCTACTCGCCGGGTGATAAATGCCCGGAAAATTGCTGTCTGAAATTAAAAACAGTAATTAAAAGCAATCACGTCTTGTAAGCAAGACCATCACACAAAATGCTCATTTATTGTTACTATAAATACTTCTATTTTGTTATAACAGAAGGACCAGACTACGACCTTGACATTGTGCCCGCTGATTGGACGTTCCTCATCTGGGCCGTCATTTACGCCGACCTGATCGCAATCGCTCTGTACGCCCTCACCCTCGCCTGTCGCTACAACTCCATCACGTGCGGCCAGCTGTACTACGATCCGCCCTTCCTCCCGCCCACGTTCTTTGCCATTTTGGTCATCAGTCACGTGTTCAATATCACGTGGTTCTACGCCATCGATAGCGAGTACGTCGTAGCGGCGTTCGTGGCTCTGTTTGCGCTGTGGATGTGTCTTCACATATGCATAATCTTATCTGTAAGGTAAGCTTAAAAAACATGGAATACAATTTAAACCACTGATAAGACTACCTTAAATGAAGACCACTCTCTGAATTTACTCCTTTTTAGTGGTTCCGTTTCAAGTTCTCATTCGCCCCCCCCCATCCCCAACCCCAATAAATTATGGAGGCTCTAAAAAAGATCCCGCCAAAGTAAGACCCCTGTCAGTTTGTTTTAAAGGTGCTCTTGTTCCAGAAGTGGTGCTGTATTCATAATTCAAAACGCGGCAACTTGCTATTCCTACGGTTGATAGACAGATATCGCGAATTTCCCGAATACTTGAAAAAAAAAAGAAAACGAAAAAAGTCTTCCTCAAAAATTTCCATTAACTTACGGATCAAAGAATCTTTCGTGAACAGCACCATGTTGATTAGTGCCCCCCCCCCCCCCCCCCCGCCGGAGCGGTGGACTATTGAATTCGGGTCCGTCCGCCTGTCCGTCCGTCCGTCAACATTTAGCATTTAGGGTGTCGTTCCAGCGACAGATCTCGAGAACTGCTGGAGGGATTTCATTAAAATCTTGCACATGCATAGAATAAGCGCTCTAGTTGTGCACCTGGGTATAGGTTTCGCCGTCGGCTGACAAAGCGGCCAGGGGACTTAGTCCTCGAAATGTCTTGACATTTTGTGATTGCACGCCGGCGGGGGGGGGGGGGGGGGCTAGTCAGTTTTACTGACATACTTGTTTTATTCGTATTTGATCAAATGAAAAATGTTTGTCCGGGGCTAGATGTTGTTGTTTCATAGAAATGCTGCATAGTTCAGAATATATATATGCTTTAAGTACAAGGTACTTGTAATTCCAACTCGAGGTTTTTTGGAAAGGAACGGGTGATGGTGAAGGTAGAGGTGGGGTGGCGATTAGCAAATGTGGTTGAGGAATTATACTGCGAAAGCCATCGGCCACCCATTCAAGTATGAACTTGGTTGACCCCGGTTGACCCCGCGCCACTTAAAATCACGGCTGTCAAAATATCATCTGTCAATATTATCTACCTTCAGGTTGCTATGGAAGTACGAGTGTGAGCTCAGCCGAACGGAAATGTGGATCAACGTCATCCTAGTGCAAAACGGACTCGGCATTTACGTCACGTGGGCTGCCATAGCAACCGTCTTGAATTTCGGCTTTGTTTTGTTTTACCAAGAAGACGTCTCTATGGAGACGACCTGCTGGGTTGGCCTGTCAATCATTGGAGCCCTTTACGTCATCCATGCCATTTTTGACGTCATCATGGGATTCTACAGCCGCTACCAATTCGCTCCGTATTTGGTATACATCTGGGCTCTTGCTGGCATCGTAGAAAGAAATTACGACCCCGATGCTGACTTCCAAATTTTGGCCATCGCTCTGCTCGGGTTGTCTATCCTGGGATTACTCATTAAGTTGATCCTGACCATTGTTGGTGCCAGCAGAAATCCAACAGCACTGGAAACAGACGAATAACTGAAAAAAGAAAAGAAATACACCTTGCCATATCTGTAAAAGTAATAAATAACGACGTATATTATGTGTGTATTTTGTGTCCATTTACAGTGAATTTTAATTGTGTTTTTATTTTCAATTCAATTCTGTAGCGAAGCAATAGCTTTAAACAGTAAACAGTGCCTCTGTAAACAGTATCAATGATAATCAAAGTTCCATTTATGGTAATTTTGAGTTAATTAGTTGTTGTATTAGTTAACTAGTTATAGCATATCTTTGAATATATCTGAACTATATATTGCCTTCGTAATACACTTTGCACCAAAAGGTGTCAAAAAAAAAAAAAAAAAAAAGAAAAGAATTCTTCGGCACTGCTATGTCAGGCTGAAACGCCAATTGATCAATTTACAACCTTTCTGAAACGTTGCAGTTTTTCGTTTCGACCAAATAGCAACCTCTATCTACGTCTTTACGGTAGCGTTGCAAAGACGTCTAGAAATAGACGTTGGTTAGACGTCGAGGAACTTAGCGTTGTACAGAAGTCGAAATTACAAACAAAAAATTATTCTATTATCGCTCACCGGATGTGGCGATCATGACAAATCTTTGAAAACGAGCCACAAGTAGCCACAAGTTTGTATCACCTACTGTTTGACAATATAAAACCACCCAGGAATAAGGACTGGAAATTGGATCACTTTTCTTTATTATCCTTCCGATCACTCACACTACAGAGAATTCGGAAATAAGACCAACCAGGAAATAAGACTAACCGGGAAGTAAGACCAACTGGAAATTCAGACCGTTTTGAATCAGTCCGAAAAGAAGGTTTTATTTCCGGTGTGCGTGAAAGTGGCTGTCACCTGGTTTTTCTCAAGTGGAGAAGGGTGGTGGGGGGGGGGGTGCGGGTGGTTCTTTTTGTGGAAGAGCCGCCATATTATCTCATAAATAGCCACTTGTCCATGTCTAGGTAGCATCGCTCTCCCGACGTCTATCCGACATCGGGCGAAAAGACGTTCTTATTTTCTTATACCACCTAATAACGAACGTTGAATCAACATCGGCTAGTGATATGTATGCAAACGTCGCCTGCTCACATGGCAAAAATTAAGGGTGGTGAGAAAAAAATTGCTCCTACAATTGGTGAAAATGTAACCTTTATTAGGCTCACCAGCCACCAGCTGCTGAGCTTTTTCTATTGGAGAGTTGAAATGTCATTCGAATTTTCTGCCAGAATGTTTCCAAACTTTTGCGCACGTATAAATTATCCAATCAGCCGCACATTCACTTTGCCGTCATATACATTGATTTCGCTTTCTTTACTTGTATATCAGTTGACTTACTGATGCTTTGTAGTTTATTTATTAATTGTTAAACTGACTGTAGATTTCACTTACACAATAAAATAACTAAACGAAATAAAAACTTTGTTCTGTTTGAGAAGTAACTTGGTGGAATAACCAACTGACAATTCTTCTCTGAACAGCCGAAAACACAGTCTGGTTGTTTGTTGTCCTGACACAGTCGGATTGTTGTCCTGACACAGTCGGATTGTTGTCCTGATACATCATATGATTGTTTGTTGTCCTGTCGATTTTTAGTTGCCCATATGTATGTATGCAACTAATTTTTTGTTGGCCTGGCAAAAAAATGTTAAGATGTGGTAGCTGTGACTGGAGAAAAATTGCCGCAGTAAATTAGCTCCACAGTCCCACACCCGACCTCCATCATCCCGCACGAGAGTTCTACAGTCCCACACCCGAGCCTTACAGTCCCACACCAGCATTCTACACTCCCGCACCAGAGGTCGACAGTCCCACACCCAAGCTCTACGGTCCCACACCGGAGTTCCAGAGTCAGACACCAGAGTTCTACAGTCCCACATCCGAGCTCTACAGTCCCACACCTGAGGTCTGCAGTCCTACACCGGAGGTCTGCAGTCCCAATCCTGAGTTCTAAAGTCCACCCGAGCTCTGCAGACCCACACCCGAGCTCTAGAATCCCACACCAGAGTTCTACAGCCCCACACTCGAGCTCTACAGACCCACACCCGAGCTCTACAGCCCCACACCTGAGGTCTGCAGTCCCACACCTGAGGTCTGCAGTCCTACTCATGAGTTCTACAGTCCCACACACGAGCTCTACAGACTCGCACCCGAGCTCTAGAATCCCACACCAGAGTTCTACAGCCCCACACTCGAGCTCTACAGACCCACACCCGAGCTCTACAGCCCCACACCTGAGGTCTGCAGTCCCACACCTGAGGTCTGCAGTCCTACTCATGAGTTCTACAGTCCCACACACGAGCTCTACAGACTCGCACCCGAGCTCTAGAATCCCACACCAGAGTTCTACAGCCCCACACCCGAGCTCTACAGACCCACACCCGAGCTCTACAGCCCCACACCTGAGGTCTGCAACAAACACCTGAGGTCTGCAGTCCTACTCATGAGTTCTACAGTCCCAAACACGAGCTCTACAGACCCACACCCGAGCTCCAGAGTCCCACACCAGAGTTCTACATCCCCACACCCGAGCTCTACAGCCCCACACCTGAGGTCTGCAGTCCCACACCTGAGGTCTGCAGTCCTACTCCTGAGTTCTACATCCCCACACACGAGCTCTACAGACTCACACCCGAGCTCTAGAATCCCACACCAAAGTTCTACAGCCCCACACTCGAGCTCTACAGACCCACACCCGAGCTCTACAGCCCCACACCTGAGGTCTGCAGTCCCACACCTGAGGTCTGCAGTCCTACTCATGAGTTCTACAGTCCCACACACGAGCTCTACAGACTCACACCCGAGCTCTAGAATCCCACACCAGAGTTCTACAGCCCCACACCCGAGCTCTACAGCCCCACACCTGAGGTCTGCAACAAACACCTGAGGTCTGCAGTCCTACTCATGAGTTCTACAGTCCCAAACACGAGCTCTACAGACCCACACCCGAGCTCCAGAGTCCCACACCAGAGTTCTACATCCCCACAGCCGAGCTCTACAGTCCCACACCTAAGGTCAACCGAGTTGTATAGACCCACACCGGGGCTCTACAGTCCCACACCTAAGGTCTGCACTCTCACACCTAAGGTCTGCAGTCCCATTCCTGAGTTCTACAGTCCCACACTTGAGTTCTACAGTCCCACACCTGAGGTGTGCAGTCACACTCCTGAGTTCTACAGTCCCACACCTGACCTCTACAGTTCCACACCCGAGTCTACAGTACCACACCGGAGGTCTGCAGTTCCACACCTGAGGTCTGCAGTCCTACAACTCAGATCTGTAGTCCCACTCCTGAGAATAAAGGTAAGTATTATTCAGAGTATCCTTTAACATAACAGTACTAACAAGTACATGTAGTACATCCGTTTCCTGGTGGTTGGCTTTGATAAAAAGACACTACCTGGTGACTCAGTACAAGGCAAGTTAGATAACTATTCCTTTGGTTTGATGATGTCTTCCATTTTATTATATGCCTAGATGTCCGCGTACAAAGAAATGATAGAAAAAAAACCGAGCATGCAGTTGTCATAGGCCAGATTGCATGGTTCCCCCTATAAGCATATTCATAATGCGATCAGATGTAAACAGTAAACAAAAAAAACACGTGTTTTCGGACTTGAAAAGGAAAAGAAAGTGAGTCACAATGAACTGCAACCGCCCTCAAAATCGATACACGAGCTATTACTGTGACGATATTTACAGCGCAGTCTGAAAACGAAACGTCATCTAATTACAAATGCCATATAATTACGCCATTTGTGTATTTGTTGCGTTGTTATTTCGCGATTTGAGTTGAAATGAATTACTTCCGTTGAACTGACAAAAATAAGAAAGAACGTTCGAAAGGGAGAAAATACTTGTTGATGAGGTGGGCTTGTGAGGATATTGTTTTTTGCCTTCAACTTACGGGCGTGTACGGACCTACGGCTTCAGGCAAAAAACAATATCGTGCGCACTCAGAATGAAGTATTACGATTGTATTCTGCCACTATGAATCAAAACGCGAAACGATTAGAAATGCTAAATCATGCGATATCTGCAAAATTCGGAATCTTTGGTTTCAGCTGGTTGGCGTACTTAGCATTTTAGATAATGCAATTTACTGTTATGAAATGACCAGGGAATAGAAACAAGTGCGCAACTTTTCAGGAGAATTGGTGCAGCTGGCCCGCCATACATCCGTAACACAATTAGTGACCTTATGTTTGGCACTATGCACGTAGCTGTAAAGCCCACGACGCCATTCAGTTGATGTCTAATTAAGACTGCTTGGGATTCACCATGACAGACTGCATAGCTTTTCTAATCGTTTCATAGTTTGGCTAAAAGTCATACGTCAGCATTATTATTTACGAGAAAATGATGTCGATTTTTATTTATGTATTGTAATGCCCACATTTAAAATTAAAATTGTGATGTTTCTCTATTAAGTGAAAATGTGATTTATAAAACCTTGCTGTAAAAACTCGATTATTCCAATAATCATGCTGTTATGGACTGCATGATGCAAAGGAAAATTGCTCTGAAAGAACTTAGTAATTAGGCAAAACATTTGATTATGGTTTGTCACAATCATGCTAAGAATGATGAAACCAAACATTAAAAATAATACAGAGCTTGTTTTCAGAACTAATATTTCAATCTTACATTTAATTATTAAATAACCGAAAAAGCTAAAGCGTATTGATTACCTTTAATAACTACATAACTTCTATAGGAACCAACGGAGCGTTACAGTCTAAAGTTGATGTGGTTTTGCGTTTTCAAGTTATTACTGAATGTTTTCTTAACTTTATAATGTAATGGTTCTTTTTCAATCACCCGTTTATTGCACTTGTAATACTCATACATGTTAACGTCAAATGCCGTAAATAAAACCTAGTGGAAAACCAAACATCTTAAGAGAACAGAAACTCATCCTTTTAATTTTCTTGTTCACACGGTCCTATTCCCTCAACAAACAGTTACGTAACTACTGTTGAGGGTTGTCATAACATCAAATATTTTCTTTAATTGTCAACAAATAGTTTAGTACAATTACTTTAAAAAACACAATCAATCAACACTGAATGTAAGAAAATCAATGTTTTTGTAGGTTGCAGTTAAAGATGTAGTTAGTTTTGGCAATGCGGCTCTATTGTTGGTTATTAAGTGAATCATAATACACATACAGCTGCTGTCGTGCAATGGCATGACGTAACTGCTGTGGCTGTATTGTCTGGAATATTCTATAACTTCGGCACATGGATTACTGCTGTAAGTTGCAGTGCTAGGTGTGGCTGAATAGCTGCGCGTGGATAATCAAACGAAAGTCATTGTCTAAAATTAAAGCATGCATATAGCGGCTTTTTCATGTGCCATGTAACATGTGTGTTTCCAACTGGATACAATATAGCAAATAACATTGCGTGGGGTATTCGTTTAGGATTTAGAATCTTCATGTAACCATTTTTGTAAAATGAGTTTCTCTCCTATTTTAATGGTTCTCTTGACTTTGGGGAGAATGAGTGAAGGATGGCAACCAGACCGCCTCCGATTCGGTTAGTACTTTCCGCGTCATTATACATATATGATGTATCTCTGATTTTATTTTATTTGTTTATTTATTGTTTTTCCTTTCATGACTAGTTTTCCGTTTTGATTAAGGAGCTTTCAATTAGATTTCAAAAGTAAATCGTTTATGAACTAGCCATTTCATTTAAATATACTCAAAAATCTGTTGTAAGGAAACAACTTACATATATGCAATTTTAATATTATACTATTAAAGGAACATTAATTAACACTTGACAAGCCTTTGGCTTGCAAGGGCTATATGCATTTGTGCGAGCAGCCGTTGCTATCTTTCTTTCTTGACAGTGATCGGATTTCCTGTGTCATCTCCTCCACTGGCACTTCGGGCCCTAGGGCCACGAAACTTGGGACTTAGGTAGAACTTTCTATGAACGTGTGCATGATACTTTTTATTTTCGCCTTCGATTTCGTTTTCTTGTTTAAAACGCCATGTGTTGCAAGTAAATGCGGAACATTTAACGTGAGCACAGAACACACAGTTGCTCAGCTTTGTGCGAGATCTCACTGTGTAAATAAATAACACGGCCTATGCCTGATAAGTCAATCAAACCTTAAGTCAGTAAAAACAAACACTACTCGGCTTATAAGACGTATTCAAGCTGTGTTGTTTGCAATATATTATTCAAGAAATCACCCATTGAAGGAACTATTTATGCGTTTTAATTTTTGTCAAGTGTTTCACATTTCGCTAGCGAAATGAGGTTCTAGTTTGATTTTAAAATAATGTGAGCACTAATTTTTTTAACTTATTTAACTAACTCCTAATCCAGAAGAATTGCTCTCAACAGTATCGCACAATCACTAATTTTAAGGCTTAATATATATATGATGTCATCATAGCCTCCTTCCTACTGCCGCCGCATTTATTTAAATACACTGCAGTGAAAAAGTGAAAAACTGCCGGTGCTATTTGTAATATTTACGTTCTGTTTTTAATATTTATTGACAACCAACTTAAAATCCAGCACTGCTTTGCTTCAGTTGTGTCAAAGCATCAAAAGGATTTTGTCCTTAACATTTGTCTTCAATAAAATTCATTTTTAATAATGACAACTACTTTAAATTTTGAAGAAAAAAAATCCAGTCAGAATCAAATGCATCACCATGAAGTTTGCATATCATTTTTCATGTCATTCAGATATAGTCATAAAGGACAACACTTGACTTGGACAATGATTCTCGATATTTTCTTGATGTATTTATTTGGTTTAGTTGTTTAAACTAACACTGGACTTCCAGGTTTCTTGCCTTGCTACTCTCTTTGCACTCGAACCGAAAATATTTTAAACCCTTTCTTTTGTTCCAGGTGCTATGCTGGAGTATGACAAGAAGGAAGTACACAGTGCCTTAAAGTTCCAAAGCCACTATCTGAATAGAGACGAGGAGTCACTGAAACTTGTGTCTTCTCTTAATTACACAAACATGAACAATGCGTACTACGTCATCATCACAAGTAAGTGATACGTCATTAACACTTCTGCTTTCTCTCAACTACACAAACATGAACAAGACATGCTATGTCATTATCACAGGTAAGTGATGCGTCTTTGAAGCTTGGTCAATCCGTCAACTACACCGATATGAACAATTCATGCTCTCTCACCTACAGTCATAAGCAAGTTGAAGTATGGGACTTGTCTCAACTACACAATCATAAACAACGCTTTCCAAGTCATCACCACAAGTAAGTGTGCGTCATTGAAGCTTGTGTCCTTTCTACCTCTCAGCTATGCAGTCAGGAACAATGTGTGCTGCGTCACCACCCTAGGTAAGTGATGTTTCACTGTCGATCTGTCACATATGGAAAATATGTACTACTTCAACACTGTCATTGAAGCTTGTGCCCCCCATTAAGTACACAGAAAATGTGTGTGCTGCGTCATCACCACAAGTATGTAATACGTCAATGGGGCTGGTGCCTCCTCACGACCACGCACACATAAACAATGCGTGCTACGCCATCACCACGGTAAGCTTGTGTTCTAACAACTACAAAGTCATGAGCAATGAATATTACATAATCACTAAAGGTAGGTGATGTGCCATTGAAGCTTGTGCCCTCCATGAATTCCATAACCTTACACTACAATGAAATTTATTTAACATTTGGCTTTAAAATTTTAGTAATAGTTACATGTAAAGCCATAAATAGAGTTGTCATTTAATGCGTATGCTGCAGTGTGTAGTAAGCTACAGGACCAGGTCTACGCACTGGTTGGAACTACCCGGATGAACACCATTAACACTATGAAGTCATACACACAAACGTACAAGCTGCCGCTGGTGAGCACGGGGATGGCCGTGAAGCGCCCAGGCCAGGAGTATGCCTACATTGTCTACATGAGGCCGTTATACGCACAGGCTCTGTATGACATCATCGAGTTCAAGAAATGGACACGTATTCGTTATGTCTACAACAGCTTAGAAGGTCAGATTTATTGTCTCCAAACTGGTTTTCAATCCACTATTTTCCAAAGCTATAGATTATATTTTGTGGAGTTGGATTAATACGACAATGAACAAATACATAAGTGTTGTAGCATGAAAGTCATTTGAAAATATTGCTGATTGCTTTAATATAAAACAAAATATGAAGAAGAAAAGAGCACTGATATTTACCTAATTTGAAAAGTTGCCCAACACATTCCACGAATCAGACTGCAAATGGTGCCTAAAATAATGAACCATGGATTTCAGTATTCCACCTGTATGTATGGTGTTCATGGTATGTACTTGTCGCTGGGTACAGTGTATTTAACATTTATTTAGAACTAATGCAGTCCTTTGTCCATTGATATTAATTTATATCAGAGATATCTGCATTGGAACATATAATATAATCTTTCCTAGGCTTACACAGGATGGAACAGCTGCGCGATATCATAGTGAGTCGTGGCATGCACATAGAGACTCCTATCAGACATGTGGCTGATGGGGTGGAGGCCAGCCAAGTATTCCAAGACCTATACACCAGTGATATCAATGCATATCACCACATCGCCTTAGACATGCCGGCAGTGGAAGTCAAAAGGCTCCTCGAAATTGCGGTAAGTCGTTTTTGAATGCATTTTCTTCTTGAAAGCAAAAAATTTTACTAGTAAAATCTGAGAAATGGTGATAATGGCAATTGCCCTGATCATAAAAATTAAGACTTTAAGCATTAACTAGTCTGAATGTTTTATGCTTTTTGCAGAAAACCAAAGACTGGTTGACAAGATTTCATTATCTTTTGGTAGAACCGGTAAGGTCCATCCTTCTTCCGTTTTATGTGCCGTTGATTATTTCTTTTTCTCTGCTAGAACAGAATAATGAGAGAAAGTTGACAATAATACATGTTGATGCAAGAAACTTACATATTTGGTATGTAATTGTGCATAAAAGCTTCACTTAAAATATTAAAAAATAAAATCTTTATGTGACTATGCTATATGTTTACTCCGTTTGTATGACTGACAGGACATAGATGACATTGATTGGTCGAGTGCCTTTCCGGAAGGTGGAGTGAACGTAACGGGAGTGAGGCTGGTGGACCCTCTCAGTCATCATGTATCCGCTTACATGCCTCACTGGAAGAGTGCAGATCTTCATGAATTCCCCAAAGCCGGCACTGAACACATCTCTGTGATACAAATTAATTGCTTTTAAATCTGTGCTTTTAAATCTTTGCTTCAAACTCACTTTCGAGTATGTTCTGTTGAAAGTTTAGATGAAGTTAAATTCAAAATAGAGGACTGTTTGAAAAGCGCCAAAAATGTTATCATCTCATAAATAGAACCACTTTTTGGTATACCGTTTTAGCTGCAATTCATAATGAAGAACCTCTTAAACAGAACCAACCACAAAAAACAGTATACTTTAATTCAGTCCAATTCCTCATTTTATTTCTATTTCTATCCATTGTATATTGAAGGCACGATATTGATAAATATGCCAGTAACGAACGTCGCGATAATAACGCGCCAATCCAGTGTCATTGTTATCGCTGTTTTATAGTACGAGGCGGCCTTGGCGATAGATACCGTAACCCTCATACAGAAAGCACTTAAGAAATGGCGAGATTATAACCCCAAGCAATTCCGAGAGTCCAACGGAAGTACCATCAATTGTAAGAAGCCAGATGACAACATCTTCACAGATGGGTACAAAATCAAAGAAGCCATGCACGATGTATGCTCTGCTCATTTCTAATCTAATGCCTTTGTGTCTTCAAATATTAAGACACCTTTTGCAAATTATTTGAGCATCACCCAACTATAATTTATCTTTGTACCTGATAGTGGATGATAATGAATTTTTCATTTGTAAAGTCCATATAATATAAACATCTTTCTCTTTGCAACATTTACATTTCTGTAAGTCTGTGGCATGGCACTTCCTATTTCCCACTCCGTGATATAGTTTGAAATCAAGTCTTTTATATAATATTATCTGCAAGCAAAAATCATTCTTTTTACCAAGTCAATAGCGTATAATCGGAGTTACAATGTTATTTGCCTGTCTTACTTGAGTTACAATGTTATGTCCCTATATAACTTTTAGACCAACGCTTTTTTTGTCACAGATCACTTTTACCGGCTTGACGGGATTTGTATCGTTTGATCAATTTGGATTACGTCAGAACTATACCCTGAACATCATGGAAGTGTCGCGAAAAGCATCCTATTCGCTGGCCAGTATACAATCTAGTTCTGAATACAACACCCTCAACTATTTTAAACAGCCCTTTTATAAAGCTCTTCTGTAATATGTGCAAGGACCACCCGTGAGCAAAGGCTGGCTAAATTAGTCACAATTTCTATGTAATCGTATACACAATACTTTGAACAGAACAAATAAATAGACGTGGTTTTGAAAAAAAAATAATGCTTTGAAGAGTGAATGTAATTTGTATTATCTCAAACTGGTTAATTGTTAGTTATTTTATGAGTAACAAATTGTTATATGTGAACTTGCATAGTAACATATTTAGCATATAAAACGTGTTTAGATCGCTACTTGGAGGGATGGCATCGTACTCAATACAGATATACCCAGTGTAACTCCTCCAAGTGCTCCAGTGTCAAAGAATAAGACCTACATAATAACCACGATCAAGGTAAGAGAGAAAATAACAAATATTAGCACCTAATAAAATTTCACGTAATCGTCAGCATCATAGTAATTTTTATCATTAGCAAATACTAGTATTATTACATCAGTAAAACTATTCTGATCAGATATAAATACTACTTACAAGCCAAGTCCTTATTGAAAACACTATCGTATGTTGGTAGGTAGTTAGGCAGGTGGGTAAGTAGGTACATGGGTAGGTAGGGTAAGAGCGAGAGTGACGGTGAGAGTTTGGCAGAGAGAGGTGAGGTGGAGTTAGAAGGAAACAGAGCATGGAAAACGCAGGGCATACCGTTATATTTGTAACGTAGAGTGCGCCATTCCTGATGGAGCGCGTGCCGGAGCGGCCGGGACAGGTGCTCCGTGGAAACGAGCGCTACGAAGGGTTCAGCGTAGAACTGGCGAGCCTAGTGGCAGAGCAGGAACACTTTGATTTTGAGATACGGCTGGTGAAGGACGGCAAATACGGAGCAAGAGAAGAGAACGGCTCGTGGAATGGCATGGTTGGGGAACTCATCCGTCACGTAAGTTGCTACATAGTTAAGGACATGGAAACTATTCACATGATTAAATACTCTGGAGTATATTTTAGTACATGTTATGCTACTCTCCTCTTAATATTTGTGTATTATGTGTTGCCGCCTGCGCTGGTATGTTGTGCGTTATCCGCGGCGCCAGTATGTTCGTGTGCTGTGTCTTGTCGCGGACGCCCCGAACGGTCGTGTATTGTCGTGTAAATGTCCGTGTGTTGTGTTGTCGCTGGCGTCCGGGTTTTATTGTATTGTGTTACGCCGCCATCGGTATATGCTGTGTGTTATCACCAGCGTACGTGTTGACACTGGCGTCTGTATGTCCTTCTGTTTTGTGATGTCTCCGGTATCCGGATGTCCGTTTGGTGTGTTATGTTGTAGGAAGCAGACCTCTGCGTAGCGCCCCTCACCATCACTGCAGAACGGGAGACAGTGATCGACTTCTCCAAGCCCTTCATGGGTCTTGGCATCAGCATCATGCTGAAGAAGCCGAAGGCCATTGTGCCGGATGTCTTCTCCTTCCTCCAACCCTTCTCCTACGAGATCTGGACCTGCATTGTGTTTGGACTTTTAGGAGTAGGTTATAATAAAATACAACTAATTGCCTGAAAATACTTTGAAAAACAACTAAAAGAATTTCTAACCCTGATAGTGAATTGCTTTTTTCATAAACAATGTTGTTTTTAACACTACGGCTTGGAAATATAAGCAGCATATACACACGATTTCGTAACTGTTGTTATTGTATTTAATGCGCCATATGCCTCATATCCTTACTTTAGTTCACTGCTCACAACGTAGGTACTTCATATTGTTACTATAATCCAGTACGACATAGCATGACTACTGTCTATTGCGTCATGTCGCTGCTGTTGTCTACTGTGTCATATGGTGATCTCATTTCACATAGAACTGCCTAACAAGGCGTTACATCCTTACACCGGTCAATTGACTCGTGTACTCGTGTGATAAGCACGTAATGGCGTTGCTAGGTAAGCGCGGTGATGTATTTGGTGAGCAAGTTCAGCGCTACGGAATACTCGGTGGAGGAGGATGACGACGGGCCAGTGGTTGAAAACGGCTTTTCTATATTCAACAGCATTTGGTTCTCATTGGGGAGTTTTCTAGGGCAAGGAGGGGATGTGGAGCCCAGGTAAAGATGCCTAGTGTTCAAAGTAGCTTAGTGTATGTCACTTCATCATACTTTGTTCTAAACGTTGCTCAGCTGCACTTAGAATTAATAAGAACTGATAAAACAACAGGTTAAAAACTACAAAAACTCGAATACTTTTCTAATTTTATTTCATTATAAAGCACAGAACATCAACTAATTTCCGGTTTATAGGGACTGTATACTTTCGAACTGGTCAACTGATGTCGCAGGCTTAAGGGCGGCTATACAGCGTTGAATTGTTGATCGATGTTATGGGTACCTGGAAAGTCGTACAGCTTTCAGCTGTTGATCGGTGTTAAAGGTCCTCAGGGAGCCCTATATGTTTGAGATATTGATCGATGTTGCAGATCCCTATGGAGCTGTATATTCTTGCGCTGTTGGCCGTTGTTACAAGTCCCTGGTGCTCGTATAGTTTCGAGCAATTGATCGATGTGACAGGTTCCTGAGGAGCTGTATACTTCTTAGCTGTTGATCGATGTTACAGGTCACTCGGGAGCCGCATAGGAGCCAGTCTGTGGTGGTTCTTCACACTCATTATTATCTCCTCCTACACTGCCAACCTGGCGGCCTTCCTCACCGCCAGCAGGATGCAGTCTCCCATAGCATCGGCTGAGGATCTCGCAAAACAGACAAAGATCAAATACGGATCTGTCGAATCTGGATCCACGACCAACTTCTTTCGGGTATGAAAATTCCTCGTTCTTAATTTCTCAGAAGAGGACGGCACAAAATACGAAAGACAGGATGTAGAAGCTTGTAATAATAATAATCACTTCAATGCGTAGAATGATGCAGTTCACATTCTAAATTTTTATACCCCTTAATACTAGTTTGGAAAATAATGACACTAATAACAGCTCCCATTAGTATTAGCATGCATATTCTTTTCAGAAAATTTGTGAATACCAAACGTTATGTGAAACGCATTTCTCTTCACCCACAGATGTCATCCATATCGCTATACGAGCGCATGTGGTCGTTTATGCAAACAGCTGAGCCCAGTGTCTTCGTCGACTCAAACGAAGAGGGCATTCAAAGGGTCAGAGAATCCGACGGCAGGTACTGGTGCCAATCTACTTGTCAAAATTGACCTTTAAAAGTATAGACTAACAAATTTCAAGGTCGAATATTTAAAGACATAAAATATATTCATTTGCATTGAAAAAATTAAACCATTTTATACTAATATGGCCTATAATGTTGATATATATATATATATATATATATATATATATATATATATATATATATATATATATATATATATATATATATATATATATATATATATACATACATACATATATATATAATATACATATATATATATATATATATATATATATATATATATATATATATAACTGTGCAATGATAATTGTTTGGTATCACAGATATGCATTTTTAGCGGAATCTACAACAATCGAATACAACAATCAACAATTACCGTGCGACACCGTCAAAATAGGAAACAACCTGGATTCTAAAGGCTATGGCATCGGCACTCCCATTGGTTCTCATCTCAGGTAATTTTATGGTTTACAATGTCCCTAAGAACATTTGTGAACTTGAAATCAATAATCAATAACCGTGCGCTCGAGAGAGTTTAAGGGCTGATGCTAGTTTTTTGTGGCGTTGTTATATTTAAGTGTTCAATATCTAGGTGATACATATACCTCGTAACGCATGAGCTTTTAAATGGAAAAGTAATATGCGCTTATTGTTGTTTAGACACATCTGGGAGATTTAAAATTCCCACATAAACAAGGGTATGTTGTTAAATTAGTTTCTGTTCATGCAATATTATACAAAAAGTATTAACTTTAAATAATAAAATCAAAGAACAGAACATCTCTTGACCTATAGTTTTATTGATGCCCATACACATAGCATTAGAGTATACAAAGTGTTTTTCCTGGTTAGTTAGCCTGAAATGTCTCTTAAATTAAAGGTGATTTGAGTTCTTCTTGGAAAGATTAAATTTTCTATTCCATTTCTTCTGTCTCCTCGTTAAACTCGTACAGCAGTGACCTGCTGTACTTTGTACTGTCTGTAACTTTTAGTATGAAGTTATTGGATAAGTAAGCAGACTCGACACGTATTATATTCATTAATGCACGACAAATAACCACGGAAATTCTGAATAAGGTCAATAACTTGTGGGGATCGGTGGCCGAGTGGTTAAAGACGCTTGTCAGCCATGCTGTTATGGTTCTATAGCCCGGGTTCGAATCCCGCTCGTGGTCAGGAATCATGACAATTTGCAAAACCCCCGAGGTATGTCGGTGTGCCTATATAGTCCTCTAATGCAAAGTTAGGGTTGCATTATTGTTAGGCGTATGTGCCAGTAGACAGGGATTTCAGAGACACTATATGGGCACGTCGAAATTATAATAATCCTGAGTTAAAAAATGTAAGAAACATAAATAAATAATTATACATGTATGCGCACATTGTAAACCGGTTTGAGCAGGTTATCTGAAAAATCGGTATACAAAAACTCACTATTATTATTTTATAACTCGGGAATTGCTAAATATGTTGTATTGTGCGACTGTAGATGTGCGACTGGGGAGCTGTTTAATGTAATAAAATATATACTGAATACGAAGTGATGAGACTAGGAAATGTGGTTATTGATTTGATCATCATCTGTTCTAGTTATGTGGTGTTTGATGTGTTTTGTTGATTACGGTAATGCGCTTTTCCGAATAGGAAGCTGTTAAATGTGCGGGTTCTGAAGTTGCGGGAGAGCGGTGTACTGCGCAGTTTGGAGGAGAAGTGGTGGTATGAGAAGGGCCAGTGTGGCGGAAGCCCTCACGGTAGCAAAAAGGTAGGATGGGAGGAAGACCTAGACGTAGCAAGGAGGTAGGGCGGGCGGCAGTCCTCACCGTAGTAAGAAGGTAGGGTTGTAAGGAGCCCTAACGGTAGCAAGTTGGCAGGCCGGGAGACACTTCTCATGATAGCCATCATGAAGGCCAGGAGCTATCATGGTTGGGAAGAGGGCAGGGTGGTTTGCTGTCCTTGTGGTAGCCAGAAGGTAAGAAGCGCGGCAGTCTTCACAGAAGAAAGAAGGCTGGGGTGGGTGACAATCCTCACGAAAGCAAGAAGGTAGTGAAAATATTTGCACTTTTATGTTGAATAGGGCTTTTGTGATTTAATTCGGCAAAATTAAGTGCTAAAACTTAGTCAAAAACATAAATCTGAGTAATTAGTTTCAATCAATTTAACTGGAAAACATATAATACGATTAAAGGCAATGAAACTGACATCAATGACAAATTTAAATCTCTTCCAAATATGTATTATATATGAGCTGACAACATCTTTTACTTTGCACTTAATCATAGCAATTAAGCATGCATATGTCGTCTTTCTTCTCTTGCATTCAGCCGGTGGCGACGAATGCTCTGGAGTGGGCGGGGGTTCGTGGAGTCTTCTACATCCTTTTCTCCGGCCTCGTTCTGGGTATGCTCTGCTCCGCGGGAGAGCTGTTGTACGAAAGCAACAAGGAGGCAAAGAAGTCACAGGTAAAACTGTAGCAGGTATATAACTGTAACCTACAAGTAACCAACTGTAAGGGCTGCCCAAGTGACCGGTAAAACTCTGTAGATATTCTAAAGTAACTGCCTGTATCCTGTATGGGTTGCCCTATTCACAAGAAAACCCCCGTCATTGTTAACCCTGTGTATATGAAACTGACAGCGCAGGTAAATGACTGCATGGGTAGTTCTATTCAACATAAACCTGTTACAGTTAATCATGTATATAAATAACCCACAGTGTAGATAACAATATTGTAGTCTCATATACGGGTGCTCCTAATCATTGACAAAGGGCTGTGCCAGACAGAGGTAACCTATTGCTTAGGTAAATGCCATGGACAGAACATCATTTTTCATAGATATCAATATGTACAACGATCCAGTGAAATGATAATGCTATGCACCTAAGAATGGATTTATATCTAATCTACATTAATTTTTAACATAAATTTCACTTGCAACAACATACTTAACCGTGCATCTCTCTAAATCTTCAACACTCCATAATGCACCGTAACTGTTATGTATTCAAGCAAAGAACAATCTCTTAAACCGAAATATCAACTAGGTCGCTGCTCCATCGTTAACAACGGCCTGATTAAAACAAAGCAAACGAACATTTTACTGACATTAATGTCATGTGCATTCACTGGCATTTCAGATCCCCTTCCTCGAGGCGGCCATTGCTAGGGCTCGGCTCTCGTTTAAAGGTTACCCGAAGACGCGGAAGGAAAACAGCACAAGTGTAAGTGCAGACAAAGATGCTTAATTACTTCGACTCTAAATAATCTGTTTTACATTTCTAAAAATCTTTAACTGCTATTTCAAACATTATTGTGTTTTTATTTATATTTATTTCGAGAGTGTTGCGTGTAAATGTGACATTATATTATTATTGATGTAGAAAGTTATTAAAATATTAACCAAAAATGTTGTTGGTTGATATTATAATATGAATCTATTAGATCAATGTTGTTAGTTAATATTTATAATAATGTTTATTAGTTTCATTAACAATATTAACCAAAATGCTGTCGGCTAATATTCATAACAGTGTTGTTTGTTCGTTGTGGGATTATGATTAATTAGAAGGCTGGTTGAACAAATAGTTGTACTTCTATTAAATCAATGTTGTTGGTTCAAATTTACAACAATGTTGTTTCTTTTTTATGAGTATAATTTTTACTGTAATAATACTCACCAGCAACATGGATAATTTAACATAAATGCACCATTTCTTGATTTTCTGCATTCAGGAGGAGGTACATTCCTTCTTTGTTGAGAACTTTTGCCAGTTGAAACATTTTTCCATTAGAGCATCGTGTTTGTATTGGTTACATAAATGAACACATATTATGCTCAATTTCTGTTTACTTCTCAATCCCGACACTACGAATAACATTGTTATTGACCGGCATTAAATATCCGGGACAGTTGGGTGAGTTGTGGTCAGAGAAATGACAATTAAGAAATGTTAATTTAAAATATCGTTGATCAATGGGAAGGGGTGTTATGGATTAAACGTATTTTGCCTGGCATCAATTAAGTACCAATAAATGGTGGACAAAATGTTAGTCCATGTCTTTATAAATCCCGTTTCCAACGAATAAAGGGTGAATCAACAGCTGAAGAAGAAGAAAAACAATTGGACAACTACAAACAAAGCTCTTGGGAGGTCTGATCCGTTTTTTCTCTAGGTCTTTATACAGTCAGTTACTTTTATATTTTTATTCTATTATGAGCATCCAATAGTTATTTTATTGTTCCAGTACATTTTATACTTGAATTCTTTTCTCTTTACCAAGTAGAACTGATAGACATTTTTAATATATATATACATATGTATATATATAGGTTACAGCGTATGTGTCCAGTCAGCGAATGTGTAAACCCGCTGAAATTTCCAGCGAATTTACACATTCGCTGATTTTTAGCCACAAATATTTGACACATTCAATGAAATTTGCCTGACTTTTGATGAACCTTTGATTGTCGATTACACCTGCCGATTGCTTCGAGCATAAAAAGGGTAGTATTATCCAATTAATAGCTATTGATGTTTATTGGACTGTCTGAAAGAGGACGCAATTAAGGTGTAAAGGAATTAAGCCTAAGCTCTACCTTGGTTTCACTAATTAGTGTTATGATTTATGGTAAGAGGAGCACAATTGCAATTGTACTTTATCACAATCACATTTAAAATACTCATTGACTCTTTACCTATAAAGATTATTTTTAAATGGAAAACGCTCGCAATCCTTTATCTTATTATTCAACTTTTATTCTAGGAAACATATTCCTACAAAAAGTTACATGTACTACATTTATTTCCAGTTACACATTATTTTACTTTAATTTACTCAATATCTTGGTCAAGCTCGTACAGTCAATATAACTGAACAAATTGAATATTTCATTAGCAACGCATGCAACTTTAAACTTACAAATACAAATATTACTTCTCAGTCAGTCAAATAGTTTGTTTGTTTTTCCTGAGGCAGGGGTATTTTATATCTGGCTCAGGCAAGTAAGTCTGGAGTGGCAGCGAGAGTTGAATTTTACCTTTGCCTTGAAACATTTACACCTGTAACTTGATATGTATGAGTTTTAAAATATATACTGGAATGAAGTGATAATAAAAAAAAACATTTACATCTGTTTGACTGGCACCTTTTTGCTTCTGAACAGTTGCACTTAACAAAGTCCTGTCCTCCACATTTGGATCCGAATTGGACTGCTTGGCGTAATGAAAACTCCGGCCGTAAGTTGCACGAAGCCTAGTTGTAATTGGGCTCTCTGGAGAAGAGGTGTGTATCTGAACACCCTGCAGGGAATTGCAATGAACAGTAATTGCAATCTTCCTCCTTTCAGTGATTACATAATTTGTCATTGATACCTGAGTAGCCCTCAAAACTGAGTAGCAGATTAACATGAATAGGGAACGGTTCGGTTATACTACCTTTTTTTTATACTTGAAAACAATGGACATGTCTAATTGACAATCAAAGGTCCATCAAAAGCCAGGCAAATTTCAGCGAATGTTGCAAATATTTGTGGCTTAAAATCAGCGAATGTGTAAATTCGCTGGAAATTTCAGCAAGTTTACACATTCGCTGATTTGACACACACGCTGCAACATATATAAACTGACGGAAAATTTAAAATGACCATTACTATTTGTCCATAGCTGTTGAATCTGACAAACTAGATACCTTAAAATCCAGATCCTTTAAATCTGCACCCTTTAAAGCGCCGTTTCATTTATTATTATTATTATTATTATCATTATTATTATCATTATTATTACTATTATTATTATTATTGCATATTCCTAGCAATAACTTCATTTTCTTAAGACAGTTAAGCCTTATTATTAAATATTATTCAGTTTTGGTAGCAACTTTTTTTCGCTGCGATTTTGGCATAGACCTAAACCCTTGCGCCCATTGCGATGTCATTTCAAAGGTTTCATCTGAAAAGAATTTGAGAAATGGGATTCAGAGTTCACTTTAGATAAGCCAAATCAGACTTTCCACATCTGTTGAGGTCAATTGGGATAAACAGCTAAATATCTTAATAGTGTACACATCTTTGAACGCTTTAAAATTTTTAAACGGATTAATTCAACTAAGCTAGTTTAATCTATTGGGTAAGCAGGGGAATTGCTAAACAGCTAAAGACATTACGTTTAGGAGAGTTTATGGTAAAATGCATTGATAACTTAAGTATGCTCACGGCTCGTGTTAGCATATACCAAGAAGAACTATCACAAAGGTGTAATTAGGACAATGTACTTTATTGTGTTTCTTTATTTACAGAACAAATATGGTAAGTCCAATGCAGGAGAAAGTTATGATGACTTCGCAGACGAAAAGGGGCACACACAAGTGTGAAAGAATGGTGTTTATGAGCAGTTAACTGGCACAGTTTCAACACTTAGCTGACTAACATTGAAATTAAAACAAGCTCTTCAATCTCGGCAAAGAGGATATCAGCTATATATTGAATAAAATCATGTCATTTACTGTGAAAATACTTAGTTATTATCAATCAAATGTTCTCAAATACGGCCCAGTGTTCATCCAATGTGATTATATAATTAAAATAGTACCGGAGTTACAAAAGAGAAAATATCAATTTTTGCTTTAGCCTAAATTCTAGTCTTGTTGTAGTAATAGCAGTAAAAAAATTAATTTTTTGGCTTTGTTTATTATAAAAAAATATAGTTATCACTTAAGAAAACTCTATTAGTCTTTTTAACATAGATAAATTATGCAGGACCTCCCTCAGCATTGCTCTTAAATTATTGTTGCGAACTTTTTGATAATTGTGTAAATTTAAATGGTGACAATGTTACGGCACTTCTTTTAATTGGATAAGTGGTAGTTAATAATAATAATATCATAAACATTTCTTTTCAAAGGCAAAAGAGACTTTGAAAACAATAATACAACAGGACGTGCACATATAATTAATTTAGTTTTAATACTAACGAAAAAAATTATTTTAATAGTTATTTCGGTAAGTTAGTAATTTCCTTCTTTGTGTAGGTTTGAACTGCCATTTGGCATTTCAGATCGTGATCTTTTATTTCAAATTATATATTTTTTTCTTTAAAAGAAATTGTCGCAGTGAAGTATATAGTTGTCCCTCAACTTATTGTTATTCGCTGTATCTTTGTATTGAAAAATAAAATATTTAAATTTATGTGATTAAATTAATTTCGCCTCTCAAACAGAATTTTTAAGCTTGTCAGTGTGTGTATGTGTTTTTTTTTTATAGATTTTCCTCAACAATAATTTTCCTCAAAAAGAGTTCGAACATTTCGAACTCTTTTTAGAAAACATTTTGCCGGTTCGAAATCTTTGTAGAAAAAAGAAGAATATTATGGTCATTTAATTTTAATCAGGTTTAATCAGGTTAAAAAGGCATAACCGTGTGTAGTATTCGGGTAAATTGATCATTTTCTGGGACTGTCCTATTTTTAAGGTAAATTTTTGACGTCGGTCGGGGGATGCCATTTTCTGTGTCTTCAACTTTTGTTCTTACACATATATAGCATCGGCACCGCCAAGGAGGGAGAGAAGGTTTGAGTGATATCGTGTCACTGTCAGTTGGTCTTAGCATCCCCAAGTAGCTCTTTCTTGCAATCAACTCTATGTCTCTTACAGCGCGTTTTCTAATGGAAATGCCAGCCAGAAAATGTTCCAGACACCTATTCTCGTTACTAATCGAGTTATAGTTTTACAATATCCAACTTTAATTTTAAGAATAAAAACAAAAACAAAACTAGGTAACTAATTTCGCTCAAAATGGTACTGGTAAAACACGTTTATACAGATTTTTATCGGAATGAAGGGCCTTTTTCAGCAGTGATTTGGCAGATGTGCTGCATATATGAGTACATTATAGGCTTTTGACAGCACTTTATGAGGACTTTATGAGTCCAGAATGAGGACAGAAGTGACTTACGATGTAAAGAATCAGCCCTGTTTTATTTGATGACTCAGGAGTTGAAAAAAGGACTAACACATTGTATATCATATAAGAATGAGGGGGAGGGGAGTGAGGGGGTGACGGGGGTGACGGGGTGCGGGGGTTGGAGTGTGCAAACACGAGGAGAATCCCAATAGAACACAATAACGACCGGGACCATTTTTGTTAAAACAATGACGTCATCCGTCTGTCACTGCTTCCTCTGTCTTAACCGCATCAGCACTGCTCCCCAGCAGAGAAAGGGGGATTGTTGGACCTCTGCGTAAATGCTCATTTTAGAAAACAAAAAAAAAAAAAATAGATGTGAAGTGACACCTCCCCCCCCCCCCCCCCCCCTCCGACTAGGGTATAGCTGGATCCGCTACTGAATGTTGGAAAATATCGCCGGATACAACCGTATTTGTTGAAAGCATCACTCACATAAATGAGCTACTGGAATCTCAGAGGAGCACCCAACGAGAGCAGTGTTAACAAACGAACATTGCTTATAGTTACCATCCTAAAAATCCACGTGTAAAACAAAAACAAGATCCATTCGGAACATATGGCAAACAAAACAAAACTGGCAGTCACTGCTGTTAGCTTGCGCAGAAAGTTCACTTCCCACTAGACGTATCCAGCAATGCTGTTATAGCCATTGCAAGCGAACAATTTTGTTGCGAGATGTTGAAAGCGTCGTATCTCACCAAGAATGATATGACGTCATGATGGCAAGGTTTATTTGAACAAAAAAATCAAAACGCACATGTTGTTTGTATTATTTTTCTCGCGTTCAATTGAATGGCCTCGCGGCAATTTTCTCAGCCGCGCAACATTTACATTTCATATGTTATTTGACTATTTATTTCGCGCTCTTTAATTTCGCCATAATTTTATCCCGCACCATAAACGTCTTGTGTTTTAAAGAACGTTTTTCTGACCATGCATTTTATCACGTTATTTAATTACTTAATTTTGGAACGCGATAAATTGAATTCATTCTATCATTTATTTTTTAAATAATAAAAACCACGCGGAGAAGTTAATAGTTACTTGAATAACATAAAAAGTGGTTCGCAAAAGAATTAAATACTCTGTGATCTATTAATTGCACGTAAATACCATTGCGATCAAAAATAAATGTTGGAGCGCGAACGCCGTGAAATTTTTGTACAAATATACCGCCATAGTAGACGCTGATGCGATACAAGAATAAGGGTACATTAACACCAGTCGACGAAATCCATATGGCAATGAAGTAATAAACCATATCCTGAAAGCACAACAAATTATTGGCCCTGATGTCGCTCTCCACGCACTCCTCCACCCCTCGACGCCCCTTCGTCACCCAGTTCACTTTATTATAAGCGTGTGCACAACCTCTCTTTCTCCCTTCGTACATGTATTATGTCTGTGTGTGTGTGTGTAGTACGCAAGGAATCATCAAATAACACTATCCAGTGTTGACTAGAGGCCCAACCAAATCGCAACATTGGATCTGCTTGTGATTTGGGTCTGATCGGTCGCAACCACCAAAAAAAAGCATTTTTTCTCGACGAAAATAGAAATAGACGTCAAGGTCACAACCATATGTAACAAATTCATCATATTATCGCTCCCCGGATATGAAAGCCATGACACGTCATTTCTAAAATAGGCCAAAAAGAGAACGTAAAATTTCAGCATGCTGGGAGCGTAGTTATTTTCAATACTTTTGAAAATTATTGATGAAAATTGAACGCATGAATATCCTGCAGCATGCTTGGGATCATGATGTACAGCAGTTTTATATCACTTTCTCCACGTGCATATCACGTTGTTCTCCCGAGGTCTAAACAACGTTTGGTTTAGTTTCGATTTACATAGCCAGCCAAAATCCAATGTTGATCGAACGTCGCTCAGCTTTCTTGTTCCCACTTGCAAACATAGTTTGCAAATGGGTATGCTTTGCTAAGAATTCTGGCTGTTTATTCCTTCCTTCAAGGTCAAGGTCAAATTGAGGTAAAATTTTAAAAAAAACCTATTCCATCACGAAAAATTGCTGAAAATAGCGCCCAAATCCTTGTTTCAACACGTGTACGGTGTCAGTAGGCAGTAACATCGTTAATTGAATCTCAACATTCAGCGTCAAGGTCAAGATCAAGGACCTTTGAATATTGAAATCCATTAGAGAAAATTGTCCATTATCTCGAAAACGGTTAGAGATATTTTCGGCCCTTTGAGCCTAAAAGACGTTATATATAAGAGGTACCTCTGTAACCTTGACCTCCTTCGTCATGGTCAAGGTCAAAAACCGACAGTTGACCATAATCTCGAAAACGGTTAGAGATAGAGCGATTTTAAGCTTATTTTCGATCCTTGGGGCCTAAAAGACGTTATATAAGAGGTGCATCGGAGACCTTGACCTCCTCCGCCATGGTCAAGGTCAAAAACCGGAAGTTGACCATTTCCTCAAAAACGGTTAGAGATAGAGCGATTTTGAGCTTATTTTCGATCCTTTGGGCCTAAAAGACGTTATATAAGATGTACCTCGGTGACCGTGACCTCCTCCGTCATGGTCAAGGTCAAAAACCGGAAGTTGACCATTATCTCGAGAACGGTTAGAGATAGAGCGATTTTGAGCTTATTTTCGACCCTTTGAGCCTAAAAGATGTTATATGAAAGGTACCTCGTTGACCTTGACCTCCTCCGTCATGGTCAAGGTCAAAAACCGGAAGTTGACCATTATTTCAAAAACGGTTAGAAAACTGAATTTGATTATTTGAGATTACATTATATTTACTTCGATGTCCTTGTTCAAGATAATAATTCGGAAGCTGACAATTATGTGGAAAGACTGAAAAATGTGTCTTTGACCAGACAGATTGTACCATTGCAAGTGGATGTCATTTCGCTACGTGTAGTTAATTTTGCTGAGACATAGTAAAATATCTGCATATCGTGGCGTAAATTTGCACATGCATTGACGGTATACTCGTAGTGACTTCAATTAGAAAGTGCACTGATGGGAATGACGAAAATTTGGACGTGCACTGAGCTAATGACGTCATTGAGCACGTGCATGTGTGGAAGATCATGGCGCAAATTCACACTGGCGGTATAATGACGTAAATTAGCACGTGCACTAGAGTCAAGCCTTAAATTAGCTCGAGCACTGGCGTCATAACGCAAATTAGCAAGTGTACTTCACGCAATAGCTATAGTTGCTTCCAGAAATTATTAAAGAATTTATTAAAGAATGCGATAAATTTGTGGCTTATTTATATGTTCTGCTTTAAATATATTCTCTGATAAAACAGTATTGCAAAAAGATCGCCTGCTGTCCTCGTGATATGAGTCACGTGAGCTCCGCTATCTCCACCCCTCAGCTTGCTCACTTTATCGACTCACTGGCTAGAACCGCTCACCCTCTCCCCGCCCCCACCCCCTTCAAACCCCTCCTCACCCCATCCCTTCAGACACGATCGATACGCTGCCAAGGCCTGCCTTGTATGCTGTGCATTCCGCATGCACGAGTCATGGTTAACTATTGCTTCCCATATGCTCCATCACTCTCAGCCAAGGCACCTCAGAACAGCGAGTGTCTAATCAATACGGCAGAATTTGTATTTGATGGCAAAACTTGAGACAACAATGTTGTTGAGATCGTCATTAAAGCTCCAAGGTTCTCGCATTTGTCATAAGCCTGAGCGACCAAAGAATTGATCATTTGCGGCTCTAGGCAAAAATAGAAAAGGACAGGCGACAAACTCAAGTGTAAAAGCAAGGCCAGCTATTGCGATGGTGCTTGCATCAGTTGCTCAACAGTGAAAGATCTTGTTCCGGAGAAGTGGATGGGGATAAAAACATAGACCAAACCATGGTGCCTTACAGGGGATATCGCGTCTTTCTTGCCTTCATTGTCGGGTTTCTACACAATGCCAACGGTGAGTGGTAAATTCTATGGTATACTATGGCTATCCTACACCTGTTTAATTTAATGTGGAAACTAGAATTTTGTTATTATAGTTGGTTGTTGTAGCTGAGCTCTAAGGCTTGTATAAGGATATTGCTCACTTTCCTTGCTTGTATATTTTACTCAAGAAGTAATTGAAAAGGGAAGGCTAAGTCTCGTTGAAGAACTTCATGCTCCCTGCAACAGTTGCTATATACGCATTTGCTTGTCTGGTTGTACCTGGGCATATAGAGTGCAGACCGATATATTGCACTGTCTTGTCTTCAACAAGTAATTAATTCTTCTGTTTGGTGCTCGAGAATCGTTTGTCTCAGGCTTATTCGTGAGATTTTAGTTTTAACTACGATGAGATCGATAAATTAAAATTAATCAATCACACAGATTGGTTGCTGGTGTTCTTATTTTAAAAACTTTGCCGATTTATTATAATACCAACTTAATTTTCTTTGAATTTTGTAAAATGAGTTGTGGAATTAACTGGTGTGCGATTGCGCTGTGACGTCATAATACGAATGCACTGTGACGCCATAATACGAATGCACTGTGATGTCATAATACGAAGGCACTGTGATGCCATATACGTTCAGTTTGGCCTTCTCTGGGGTTTGCATCACAATGCCGATAAGAAAGAGATTACTGTAATTGTGTGGAAGATTTTCTTTCACTGTCTTTCTTTATGCCTTTCTTTTGTTGGAGCGAAAAGATGTTTAATCTTTTCTTATTTATATTATGCTGTTCTTCTTTCCGCCTGCATATCGATAAAACAAAAGAAGGGGTTCATGCATTAACTTGATAACTCCACTTATCAGGAAAATGCACTATTACCACCACGGTATTTCTTGACCTCTGTTCTATCACATATAAATCTTGCATTTTTTTTTTTTTTTGGAAAATGCGATGGGAAAAACTTATGTTTGTTACTAAAATTTCAAACTTTAAAAGCGTTTTTCTCCACTGCTGATAAGTTCAGTTATAAGGTTTATGCATGGACCCCTTCATTAATTATTGTGAACAACAACGTGAAATTTTTGGAAGTGAAAAGTAAAGCTGGTGAGCGTTTTGGAAATGAAAAATATATTGCAAATGTTAATACTAAAAAAAGGAAGAAAAGAAAGAAAAAATAAAGAAAAGGAAAAGAAAAAAGCGCAGCAAGACAGCCAACATGCGGCTCTACCGCAGCCAGGTTTATGTTGAAACCAATTCGCTTATTTTAATACCCCATTCCGAAAAGAAATTATGCCACTCAAGCTCTCGTCTGGTGTGTCTGGGAAGGGGGGGGGGGGAGGGCGAAGAACCGTACATGGGAAATGTGAGCTCGAGTTCGAAAATGCTTTAATCATCACTTCAGAATTTGCCCGGGGGAGGGGTGGGGATTCTAGTACAGATTTGTTATCATGTGTATCCATGACGCACGTTTAAAAACGACCCTAAATGCTGTGCGCTGTGTTTTGAAATAATACCCCCTTTTTTAAGCAAGCGCTGAGTGCAGTTTCGAAAGAACCCTCTTTGTGTGGGAAACATATTTAATGAAAACTACCTCCCTTTTTAACGAAATTGGGACTCCTTGCAGACCTCGTCTGACCTCAGAATTACCCCCCTTTTTCGTCTATTTTTTTGGACAGGTACGGTACGATACCCCTACCCCTCCCCTCCCCCCCCCATTACGCCGGTAGATTTTGCACAAGCCGTCCACTTTTGCCTTCAGTCGGCTACTTTGAGACCTTCTGTCCTGCTTGTTTGTGTCGTGACTCACCACCCACTTACTACCCCCCCCCCCCCTCCTCACCCTTTGCCAATCACATTACATAACACGGGCGTTCTGATTACAGCCCGTGAATACTGCCTTGATGACTTCATGGACGCGAGCTGTGAATCCGGTGAGGTCGTTGTCATGGATACAGCGCGCTATGGGCGCATGCGCGCTGGAGTCTGCAACGTGCGCGGCAAAGGTGCGTATTACAGTACGGCAGTGAGGGCTGACCACAGCTCGAGGTCATTTGATGTGTTTTTTTTTTTTCAAATTAACCTCTTATTTCAAAATATTTATAATTAATTATAAGTTAATTGATTAATTACACGTTTATAACACCATAACGAGAAACAGTCATTTTTACAATAACCCCAGTTACTGATTTCGTGTGAAGTTTAATAAAAATATTTATTGGTGTCATTGTTATCTTTTTTTAATCTCAACAATTGATAGAAATCAATTTTGAATCAAATTATATAAAACATTATATCGCACATATGTCATTTACAGCTACTTTTTAACACTCTATAGAACTTCGTTTTTTTATTGAGTTTTACTGAGCCATTTCTTAATGAAACAATTTACTGATATTAATTGATATTTCAAAATTTATTTGAATTTAACTGTAATATAAAATGTTCGATGTGGCAATTCTATTCCTCGATGAATTTATAATTTAAAAATTGAATTTCCGAAAGAGGGCGTCAACGAAGTCAAAATTAACTTGTTTTATTGGTACAGTTTATTCAGTCCGTGTTGTCACGGATCAGTTGTCGACGTCACCCTTGTAATTACGAATATAGAGATCACGTGACAGACTGGATTGTTACTGACATTGCCTTAGAAAAGTGATTTTACTCATGATTTTTGGGGGTTAAAACGAGTTTAAGTTAGAACCACGTGTGGTGCATTTGTGCACAGGCTGCTTCGTCTTGATTTAAAACAACTAAAGCTGCCATCACATAATTAAAAAAAGTAAAAACTGGCTTAAAGGCGACACTTTTTGTGTGAATTTTAACAAAATTCACTCTGAAATAAGTGACTATTGGATGTTGTATAAGTGTTGTCACAAAAGTCGCTTCCTTTGTGGTTGTTATTTGATAATCGACGAAGGACACCCGGCGATCTGTTCCTTGAAATGTGTCCTTTTCCAATGAAATCCAGCAAGTCAGCGAATGGAACAGATACTGCTAACAGGTCAAGCACACGATAACTTGATATTATATATATGTCACTCATATACTTCGATGAAACAAACTTAATATGTTGACTTGTTGGTGACTTTAAATGAAAAACTTAATCAGACATATAGTTGGCGATGTCTAGTCCACGTCGGAGTTATGACTTTGGCTTGACGTTTCTGTATGTTGGCGAGAAAGCGCCAAATTTTAGAGGTCAATTCGTGAAATCTCTTGAACAAGAACGCGACATGAATTAGAACTGATATGAAGTGGTGTTGTTAACCCGGGCGAGTTCGCGACGGTGCCGTGTGAGGTTCAGCCTTACATTGATTCCTTCACTGTTGTTTCCGCAACAAGCTGCAAATTCCACACGCTTTTCATGGCCACTGGTTTATATTTGATTACTTGACTGAGCCACTCGATATTAAATCCCGGTTAGTCTCGCCCTGAGGGGGTTGGGCGGGAGGGGGGAGGGGGGAGGAAGGGGCAGAAGGAATAAGCAAGTGGAATGAGGTTCTGTAGCATCTAACGCATTCAGCGTCCCGCAGCCCAGGAACGGCAAAGGAGAGACTCAATGTAGTATACATTTTGTGAAAAAGTAGCCGTGGTCATCACACAATGTTGGTTTTCTTCTGGTTGAAAGGCGGATACAGCGAGGTTGTTACGGATACAGCGAGGTTGTTACGGATACAGCGAGGTTGTTACGGATACAGCGAGGTTGTTACGGATACAGCGAGGTTGTTACGGATACAGCGAGGTTGTCGTGGTAGTCTTACACCCCTCCCACCCCTTTTATGGGAAAGTGTTTTAAGTATGCACCGATGTGGGGGATGATGGCCACATGTGTATATAAGCCCGTTCCAGATGCATACCCCCACCCCCACAAGTAACCGCAGCCAGCCAGCAGAACAAAAGTGTCAAGGACGAAGATAGCAGCATCCCCAGCAGATCACAGAAGACTCGGCTCACACATTCACTTCATTACCCAGTTAACGCAGAGTGTTGTTGTTTTCACGGGTGTAGGGGTCGGGACAAAGGGTAGATGTGGTTCATAGGCTGTACTATGACGTCACCCACGTTATGTAGGATGTTAGGGAGTAACCGGAAGAACCTCTGAAGGCGACGCATGACATGACACGGCACTACATGTTGCCTCCTCTCCCTCCTCTCCCTAACATTACATGACACGGCACTGCATGTTGTATGGCAGCCCCCTTCCTCGATTCCCCCCTCAGTTACATTACATGACACCGCACTGCACATTGTATGGGAGCCCCCTCCTCCCTTCCCCTCCCCCACAATACATCACACGGCACTGCACGTTGTATGGGAGCCCCCTCCTCCCTCCCCCTCCCCCACAATACATCACACGGCACTGCACGTTGTATGGGAGCCCCCTCCTCCCTCCCCCTCCCCCACAATACATCACACGGCACTGCACGTTGTATGGGAGCCACCCCCCATTCCTCCCCCCTCCCCCTCCCCCACAATACATGACACGGCACTGCATGTTGTATGGGAGCCCAACAGACGTTTTTGTATGTCAGTGGCACTTGGCAGCTTTTATCCGTTGATGTCCAATGCCAGAGCTATTCGATAGAAACTCCCAAGCTTTCCTTATAATTGCTGGCCGCTTTTGTCTGCAGAATGAGTAACATTGAGAGCCGTTGTTCAGGAGAACAAACTTCACTCACAGTGTGCAATCATTGGCATTTTTTATCTTGTCATTCGCCATGTTGTTAGTTGCGATCTCAGACACAGTTGTTGGATAAGTTTTTTACATGCCCTCTTTCAGGACTCTTCATTGCTTGCTCTAAAGCCAGGGGTTTTTTTTTTTTTGCATTTCCGGTGTTTGTATGAAGTGGCGTTCGGGACATCAACTGACCTCCATCCCCACCCGCTATACTGCGTACGCCTTCAAAACCGAGTCACAGATACCCCAACCCGTCCCCCCTCCCCCTCTGTGGTAAGTTCCACAAACCCTGTCTGTGTCGGGCCACAGCCTTCCCTCCCCCTCCCCCTCCCCCCACCCACGCCCTTATGGAGATCCCTGGATGCCCCGCACGAGATTACATGTCTGCTTTAATATTGAGAGCCATTTGCTCTGTAGTTCTACCGAGCATCATTCCGCTGGTTTTTGGATAAACTTCTTTCTCGCTCGTTTTCTATGGATAGACTCTGAAGAAGAACTCACTCCAGCGCCCCCTTTTTTACACAGCAGCTTGCAATATTCTGCTCAGTGAAAGGCAGCGATTGGTTCTCTATGCCTGTGCTCATTCCTTGATGAGAAGTGATGAAGGGAAAACCAGGCCTTCATGATGTCAGCCGCACCAGTAATGAGTCAGGGAAGTCGGGAACATTTTATCCGGCATTTCGGTTTTTTACGACTTTTTTTTTGTCAAGAACCGATGGCTTTAGGCAGCACACCTCCATGTTGTCCACAAACTGTTTTTTGTTGTTACCTTTTTGTCGTTACCACGACGATGGCGGAAAGATGCCATTCATTCCCATTTCCGGGGAGGGGGAGGGGGTGGGGGTGGAAGGCTCACACAGAATTAGGATATAGAAGGACAAAACTCAATTTGGAACACCCCTCTCCCCCCGTTGATACCGGACTCGGAGAAAACTCCGATTGTATTGCGCCATATTTAACCCTTCATTCAACATATTTTTACCTTCAACTTGAATCTCGCTCTGACTGTGATAATTAATTGGAAAACGACTTTACTTTTTAGCTTGATGGGAATTTTTTCCACACAACGCCATGAGCACTAGCAAAAAAACAAACAAATAAACAATAAAAAATGAGAGCCTACCTCTGAAATATTAAACACTTATTTTAAAAATCACTGTCTCCCTTTGAGTAGAATTTTGACAGCTTTCCAGCCTGATTTTCTTTTACTTTTCCTTTACAGACACTCCAACGTTTTTTTTATCTTTTCCAAAACCTTTCTAAGAAGCTTTTTTGCGAGTTCGAAACCTTTCTAGAAAGAAATCTCGATTTGTTACTTACTCTATGAAATGGCCAATATGGTCAGAAGAGTAGTAAAGACAAAATGACGGACCAATAAAAAGAAAAAATGGTCCGAAACATTGGCCCCGTACAACTTCAATATACTCTTTGTAAAGGGTACCAAGTGTAACTGAACAGTATTTTGTGACGTTGCTTACCGAAGAATGACTGCTTTAAAACAATTACAGGAGCTTATAAAAAGCTTGAATATCATTGGCTAAAGTCAGTCACGTGAGTATTACGTTATAAGAACTTTCCGATATTACATGAGCTCTGATTGGTTAATGAGAAATTTAATTTTAGTTATTTCAAATGTCAAATAGTCCAAATTAAAACAAAATGACTTTTTGCACTCACAATGGGCTTTATATCGGGTCGGTTTGCGGCAATCTGTTGGCGCTGGAACCATTCTGTTATAAAGTGACACGTCATTTAAATTGATTATTTCTTCTCTTTAGAAGACAAGAAAAATAGGGCTGAGCTACTTCAAACACATGTTCGTATATATCACATCCAAAAAATAAAGTAATGAAATAGAAAAAAAATAATACAAAGAAATATCGTTAAAAATCAAACAATACAGAAGTGCCGTGTATTGTGAAATCATAATATGCCATTAAAAAGAGCCAAGTGTTGGCGTATGTCACTGAATAAAGTATGTTGTGTGGTGGTGCCCAAGTGTGTTTTGTAAAAGCAAAACCGGATTTATCAGGGAACCGTTTTTGTTTTACTTACTAGATTTGACCGGATTAGCAAGGCGTCCGGGTTACTCAGGTTATGCTATAATGGCTTGATTTAGTAACTAAATGAAAACGTTGTTGGTAATGGATTCAATCGGTCCCCCCTCTCCCTCCCACTCCCCCCTCCCCTCTGTGTTCTGCCCCTCAAATGTTTACAGGTTTCCAAATATTCTATGATGTTATCACTTCAACCCACTCAGAATGTTTTTTTTAGTTTAAACTGAACGATCAATTGCTTCGAGTGAAAACTAGTGAATGGCCATCAACACAAAAAAAAAATGAAAAAAACAAAAACAAAAACGAACAAAACATACTACAGTCTACTCCCGTAGTACCGCCATTTGATGTACCGCCAAATCTCGCACTAACGCCATAAGGTGCTCAGTCACGTTTTCGTCATTATATAAATCTCCCGTTATACCGCCAAACTCGCTTAACGCCATCCGCCACGCAATTTTGGGGAACCAAGATGCGGTTTATAAGGCATTTGGGGGAACCAAGATGCGATTTATAAGGCATTTTGGGGGACCAAGATGCGATTTATAAGGCAATTTTCATCCGTTGTACCGCCATCAGATTTCACCGTAAGTATCTTTTGCCAACGTTTCAAGTCCAAAGTACCACTGTACATTACATTCGCCTGTTTTTATTAGAGCAGATTATTGAAAAAATGTCTGTACAGGATGCTAAACAAAAATCGATCCTTGCTTTTTTTTTCGAAAAAGTAAAACTCTACTTTAGTGGCTGTTTCGTTATTTTGGGTGAGTTTTAGCATAAGCAGTTGCAGAATGTTGTATTCAGAACCGATCTGTAATTATCCTCCGCCGCCCTAGCGAAAATAATACTCATAAAAGAGCGGAACTACTTTTTTTTAAAGTATCCACCTGCTCTGTGCTCAGGCATAACAGCTCTCATCAGAGGTCAACTGTTTTATAACAACGCAATTAACTTGCCTTGTGTTACACGTGTAGTACGGGCGTGATCATGTCTACATTGTTATCTTGTGTTATAGAAATAGGGTGTAGTACGGGCGTGATCATGTCTACAGTGTTATCTTGTGTTATAGAAATAGGGTGTAGTACGGGCGTGGTCATGTCTACAGTGTTATCTTGTGTTATAGACATAGGGTGTAGTACGGGCGTGATCATGTCTACAGTGTTATCTTGTGTTATAGACATAGGGTGTAATACGGGCGTGATCATGTCTACAGTGTTATCTTGTGTTATAGACATAGGGTGTAGTACGGGCGTGGTCATGTCTACAGTGTTATCTTGTGTTATAGACATAGGGTGTAGTACGGGCGTGGTCATGTCTACATTACCTTGTGTTATAGACATAGGGTGTACTACGGGCGTGATCATGTCTACAGTGTTATCTTGTGTTACAGACATAGGGTGTAGTACGGGCGTGGTCATGTCTACAGTGTTATCTTGTGTTATAGACATAGGGTGTAGTACGGGCGTGGTCATGTCCACATTACCTTGTGTTATAGACATAGGGTGTACTACGGGCGTGATCATGTCTACAGTGTTATCTTGTGTTATAGACATAGGGTGTAGTACGGGGTGGTCATGTCTACATTACCTTGTGTTATAGACATAGGGTGTAGTACGGACGTGATCGTGTCTACAGTGTTATCTTATGTTACAGACATAGGGTGCAGTACTGACGTGGTGAACGACTTTGATACGTTGTGTACGGGCAAGCAGAGTTGTACATATCGAGTGGCAGACAACCTGAGGAACCCGGATGATTGCCCTGCACCACTTCCGGCCTATTTACAGGTGTCATATTCATGCCACAAAGGTAATGCTAAGAAAAATTGTCATTTGGGTATCTTCAATGTCATTGCAGTGTCACTTTGCTTTAAGGGGGATGGGAGGGGGCGTAGGTTGGTGGGAGGCAAGGAGGTGGCGGCGAGGGGGTAAATTAACCGACAGACCGTACACAGGAGGAGGTGGGGGAGGGATGGGAGGCAAGGTGCGGGCAGCGAGGGGGGTAAATTAACCAACAGGCTCTACACAGGGTGTGGGGAGCGAGACGGTGGCGGCGAGGGAAAAGTTTACCAACAGGTGCTATACAGGAGGAAGTGGAAGGGAGGGGCGGGGTTGGGGGGGGGGGGGCTCAGGACTCAAATGTAGGGATGTGACCGGTAATGGGCATAGATCGGACTGTCCGTCAGGGTTTTATCATGTGAAATATTTCGGTGTCTTTTTTTCAAGTTAAGTTAATGAAAGATCAGAACAGCGTTATCTACGACAGATAAAAACAAGCTAGAAGGTTAAATATGGATCTTTTTTTTCCCCGCAATGTTCGTGGTTCAGCGACACAAGATGTCATGCCAGCCTGACCCCGGAAAATGGATAAGAAAACACAAGCTGTGTTGTAATTAGTGTGCTGTGCTGTGCCTATCGATTTGTTTCTCATATTCCGTTTTTTACAGAGCTAGCGTTGCGCAGACAAGAATGTCATCTGCCTGTGGACGTACCGGAAACTAAGGGAATATTACGTCTGCGACCCCTTCAGCAAAACGACTGCGCCCTCTCACATTCCCCCCTCACCCTGCAAGCGAAATCAGGCCAGCGCTTCAATTTGACCATGATAGATGCATCGCTGGGTACTCTCACGGCTAAGCAGAATGCATGCCCTGTTAAAGTGGGGCATATTATTGACAAGGCAAACAGTCGGAGTGTTCAGATATGCGGCGGCAGAACGAGGCTCTCTCACCTCGTGCTCAGTAACGGCAACAGGCTTGAGATCATCGTCAACAGGGGATTGAACAATCCTGATATTCTCTTACAATATGAAGGTAATTCATTTCATATGAGCAGGTTCTATAAATAGCTCTATGCACATGTGAGTGGCAACTGCTGCAGTCTCATTTGTAACGTCACAGTTGCTGTATTAAAAATTGTCAGTTTCGATTTTTCAAACAGAGCCATTTCAAAGCTTGCCTACTGGGCAGGAAAACAAAGCCTTTTTGATGTTGCCACTAACGCAGGTTTTAATTTATTGAAGTCTTGAACAAAACAACTGCTAAATAATAATAAGAATTGAAATTAGGACACTTTAGACATTATTATTATTATTATTATTATTATTATTATTATTATTATTATTATTATTATTATTATTATTATTATTATTATTATGTTGTTGTTGTTGTTGTTTCTGATTTTTCTGCTTTTTTGTATTGATGCGTTGATGGGGTGTCGCACATGCTGTTGTAGTCCTGGGCTGTCCGGATCTGGATCCAGTAGAGGGAGCGCGCATGCGCAGACAGGACAACAAGGTGATAGTCGAGTGCATGGACACCGGCAAGGAGTGGGAGCTCATTTGTGAGGGCAACAAATGGCTGGGCACACAGGCACAGTGCACCAAAGGTATAACTCCAACCTCCCAAACTGGGCACACAGGCACAGTGCATCAAAGGTATACCTCCACCCAAACTGGGCACACAGGCACAGTGCACCAAAGGTCTACCTCGATCCAGACCCCAAACTCGGCACACAGGCACAGTGCACCAAAGGTATACCTCCACCCCCAAACTGGGCACACAGGCACAGTGCACCAAAGGTATAACTCCAAACTCCCAAACTGGGCACACAGGCACAGTGCATCAAAGGTATACCTCCACCCCAAACTGGGCACACAGGCACAGTGCACCAAAGGTCTACCTCCAGACCCCAAATTCGGCACACAGGCACAGTGCACCAAAGATATACCTCCACCCCCAAACTGGGCACACAGGCGCAGTGGACCAAAGGTATACCTCAAACCTCCCAAACTGGGCACACAGGCACAGTGCACCAAAGGTATACCTCCACTTCCAAACTGGGCACACAGGCACAGGGCACCAATGGTATACCTCCAACCTCCCAAACTGACCATACAGACACCGTGAACCAAAGGTATACCACCAACCTCCCAAGCTGAACCCACAGGCACGGTGTAGCAAAGATATACCTCCAACCTCCCAAACGTGGCACACATTCACAGAGCACCAACAGTTTACCTCCAACCTCCCAAATGGGCACACAGGTACAGTGCACCAAAGGTCTACCTCCACCCCCAAACTGGGAGCACAGGCACAGGACACCAATGGTATACCTCCAACCTCCCAAACTGGGCATACAGGCACAGTGCACCAAAGGTATACCTCCACCCCCAAACTGGGCACACAGGCACAGTACACCAAAAGTTTACTCCAACGTTCCCAACTTGGCACACAGGCACAGTGCACCAAAGGTATACCTCCATCCCCCAAACTGGGCACACAGGCACAGGGCACCAATGGTATACCTCCAACCTCCCAAACTGGGCATACAGGCACAGTGCACCAAAGGTATACCTCCACCCCCAAACTGGGCACACAGGCACAGTGCACCAAAGGTCTACCTCCACCCCAAACTGGGCACACAGGCACAGGGCACCAATGGTATACCTCCAACCTCCCAAACTGACCATACAGACACCGTGTACCAAATTAAGGTATACCACCAACCTCCCAAGCTGAACCCACAGGCACGGTGCACCAAAGATATACATCCAACCTCCCAAACTGAGCACACAGGCACAATTCGCCAAAGTTATACCACCAACGTCCCAAACTTCATATCTAGTTAACATTCTGACGCCGATCCAACGTCGACTTAAAGCTGCCACGTCGACCCGACCAAAACTGCAATATTGAATCTGGTTCAGATTTGATAATGATTGGTCACAACCATATATCAACGTCTCATGAACGTCTTTCACACAACCTTGAATAGGCGTCCGAGAAGTAACGTTGTTTTTTTCACGTTGCTTTTTGTCATAACCAAAAGCCCACTTTCTCCGACGTGTAATCACCTTTGGTGCAACGGTGAATAAACGTTGGAAAATCGACGTTGTATAACCAGTGAATGATCGACGTTGTAAAGACGTTGGTGATCACAACTAAAACCAGACAAAATCCGACATTGATCCCCTGTCGGGTGCGACGTCTATCCAACGTCGTCCAGCGTACCAAAGTTTACTGGTTACTCAACAACAGACAAAATCGAAACTTCACAGGCCAAAATTTTATTGATTCTCAGAGTTATTTCTTTCACCTAACATGGCAGATCTGAAATGCGAAGACCAGAACTACTTGCCTTGTCACAGTTAATGCTGTTGGCGCTACAAGACTTCTATCGAACATGCGAACAATGACGCATGGAGTATTTTCCGTTTAAATCCATACAATCTTAACACAACGGTGTGTGGCAATCACTGCCGGGGCTCAAAAAAAGAAATTACGTTACAGCGAAGTTCAGTGCTTGGCGAGTTGGCTATTTTTGTGGACCTTTCAACGTTGTCACAAAATTAACCTTTTTTTTGTTAACTTTATAAATTATGTCAAGGCACTGTGGTGGGTAACAATGTCAGAAAGAAGGGTCATATTTCCTCGTTCTTAACCTAAAAAAAGCAAACAAACAAACAAACAAGAAACCAGACCATTGTTTCGGCTATTGATAATTACTCATCTTTATTTATGAAAATCACATTTGTAAAGAGGACAAGCGCATAATTTGATAATTCATTGTTTACAGGCAGTCCCCACATTCAGCATTATAAAGGAGATGGCAAATCAGGAGTCACCATGTCACGTGGTTAGTTGTTTATTAATTCATCCAATGGCAAGCCTTAATACAATTCAGTTCCGTCCGCCTATGTGACGTTTCGTAAGAAAAACAAAACTGAGGATTCAGAATAACGTCAAATTTTAAGTAAAAAAAAGCTTACAAAAGAAAAGATGAAAAGGTTATGGATCGTATAAAAACAGAAAAAAGTATTTCGTTCACGTTGTCTGTGGGTCTCAATGGGCGCATGCCGTGTGTTTGAGCATTGACAGGGTGCGTGTCGTGGGTTCTGGTATGCACGCGTCTTTTGTTTGAACATTGAGTGGGTACGTGTGGTGGGTTCTGGTATGCACGTGTCATTTGTTTGAACATTGAGTGGATACGTGTGGTGGGTTCGGGTATGCACGTGTCATGTATTTCAGCATTGACTGGGTACGTGTCGTGTGTTTTAGCATTGGTAGGTTGTGTGTCGTGGGTTCGGGTATGCACGTGGTAACTGTCTCGAGTTTGACAATTTGACGGAGTGTCTCTCTGTGTTTGAGCAGAGACGGCGGTGATCGTGTCTGGCGTCGTGACGTTGTGCGCCAGTGGCGTCATTGTCTTCGTGGCGGTCATCCAGCTCTTCAAGACCCTGGGCTGCGCGGCATACATCCAGCGCAGGAGGTACTCTTTCTTCTTCAGTACTTTCATGTCAACATGTACTGGATTCACATGAGTACTGGGTTATAAGTTTCGAATCGGTCACTTTGAGAGCTTTGAGGAAATCTTATTCCTAGAAACAGTGTCGGTGAAATCATTATGAGTTTTAATATCCACCCCCCCCCCCCCGCCCCCGCACCAGTGTTTATATATATACTGTATTTAATTTTACAGATTTTATGTTTTAATTTTATTTGATTCTTTGAAATAAATGTAAGATTTTAATGCAATGTTAAACATTAAAATTTTGAACGAATTTGATTTCAGGAAAGGTTATGGGCTACCGCCTGAGTTCCCTAGCGAGGAGGAGTATTACGACGGGCAGGAGTTACCCATGCAGCCCATGCAGCCGCACATGCAGCAAATGTCGCAGTCGTTCGTCCAGATCACCAACCCGCGCCCCATGGTTGCTCCCCCTGCCGGTGAATCACCCTCTCCCACCGTCATGACCTTGAACTCTCAGTACGAGAATATGTCGACGATGAGTAGCAAGGGTGTTGTGTATGAGCCACTGGAGCTGCGCAGCACGGGCGAGCCAAGCATTGGACGCCAGAGGGCGCCTGGTGTTCAGAGCGGCCGCCAGGGGCCACCCAGCGCGCCCAATCAGAGCCAGGCACGGATGGAAGCGGTGCAGACACCGACGCGTCAGAAATACAGAGGGATAGCGCAAACGCTGAAATTACGCCCAAGCAAACAGAAGAAGAGTTCGTTTAGGAAAAGCGCGCCGATACAGCCTCCGCGCGTGTCGAGTCTAATCAAGGAGGGGTCCGCGCGCCAACCGGCACCCAAACCAACAAGCACTTCTGAAACGAATACGCGGAGCAAGAGAGGTTCTTCAGCACCAGTTAGGCGTGTGCCTACACCGCCGCCAAGCCCCGAGGAGCCCGCGGCCCCACAAGGCCAGGACGCACCGAGTGCGGCACCGACGTACAGCGTGCCGTTAAGGAATTCCATGCTGCAGTCAGAAATGCCCGACGTTGTTTACCAGACAACAGAAGCCTCGTACGGACCGCGCATTGGAGACGAAGAAGCATACGAAGTCCCGGTCGGATCACGCATGGGATCCTCGTCCACATCCGGGGCATCTGGATCGTCGTCGTCAGGGGCCGGCAGTGTCTACGCTCCCGTGCGCCTTAGCGACGCTCTGACGTCATTTCCGCCGCCGCCACCTCCGGAAAACAACGAAGAGGCGTACATCTACAGTGACATGCGTAACGTGAGTAAGAATAGTAAGAATGCTCCAAAACCCAGTAAAAAGCCAGCCAAGGAGCCGGAAATATTTAAAGACCCGGATGAAAAAGCGTACACCGACCTTGACCTTTCTAAGCCAATAGTTATCCCCACGGTTCTGGATGTCGCCATTGGAAAAGATCTCTTTCCAACTAATAAAAACCAATCTGCTAACCAAGCAAGTCAAGGGACGCCGGTGCCAGCTGAGGAAAGCTTGTATGCCAATGTCGAGCCACAACGCACCAATTCTACATTTAACAGCAGTGACTATGGAGCACTTTGTGACCACAGTAGCAACACAGCGAGACAGGAGGACACGGATGGAGACGAGGACGTGTACGCATGCGCGAAGGAATATTACGTGCAGCACGGTCAAGCCAATGGCCATTAGCCCCCTCCTGACGTCATAACAACGTGTGGGAGTGACGTCACTCGAGCTTGAGTAATCCCGATTCACCAGTTTGTTCTCAGACTCTCTCTGTGTCGTGACGTCTGTTTGACATTCAGTATCCGGGTGTAACGACTGAAAATTGTACTTTTGTTTGATCAGGTACACCAGGTACATCAGGTACCCCCTGAGGACTGCTGTGCACAAAGCAATCTGGTTTAAATTGTACTGCAAGACAAAATATCTACTTCAGGCACTTCATAACATTAAAGTTCAAAATTTGTTTTCTAAATTTTGAGATTTGAGCTGAAATACAAAATTTGAGATAGCTGAAATACAAGTTCAAGCATTCATTTCATATGAAGTCATGCATCACTAAAAAGATCGAGTATTTTGTCATAGGTAGAAACATTTTGTATTCATTTATATCCGGGAAGCTTTCAAGTCAGTAACTAGCTTTTTTCCTTTACTTTTTCATAAATTTATTTGAAACAAACGCCAGTTAGGTCAACAACGCACCTTTATTTATAAATGCACTCATGTTCACAATATCCTCGTATTTATAATGCCCTCATATTTACAATGTGCTCGTATGACAATGTACTCGTAACTCGTTATTCGTTTTAGTAGCAGTGGATTTTTCTTTATTTCAAATCCAGTGTCAATCACGAAGTAAATGTGCAATTGATTGTATAACGATGTAGTATTTTTTAAACATTTTAATTTATTGTCAAACTGCTTCCGCTTTTGTACATTTATTGCAAAATGGTTGTGTTCAGCTTCTTGTTATGCAAGTATCCAGAGTCATTCAATAAAGTGAGCCGTAGCGTAGCAACCAGCGATACTTATTTAATAAAGAGTACCGGGAGTATAATGGGAAGCCACACTAATTTGGTCAAGTGAACCAGTTTTTTTAAGGAACGGGATTCGTTGAAATGAAGGCGAGTTACATGCAAGTTTTTGTTGCAATTAATTAATTGACCAGAATCCCACGAAAGTGAGCATGTCAGCATAAGCGCTCATGCACGGGTGTTAGCGTGCATGTCAGGATAAGCGCGCGTGCACGGATGTTAGCGTGCATGTCAGCATAAGCGTGTGTGCACGGGTGTTAGCGTGCATGTCAGCATAAGCGCGCGTGCACGGGTGTTAGCGTGCATGTCAGCATAAGCGCTCATGCACGGGTGTTAGCGTGCATGTCAGGATAAGCGCGCGTGCACGGATGTTAGCGTGCATGTCAGCATAAGCGTGTGTGCACGGGTGTTAGCGTGCATGTCAGCATAAGCGCGCGTGCACGGGTGTTAGCGTGCATGTCAGCATAAGCGCTCATGCACAGGTGTCAGTGTGCATGTCAGCATAAGCGCACGTGCACAGGTGTCAGTGTGCATGTCAGCATAAGCGCACGTGCACAGGTGTCAGTGTGCATGTCAGCATAAGCGCACGTGCACGGGTGTTAGAATGCACGCCAACATAAGCGCTCGTGCACGGGTGTTAGCATGCGTTTCACATGCGTGCTAGTGTGTGTGTTATGGGGCCTGTGGCAACAAATGAATGTGTGCCTGCGCATGTGTATGTGTGTGCATTCTCTCTGTGCCTGCGCGTGTGCATATGAATGCGTTCGTCTGTGTGTCTGTAAGTGTGTATTTGCCTATGTCTGCCTGCACACATGTATGTGTGTGCAGTCACCTGCTGCATGCGTGTGTGTGTTTATGTGTGTGCAATCACCGGTCTGCCTGCTTGTATATGGATGTATGTGAATGCATTTACTGAAGAAAACTCTAAAAGCTAACCGTAAACCAACGTTCAGAAATAAGCGGACTCGAAACAGCCGGCATGTCTCACAGAAAATTTTACCAATGGCCTTCAAACTGTGTCAGTGTGCTTCTGGGTGGGATGATAGGTGGGAATGGAGGGCAGGGTGAGGGGAGATATCAGCAGATGTCAATGTATGAGATGAATGCTGATAGTTACTGTAGTATCACTCACTCTGAAAGATACCAGTATGACGTCACAGGATACAGGGCTGCCCGCATCACAGACCGTGTATATCAGTTCGTTGACGGTTTACAGGGATAGAGCACAACAAATAAATGCATACGAAAACAGTGCTCTGGGAATCGAATACTGTCAGGTGGCCTTAGAACCAATGCAGCATTGAAACAAATTAATTATTTATTATTTAATTCTATTTACAAATGGTCTTGTTGGCGTCTACAGCTTATTTCAACATGTCACGATAAAAGCAAGAATGTCCGTGGCCATTATGCCCAGCCGTAAAAGCGACGACATTACAAAGGAGAAACTGACCAAAGGAAGGAAGGAAGGAAGGAAGGAAGGAAGGAAGGAAGGAAGGAAGGAAGGAAGGAAAGTAAGAAAGAAAGAAAGAACAAAACAGAGACAGAAAAAAGAAGGAGTGTTTATATACTGATTTTTTTTCTTCATATAATTAATTCTCAAGCCGGTTTGCAATGTGCCCATATATAGACATAAATACTTTAAGACCGGTGTTATTATAATTTAGTGTATTGACTTTACAGTTCTGGAGCACTCGTATGAATTAGTGCAGTATGGACCAATGTATGCTTCTGTGAGAGGAAGAACTAAAAGTATGGTCTACAATGTCTATTGAGGAAGATATGAAAAAGCACGCCCAGAGCGGGTTGAACTCAGGACCTCTACAGCTCAGGAGGTGACAACGCTAACCACTAATCCTATATCCAGCCACCACACATTGTGATTTTTCTGCAATTTGATCGTTTTTTGGCCAATATTTTGGTCAATTTTGGCCAAACCGCCAAACAAAATGCAAGCGTGATACAAAAGTTTGAAGGGAACATTCCTGTAAATTTTAACGTAAGTGGACCGTTTTTGCAGGAAGAATAGCATTTTGTCTATTTTGTTAATTTGGCCAATATTCTGGCCAATTTTGGCCATATCATCAAAAAAGATAATAAATACATAAAAGCCGTGTACAGGATCGCCAGTGATCATTTCTGAAAGGTGAAAACAGACGGACCAGAAATGTAAGAAGCATTTTGAAAAATTGTTTACACACACACACAGACTCCCATATATATTTATATGTAACGGGCGGATACCCCACAAGTGATGGTATAGCCCACCGGCAAATGTCGGCTAGGCTTAAATGGTTGTCAAAAAAGAGAAACAACCAGCCATGTCAGGGAGTCGTGACTTGGAAGCAGCAGATCGTTATGTTCCACGTACAGTAAAGCCTGTGCTAAGGACACCTGTCTATTAAGGACGCCTGTTCGTTAAGCGACCCTGTCAATTAGGGACACCTGTGAATCAGGAACAAAGGACACTTTTATCTGTCCGTAACTCCGTAAATGTATTGAAATTAACCTGTCTGCTGAGGACAGCAGTCTTTCACCACAAACAAACAAAACCCCAATGTGACAGTCGTTGCTGTGTGCTCCTATGATCCCTGCTTAAGCAAAACTTGAGTACATAGTTTCACATATTGTTTGGACAGGAATTGACCGTGGTAAGATAATGACATTACGGAGTTATCGTTTTGCTAGAAATTACTGGTGGTACTAAAGGGTAATTCATACTGAATTGCAATTGAAATACAGAGAAATCGCTTCGAAAAATCTAAATGGGAGGTGTTAAGCGGAAGAGAAATGAACTTTCACTGGCGGAAAAAGTGAAAATAATCAAAGCTAGCAGTGCCAAAAGTGTTCGAAAATTGGCCGATGATTTTAATTGTAGCAAAACCCAAGTTGGAAACATTTTGCAAAAGAAAGATGCTTATTTGGATCAGTTTAACGGTGCCGAAAATGTACAAATGAAAAGAATGTGCATTCGGTCTAAAAGGTATGAATTGAATTCACTGGTTTATTCGTGGTTTATGAGGGTTCGGTACCGCTTCTCCAGGAAAAGGCCCTTGCCTTTTCCAAGGAATTAGCTTGACGCCCGGGCTTCCCGTACGGACGTTTTGGATGCAGACGTACGCCGAAATCGACATTAATGCACCTTCGACCGAACAGCTAAATGGCAGGAACACAAATTTCTTGCCGATCTGCGCTCTGAGTGTTGCAGTGGGGATTCCTTATCCAATTGTGATGAAGGTCAAGAGGAGGACAATTCAAGTTCAACCGAGGTCATGCCTTTTGTCGATGTGAAGTCGGTAATTGATCAACTTATTCAATTCTCATGTGCAAAGGACATGCCCGATCTCACCGATTTGTTGTTCACGGCCAGGGACATGATTTGCCAAAAGCAATTATCAGCTGTGCATAACAGTCACCAGACTAGTGTTGAACGTTATTTTGTCAGAGTAAAAAAAACATTGAAAAATTATTTTTCAAAGACACATGGTGAATATGTATTATTCTGTGAAATATTTAAAAAGATGAGCGAAGCGTGAGTGTATTTTTCAAAGATATTTGATGAAAAAGTACTATTCTGTGAAAAGTTTGTGAAGAAAAATTAGTAAAACTTGCGTAATAGAAGCAGTTTTAACTCATTAAGTAGCTCTCGTTTATGTTTCTAATAGCGAATAAATTTCTGTCTCAAGTCACTTTTCTTGTTAAAATGTCCAACCTGTCCATTAGGGACACCTGTCTATTAAGTAGAGAAACGCTCAGTCCCTCGCTCAGGCAGGTTTTACTGTATATGAAGCAGAGATGGTGAAAATGAGATATATGTGGACCTGTATGATTAGTGACTTTATTGCAACAATAAACTCCAACCACAGTAACACTCAAAATGTGAAAAAGGCCGATATACAACAACTCACGTGAGTTCGCTGTGGAGTGTTTCTACTGTATGCCATGGCCCGGTGCAGCATTAGTTAGAGTCAACAGCAAGCGAGTGGATACACTATACGAAAGGCATCTGATATGAAGTGTTTGTCATTTTGCGGGATCATTGGATTTTTCCTGTGAGTTAACTTTTTAATTTTACAAAAACAAATGTATGTTTGCGGAATGTTTTGAATTATTGATTTTTTAGCAAAATCATCTGAGAAGTATAACAAATAACTCGATTGATTTTTATCAATAGTAATGCAACAGCAGAGTCCTGAGGGCAAACTTGAAATTTAGTGTCCAAAAAGTTTCGATTTAATTTTTTTTTTAATTTTCCGTTTGAAAACAAGACCTGATATGATAACATTTTGAGCAAACTTAGTCATGCAAAATATTAAACAAACAGCTATATTTAAATTATTTACATGACAACAACAAACATATATATGACAACAAACACATTTCTATGACAACCACACAGATTTCTGGATCAGAGATTGACAAAGGGTTTTTATAACTTATCCCAAAGAAAGCCTAAACGTCAATTAAAACATCCAAGCTTTTAGGTATTTAAAACAAGTTTACCACAGATCAGTGTGTCAAGCAAAAAAAATCTAGAAATACATACATGAATCAGGTACACCACATAGGTACGGATAGCCAAAGACTCAAGTGTGTCGAACAAAGAGAGACCTAGAAATACATACATGGATCATATACACCACACGGGTACGGATAGCCAAAGACTCCAATGTGTCAAACAAAGACTGACCTAGAAATACATACATAGATCAGACACACCACATGGGTACGGATAGCCAAAGACTCCAGTGTGTCAAACAAAGACGGACCTAGAAATACACACATAGATCAGATACACCACATGTTGACGGGCAGTAAAAAGACTTCAAATTAAAATGTGTTAAGAGTTACCATGGCATAAACAATAGCTGGTACTTGCATTGCTTGCTAGGTGTGGGTGTTTGGCGAGTGGCAGCGCGACCCCTATCAACGCCCCGCCACAGCTACACGACGAGCCAGCGGTAAGTCCCTTCAAGACAGCGATGTCAGGCTGGGTAAAAGTCTTGTTTCACATCCTAGACAATGGCACTGAACTCACATATCAAAACTAAGCGACCTGTCTGATTTCAAAACAGATGCACGTGAAAGTAAGTGGCAGAGGTAAACAGAGGTGTAAACTGTGAAAGCACAACAAAACGGTACAAAGAAAAAGCTCATACTTGTGCCAATTGCCGTTCAGTTTTGTAGAACAGAACACATAGAATCCAGGCACATTCTATTTTTATATATAAAAATACCCAAAAGTCACATGCGTTCATTGTCCAAGATTAGGAAGAAAACACTCATTACCAGTGTTTAATTTGCAATTAGACAGTAGCCCCATTTTTTGTTCATACGCTTCACTGTTTGACCCTCACAAAGTTTTTGTAGTTTAAATAAACATTGATTTTAAGATTTGCAATACACATTTAATCATTTGCTTTTTCTTGCTTGCTAAGCTGTTTTGAAATATTTCTGCAGTTTCAAGCTAATATATCGGTCAGCCAGTTGGACGGGCGCTGTCTGGAAGCTATCAACAACCAGCCTGATCAGATTGTCCTCAATGTAGGTACGTGCAAAAACAACGTATAACAACGTGGATGAAAGCTAGGTCAGTCTTGCTGCGAATATATTTTAACGTTTTCATGCTTTGGATATGCCTTGGGTTAGTTAAGCCAATGGTAGGCAAATCTGCAGTATGAAAAGAACATCAGATAGTCCGGCTGCTTCTGAACTGAACCAACCCATCACTATTTGCCTACTATGAGGAAATGCAAATGTATATTATGTAGCATTTGCTCTGTTAAGGTGGATTACTTTCAAAATGTACCACTCAGTTTACAGTATTATTTATGGATATTATTTCAGATGCAAGATTTGATTTTAACCCAAATATGTGTGTATGTTTTTAATTTTTGCTAAAATACAGTTTATATATATTACTCAGCATCTTAAAATTGCTTTCTCACTTTGTTTTGATTCGATAACTTTTGTTTTTAATTTTAAATGCGTTTTCCAGTGGACACAAATGATTGTGTACCCTTTGACCAGATTGGTTTTCTGCTCAAGAATGGTGAAGCGGCAAACAGATGGAAGGCCATAGTAAGCTCTTATTTTTACGAACTCTACCACACGTCTGAGAGATGTCTAAGATATCTGCACAATTGCTGGTCGTAAATAATCAAACTAGCAATAAGTTTAGAGATGAACGACACATGCGCAGTATTTATCCCAGTTGAAGTAGAATGAGACATGCAGTAGCACATGCAGAATGGTTGAATTGCGGTACATATTCAGTATCTATAGGTGGTACATATAGGTCTCTATGTTTCTCTTTTCAGTACACATGTTACATGTCATGATTGTCATTGCAAAGAATACAGATTATTTGTATTGTAGTACATGCACAGCAGAATTGACCTCGAGGGCATTTACAAGCCAGTGCTAGAAATTGCAGATGGATCTAATGATATCCTCGTCTTCTACCCGGTGTAAGTACTTATAATCCAGGGAGGGTGAGCACCGACGTCCTAACAAGTTACCATGCGAGTACGTGCCTTGTTTAATGCAACCACTTAACGAGCAGTGCTAATTTTGAAATACTTTCCCTTTTTTTAACCAAACGCGGAATGCAGTTCTGACGGACCCCCTAACCATCTTTTTATAGGAAACGTGCAGTACTAAATGTAAATACCCCCTTCGAAATTGGCATTTCGTCTTAATGTGTGGAAATGTATTTAATAGTTTAAACACCTACTGCATACAAAAACCATTCCTTTAGCTGGGCACAACTTTTGCTCCTATCATTGCATACACAAGTCACTACTTCACCTGCAAACAAAGTCTATTGCTTCCATTACATACAAAAGTCACTACTTCCGCTGCACACAAAGTCTATCGCTTTCACTGCATATAAAAGGCACTACTGTTTCAGCTGCACACACACATAAATGCAACTTTTTGCACTGCACACACGTGTTATTATACTGCCGCTACACAAATTGCAAAATAAATCGCATTGTTTACACTCACATTCCGAGCTGTGTTATCAGGGACATTTGTATGCAGCAAGATATTACTGCTTGCAATACACTCAAATGTTGCCGTATGTTCATGCTTGCATGTACTGCACCAGAATGCCTCTGTTTGCAGGGCGGATTTACTTAACTACGACTTATGCCTGTGGAAAGACGACGATCAGCTGATTGGCTGGGAGAGGACCAATGCTTACCTTGTGTTTGACTTCGCGCGTAACTACCAGGCGGGATACCTCTACGAGTTTAATTGGCTACGCGATGACTCTTGTGAATAACATTTGCTTTTTGGAATGAAAATAAGTAAAAAGCTAAAGAATAAAGGGTCATGACCTTGTATGAGCAGCCTTCTTTTGCATTTGAAGTGACTCTCCAAAGCCCCCACTGTTTATCCATTTGCTAGTTTTGTTGTCTTTTCAAGCACTATTATAGTGTAATTGTCAATGGTAAATTATATCAATGAAGCAACGTTTGGTCGGTTATCCATATAAATTAGAACAATAATAAGAAATGTGTGACATAAAGCAGAGCATTGTCGCCCGTTGTTATAAAACAATTGACCTCTGGAGTGTTGCATTTGATATGTATTAGCACAAAGTGGATGGATTTCGTTCTTTCAATGAGTACTATTTTTTCTGAATCCCTCAGTGGAGGGAAAAGTCAGAATGACACAGACGAATAGCCGCTAAGGTGGCTATTGGACAACAGTGCTTGTCGCTACAGCACACAACATGCACTTGATCAACACATCTGTCTTCGTTGGCATTTTTGAAAAAGAAACCTTCGTCATTTTTGTAAAATTTATCATGTATTTTATTCTTGAGATAGTTTTTTAGAAGACTTTCCCTTAATATTTTTTTTTAAATAATGTTCAGATAATTAGATATCTCACAACATGGACAACTCTCATCGATTGGAAATCACTGTTAATATCACGACTTTCATTACAGAGTGTTTTAATTATATCAAACTCGATCCATTCCTAACTTTTATATTGATTTATTGAAACCCTAATTCAAAGCCAATGAATGAATATATTTATCACTCATTAAATAAACTGTCAGGATTGACTGCCTATTTCTTGTCTCTTCAGTAACAAGAAACACAAGAAGAAGTACAGTTTGAAAAATGGCGATTTTTTCACAATATAAGTTGAAGTTTATTTAGCTTATTTGGCAAAGAAGTAGCATAACTCCTGTCCTCAATCAGCGAAAATTTGTAAAACCTTTTCATAAAACTGTAACTTCCTAGAGAGAAACTTAGTTTCAATAAAATTTAAGAATATGAAAGTAAGACAAAGTTTTGAAGAAAAAACTCTTGTAGATTTATGGATATCTCCACTCGAGGTCAGTGGTCTTGTATGTGATTGTATTTTTGGGAATGGTAGAGGGGTGTAGGGACACATCAGTAGATAATAGCGTTTAAGATAACAGATGACAGTTACAGTATCGCTCGTTGCAAGAGATACCAGTATGACGTCACGAGGACAATGTGCGCGCCGTACAGACCCCACATATTTGCAGGGCCGTTGATAGTGTTTGCTCTCAGAACGCTTGAAGCGATAGAGTACCACATAGAAATAAATATAAGACTTTGGTCTGTTATTGAAACACTGAAAGACTGAAAGAGTGAAACAACTAATGTGGCGATGCAGTTCGGTATGAATTGAATAACTATGAATATATCGAACATTAATGCAACAAACTCCAAATTCAGTACCACACTTGTTTGCTGTTAACGACCTGTACAGTACAGAGTAGCATACTTACTGACTTGGTGACACACATATTGAGTACAACACGGGACATACAGTAACACACAAACGTGAGCAAGAGGAGCTTGTTTGATATTGATGACTTGTACGGTATAGAGAAGCATACTTACTGACCTGGTGAGACCCCTATTGGATACAACACGTAGCAGACAGCTGGAATGATTTGTCTATCACTGTTCCGGATCATTGCCTTTTTTATGTAGGTAAATTTACTCAGATTTCAAATGGTAAAAAGGTTTTGTGCATGAATTGACGTTTGTATTTTACTTGTTTTGATGGATTTGGAAGGTCGGAACTGTTTCAGATTTTTTAAAACGGACTGTAATTCATCTCAATTGCATGCATAAAATAGGTCCGTTACTTCCTAGTCGTAGAAAGTAATTTGGTAAATCAAAGATTCTGTATGAAGAAAGGTCTCAGTTCTTTCCAACTTTTTGATTAATTTCTTCGAGAATTTTGAAAGTGAGAAGAGAGAGAGAGAGAGAGAGAGAGAGAGAGAGAAAGAGAAGAGAGAGAAGGAGATAGAGAGAGTGAAAGAGAAAGAGAAAATGAGCTACAAAGAAGAAGCAGAGAAATGGAGGAGGGCAGACAGGGAGACAGAGAGAGACAGAAAGAGAGAGAAAGAAAGAGGCAGAAACAGAGATAGAGATGCATAGAGGGAGAGAAAGACAGAGAGGCAGAGAGAAGGACAGACAGGAAGAAAGAGAGAAAGAGAGATTTAAAACAGCACGAACGCTAGCAGGTGTTGACATTGGTTGCTAGGTGGCAATGTTTAGCAGAGGGCAGCGCGAACCGTGTGAACGCTCCGCCACAACTACACGACCAGCCCGCGGTAAGCACTCGATAGGTGTTGTTATCATACAGGATCAGTCACTGAAATAACATCCGCATAAAAGACCTACTTCGTGAAGACGATGCATTGGTACTTTGACAGGGCATCAGATCAACCATGATATTTTTAAATGAAATAACTGGAAATAACTGTATGAGCAGGGCCGTGATTGTAGAGAGGACGGTAATGTTATCATACAGGTTCAGTCACTGAAATAACGTCTGCATGAAGTGTCAGCATTGTGTAAAGAAACGGATATAACGTGTCTGAACAGGACGGCGGTTTAGAGAGACCGACGACGTCTGTACTGATATTACATTGACACTATCCTATGTCAAATTTCTGTTTCCCCAGAAGTGAAAAAAGCAGATTGTGACACTCTAATATGTTAATCCTTATTGTACCATGTTTTCTTGCAATGTGGCGGTGGCAAAAACTAAACGGAACTAGAATTGCTGTGATCTGATCAATCAATCGATTCCATATAAATATCATGCACTTTATTACGACAGCTTAAACGAAACAAAATATGTATCATGACTAATATTTTTGTTGTTGTTTTGTGATGTTTCTAAATCATCTGCAAATATAATTTAATCACACTTGCATTTGCATTCGATGCCCGATACCACAAGTTTACCAGCTGTTGTGGATAATGTTCATAATATTGTGATTTGAAGAAAAAGAAAAAAGGACAAACATTGTTTAGAATATAGTTTATTTATTGCGGTATTTATTTTTTTTATCAAAGTTTAAATCTATCTTCAGTTTCAGGCCAACATTTCGATCCATGACTTGGATGGGCGCTGTCTGGAAGGTATTGACAACGAGCCCGATCAGATTGTTCTAAGCACAGGTAGATCTTACAATACATGTGTACTATGTATATACACAGGTCGACAAAAGGCGAAAAGTCACCAGAGTGCCAATACGTCTGCAATTTATATGCTAGAATAACTCATTATATATTTGACATAAATTTACAATTTAGCTATGTATCTTTTCTATATAATTACATATTTTAGTAGCTAATATGTTAAGCTTTCTGTTTCTGAAAATATATCAGCTTTGCATCCAAACTGACAATGCCACGTTCTTAAACACGTCCGTTGGATCTCATTTAACGCTGCATTCCACTTCTCCACAAGCGCCTTTTTAGCTCTAGCAATGTCATTTATTGTGCTTCCGTACGGATTTTCTAAGCACGCGAAAGATTAGGCGAAAAGCCGAGCCAAGGCAAGACCCGGACGTTTTGCACGGGATGATATTGCGTAGCACTCGTGGAATGAGGAACTGCGTTGTCCTGCTGTAGAAGGGACCACCGATGACTCCAAAATTTAGTTCCTTTCTTGAAAGCAGGCGCCGCCAAAGCGCTCGTTCATTCGCGGCCACGCTCGCGCTTATCGGCAAAAGGGTTTTGGTTAGATTGTTTCTGTGCCCAGTAAAATGTGCAATGATCCATTGAAGTCGTGCGGGCCTTCGGTCGTGGGTACAGCAATCCTCGACAGGGGCGGAGCGCGCGTAAAGCTCAGTGACGGAGCTGGTTTCTCACCGTCTGGTTCCAGAGGTCTGTCTGGCAGTGATCGTTGCCGGACGAAAACGGTCTCGGAGTTATGACTGGCGTATTCTTTGAACCTGCCTGGCGGTAGTAATTCGTGGTCTCCCCGGTCGAGATCAATCTACGGTGGACCCAGTTTGCTCTAAGCGGGTTCTAAGGTGTGTCACGGTACATCTGTGCACTCCAAAAGTTCTAGTGACTGCTGAGGCATTCTGATCGCGCGCTCGCCCTGAACTGCGGGCAATCTTCACACTACTTAGGCTTACCAAATCAAGCTGAAACTTCGCATAGCATTCCGACTATGATTTGCAATGCTAACTGTGTAAGCTCGTACGCTCAGCTGCCTTTTATTGGGAGTATATTCATAGATAGAAAGTGACTGGAATCCGACTATGTAAAAATAATGCACAAAATGTGCGTTTTTCATTTTTTTGAGTATAAATGCCAGTTTCTTATGGTATTAAACACTGAGCAAAACTAGCAATTTTATTCAGGTCATAGATAAGAATAGTGATAGAAAGTATAAGTACCAATGTATCAATTTCGACTTAGACTATTTACTGCACAGTATTGCATAAAGCAGCAACCCGTGTCTTATTGACTGCATGTATATATACATATCAAAATAAATGACATTAAAGGGCTTTGAGAGTAATTGCAACGAACTTTAGTGATTTCATGAAATTTTCGATGCCTCTATCAAGCTTCTGCTAGATCCTTTGGAGATCCAACAGCCAGTCAGTGGGATTTGAAATGTATTGAAAAGAGTATAAATGGTATGTGATTAGCTCATGTATCACCAAGATTCAGAATTAGATCATTCGCCTACTGCGCCTGAACGCCCCTAAAGGACGCCCACGGTGACCAAATGATCATAGCTATTGCATTTAGTCCTCACACAAGGATAAGTCCTCTTCAGGGCAACACTACACACATTATCAAGTTGCCATTAGCACTCTGAACTGTCCAAACCTGTAGATAAACATAGTGGCATCATGTAAAATTCCACCTTAGGTTTCCGAAACTCGCTGATCACCACCTATCTATTTTGGATTTTTTATTTCAATAGTTTTAAATAAATAAATGCCTTAAAACTGCATTGCTTGTTTTGTGTGATGGATTAAACTTGCCTCGAAAATCGTTGGCAAAATATTTTTCAGTGGACACAAATGACTGTGTGCCCTTTGACCATATTGGATTTCTGCTCAAGAACGGTGAATCTGCAAACAGATGGAAGGCCATAGTAAGCTCTTTTTATGAACTAGTCGACGCATAGCACCTATGAATATATTAACCAAACTGAACAGCGGTAATTATTAGAGCACTGATGCATTCAGATTTTAACATATTAATACACTGGCGGTGAATGCTATGTACTTATGTCATATTACACACAAGGTGTTTCTGTTGCAGTACATGCACAGCAGAATTGACCTTGAAGGCAATTAGAAGCCAGTGCTAGAAGTTGCAGATGGATCTAATGATATCCTCGTGTTCTACCCAGTGTAAGGAACTTGAAGCTTTCTAACAGTTTCAATAATTCACTTATTCTACTTCCCTCCCCCCACCCTTTCGCCCCCATCGTTTTGTTTCCTATAGCACTCATGGGCCTCAAAGGCGATTTGATTCAAATTTTCATTTTTTAAGTAATTATAACCTTTTATTAAACACACCTGATTACTCCGCTAAGACGTTTTCAGCTACTTAGCTGCGTTGATATGACGATGCAAGTAGCAGTTACAGTACAGTGATACGTGCTCTGGTGGTGAAACAGAAGGGCTGTTGGTAATTGTTATATGGCCGACTTTAGTTTCAGTCTAGCATTCAATTAAAACCTCTATTATTGACAGCTATCAGGTAGTTTGGTCAAGCTCGTAGCTGGATTGCGACCTATTTACAGTTTACAGCTTTTTGTTAAAGTTGGCATGTAAAACCAAACTGTTTTACCGCTACCGGTTGTAAAGTGTCTGAAAAGGAACTCGTTGAATGATCAAAGATTCTGCCGTTCACAGCTCGATTTCATGAGGTTTATGTCACAGCACGTCTAGTTTAACGTTTATCCTTCAGAGGCAGTAGCGAATCAACCCTTTTATAAAATGTCGATGCAAATATTTGACATATTAGGTTTATTAAGTATGCATAGATTTTATTCTCTAAAACCTTATTTATCTTGCAATTTAGATTTCATTTAAACAAGAGGACAAAATTTGCTAGAAAATTAGTATATTATATTCTTTTAATAGTTTATTTGTAAACCGTAATTCAAATAAGGAATTTGCAAACCGTAATTCAAACAAGGACTTTCACAAATCATTTCGCTAGAAAATGTACACAAATGTATCTGTTTACAGAGTGGATTTACTTAACTATGACTTGTGCCTGTGGAAAGATGACGATCAGCTGATTGGCTGGGAGAGGACCAATGCTTACCTTGTCTTTGACTTCACGCGCAACTACCAACCAGGATACCTCTATGAATTTCACTGGTTACGAGATGACACCTGTGAATAACTGCTTTTAAGAACCGAAAACAAAGCTTAATGTTGTGGAATTACCATCGGTTGCTGTCATTGATGAAACAACAAACAAAAACCGTCAAAAACCAAGAAATTAAATGAAATGTTTTGAAACACGTATAAATACTACAAACAATACAATTTTGTTTCTATTTTGAAACAAGGTCACTTCTGAGTTATGTTGTTATCTTTAATATAAATCAAATTGTATGGTTGTATATCTAGCACATTGATTGCTTGATTGCTTCTGAAAACTGGAAAAAGAGGCATAACGAGGGATAACATCTAATCACAAAAATTTCAGTATCTTGCTTTTCACGCATTACAGCTTGCTGTCCATGTATTACAGCTTGCTTTAGATGCAGCGCAGCTTGCTTTCCATGTATCACAGCTTGCTTTCTATAAAGTACAGCTTGTTTTCCGCAAAGCAGAGTTTGCTTTCTACAAATCACGGCAGTACAGCGTTCTTTCCATGCAATACGGCTTGTGCTCAGTGGATTACTGATTCTTTCTATACAATACAGCTTGCTTTTACTATTTATGTCGCCATGATGTATTCACTATCTATCTGTCTGTTAGTTCTATCATCTTGCAAACTATGCGCAATTGTGCTAAGCAATTAAACTATTTTGCTTCATTCGTTCGATTTAAACACAAATGTCTAATTGAACGATAGTCAGCCGAATTTCGTTTCACTTGAAGATCATAAAAATATTACGAAGTTCAGGCAGTCTTTGCATTTTTACAGACAAAGAGCTTATTTGACAGAAAAAACCAGTATCAATCCATTTCTTACCGGCTACATTATCAGTGACATTATCAGTAATGCATTCCGTTTTCACATTTTTGTAATTCGCCATGATATTATTAAATAACTGTGACTTACTTATTTGTAAGGCTATCATTGAAAAGCCTATTGGTGTAAAAGAAGTACAATTTATTGTCTACTGTAACAATTACATCCGTATATCAATATATCGCATTTTTAAGCAGTCGGCCATATAGAAAGTAGTTCTAGCAGATACTGAAAATTAAAAGCTAGACTACCTGTTACCTGCCTACACTTAGTTTTATTACAATTTGGGCTCGCGTGTTTGCACAGTATATTGTTTTTTTTTGGGGGGGGGCAGATCAGAGAAAGTCACTAGTTACGAGAAATGGACGAGAAATAAACCTTCTTCCGTCTTTATGCAGAGCCTGTTGAACTTTCAGTTGAAATAATTTAACGGGTCGTAATTTCATTCATTGCAGTTGATCATCCGGTTCAATGAAACTTGTTCACTGTGTGATTGGATTTAATGATGACTTGGAGTCGCCATTTGTCAGGATAGGTTACGCGCCAACAACATTAACATTCTACAGTGGCATTCTACATCGAGCACATATGGGATATCCGTATGCCGCAACCTCAAACGCACGCAGCACTGCGCCAAGCCTTGATCGAGGAATGGAATCGGATACCACAGTTGCGTATCAACAGGTTCATCAAGTCGATGCCCATGCGGATAAATGCCCTTATAAATGCACGAGGTGCCCGCACGAGTTACTAAACATTTCAAATGTCTTCAAGTCCAAATTTGTATGGCGAATTTTTGAAATGAGTAAGACATTTTGTTCAATGGGGGCAGTTACAACCAGTGTTCAAGAAAAAAGTCGTGTACTTAGAGAAAGACTTACAGCTCTGTTAATTTGAAAAATTTAATATAATATGTACATTACATATTGCATACGATTTTTTTCACTGTTGGGTTTTACTGTCCTTAAGTAATGTGATGCATAAATAAGTGAGTCTCAAGCACTCTCCATGTAAGTACCGATGTCATTTGGACAAAGATAACAGTATCGCAAATGTAGCAAAGGGCATGTACTTGTGTGTGTATTTAGACCGATCCACAGTTCTGATCACCCTGTGCAAGTTCAAGAAATAGGAGATCGGAATAAGTGAAGGTGCATGAATAATTTTTCGTTTGTTCCCGTTAAAAGGATACTTGTCTGAAGTATTACACAGGTTTTATAAGGATAAAATTAAATTCAAAACGCTGATTCTGATTTTCCAAAGATATAACAAAGACAATTGATGCAACACGTATTGCATAAGCTATTGCATATTAGTTAATTACCGTTGAGGTGCTTATGTGAGTGTGAAAAACGGGTTTTTGTCTAGGATGATTTAATGACAGATGGTAAGGACGTGATAAGGACTTGGCCAGACTTTGATACAGAGAACAAACATTTGAAAAAGGCAAGAGCTGTGGATCATATTAATTAATATAAAATTAAAATTTTGTTTTACAAACTAAACAAACAAAATGTTATTGATATACTTTGCACTTTTATGTGCCATTGCGGTGTGTTCTATATTCGTTAAGTATTTTACGTTTTTTAAGAAGACCTGGCAGGCCACGCAGTCCCTCAAGCAGTTCCCCATGGAGCCCTACACCAGCATTGGCGGCCATTTCCACCTGCACCCCGGACAGACACACGAGGGGCTTATGCAGTGGGTGGAGTGGACAGTCAAATACCCGCGATATTTTGCTTTCTATTTTGGTCCTTTGCGACCAGTGTTGGTGTTAAGTCACCCGGAAACAATGAAACAAATGGCCAAGACTGCCGAACCGAAGTGTCTAACCGGCGGTGGTGGATACTCGCTGCTGTTTCCATGGATAGGCGATGGTCTCTTGATTAGCTCCGGCGATAAGTGGTTCCGAAATCGGCGGCTTCTCACGCCTGGGTTCCATTTCGATGTCCTTAAACCGTACATGGATGTGTATAACACATGTGTCGAGACACTCATGCATAAATTTGACACAAAATCGGCGCAAACCGGAAATAGCATGGATGTTTACAATCCGGTGGGTCTTTGTACACTTGACATTATATTACGTTGTGCGTTTTCGACACAGAGAGATGTCCAGGGACAAGGAGACGAAGACCCGTATGTCAAAGCAGTCAAGGACTTGTCAACTCTTATTGTGGATAGGAATTTTAACCCCCATTTATATATAAACTGGTTGTATTATCTGACTGAGAATGGCAAGAAATTCGCGAAGCTCTGTGCCTATTCTCATGAAGTAGCTAATGACATCATAAAGAAGAGAAGAGACGAACTTGAAAACAACGCAAGTCAAACGCCACGCAAGAGGTACGTCGATTTCCTCGATATTCTGCTATTAGCACGAGACGACACAGGGAAGGGACTCACTGATCTGGAGATCCGCGACGAGGTGGAGACGTTCATGTTTGAAGGTCACGACACGACAGCTTCCGGAATCTCCTGGATCCTCTACAACTTGGCGCGGCATCCGGAAATTCAGGAACGCGCCCGGGATGAAGTGGATGGTCTTCTCACCGGTAGAGAGAGTGAGAGGTTAACATGGAGCGATATGAGCGAGCTGTCTTATCTTACCATGTGTATCAAGGAATCACTGAGGCTTCATCCACCCGTTTATTTCACCAGCCGCGAAACAACCAAACCGTTTCCAATTGATGGGAAAATTCTTGCCCCCGGAACTATAGTGGATCTTTCAATCTGGAACATGCATCATAACGCGGCGGTGTGGGAGGATCCCATGACGTACGATCCAGATAGATTCCTGCCTGAGAGAATCGCTAAGATGGATCCCTACGCTTTCATGCCATTTTCAGCCGGTCCGCGCAATTGCATTGGGCAGACGTTTGCCATGAATGAAATGAAAACCACTGTTGCGAGAATTCTCCACAGTTTCGAATTTAGCGTCGACACGACCAAAGAAATCAAAATGTTACCGGATGTTGTTCTTCGCTCTAAAAGTGGCATACATTTGCTATTTCAGAAGAGAAAATCACATCAGTAATGCACAGCTTCGTCATTGAGTTATAAGATCTATTAAATATTTCAATATCCAGGAAACCACGGGATAGGACCACCTCAACTGGGAGCATCTCATAAATAGGACCAACCCGCAACTGGGACCATCTCGTAAACAGATCCACCCTGCGACTGGGACTATCTCGTAAACAGAACTATCCCGCAGCTGGGACAATCTCATATGTAGGATCACCCCTGCAACTGGGACCATCTCATAAATAGAACGGCATAGCAACTGGGACCATCTCATAAATAAGACCAGCCCGCAACTGGGACAATCTCATAAACAGAACCACCCCACAACTGGGACAAGCTCATCAATAGGATCACCCTTGCAACTGGGACCATCTCATAATAGAACGCTACAGCAACTGCATAAATAGGACCAGCCCGCAACTGGGACAATCTCATTAATAGAACCACACAACAACTGGGACCATCTCATAAAGAGAATCACCCCGCAACTGGGGCCATCTCATTAATAGGATCACTCCCCAACTGGGACCATCTCATAAATAGAACCACCCTGCGACTGGGACCATCTCATAAACAGAACCACCCCGCAACTGGGACAATCTCATAAATAGGATCACCCCTACAACTGGGACCATCTCATAAATAGAACTACACAGCAACTGGGACCATCTCATAAATAGGACCATCCCGCAACTGGGACCATCTCATGAATAGGACCACTTTCAGTATTGCCCTCCAGTGCGTTCCACTGTAAAGCACCTCACCCATCCGATTAAAACGACCACTTAGTTTAATAACAAACCAGTGTCACAAATTTTATTCCAGTATATAGAGAAATGGGGTCGTCATAAAATCAAGACTCAAATCATGTAATAAAGAACGCTAATGAACAGTGATAAATATGTAAATTATGTAATAAAGAACGCTAATGAATAGTGATAAATATGTAAATTATGTAATAAAGAACGCTAATGAACAGTGATAAATATGTAAATTATGTAATAAAGAACGCTAATGAACAGTGATAAATATGTAAGTTATTTATAAAGAACGCCAATAAACAATAATAAATATATAAATTATGTAATAAAGAACGATAATGAACAGTGATAAATGTGTAAATTATGTAATAAAGAACGCTAATGAACAGGGATAAATATGTAAATTATGTAATAAAGAACGCTAATGAACAGTGATAAATATGTAAATTATGTAATAAAGAACGCTAATGAACAGTGATAAATATGTAAGTTATTTATAAAGAACGCCAATAAACAATAATAAATATATAAATTATGTAATAAAGAACGATAATGAACAGTGATAAATGTGTAAATTATGTAATAAAGAACGCTAATGAACAGGGATAAATATGTAAATTATTAATAAAGAACGCCATTGAACAGTAATAAATATGTTAATTGTTATATGACAGTTTGTGTTGCATATGAACTCATAATTACGATCTATTGTAGCATATTAGAAAACAACAGAGAAATGTGTGCTGCAACAATAACAAATGTTTAGTGGAATAAACGAAATCAAAATGTCGGCATCAAGGGAATGCAATTTGAATAAACAGAAAATATCCTACCAGTGTTTTCCTCTATGGGCATTAATGAGAACGCAAAATAATGTGTGAAAGTATCTGTGTTATATTTCTGCAATTGGTAGGTCTATATATTTTTATTATTTATATACAAACTTATGTGAAACGGCCTAGATTATGTGGCTCGAAGTACTGGAGTGTGTCCGGGTCTATTAATCAGTACACTAACATCTACCAACTCTCCCTCCACACCCCCCCCTCCCCCCACAAAAAAGCTATCAACTGTTACGCTAAAAGCTAGTGATAATAAAATTATAGGCCGTGAATAGAAAAACTGAGGAGTAACAGCAGATTCTCACCTCAGTTCTCTGTCGATTCTCAAATGGAAGAATTTGGATCGTTTAAATGTCGGCTTCCTACAATCCACAGTGTTTATCACACACTCGGTGATTTTTTTATGCAGATGCTTCGGTTGTCTTGGTTTGTGCACTGATAATATCTCGCCTAGTCTTGCCGATAGTTTATATGAGATTAAATTAAGTGCTTCTGGCATTTCTTCGCTGTAAACTTCGCAGAATTCGGCTACCCATCCCACAGCCAAGGTCCACAGCCCACTATCACATCCATGTGACAATCTGACTCACGGGCAGTGGGGATACTCGCATACCGGCTGGTTACCATGCCCGTCCTACAGCCAAGGTCGACTCGACAGCCACGGGCACAGGGGATACATACCCGCTGGCTACCATGCCCGTCCTACAGCCAAGGTCGGCAGCCCACCATCACACCCATGTGACAATCTGATTCAAGTGGAGGGGGATACTCGCATACCAGCTGGTTACCATGCCCGACCCACAGCCAAAGTCAACAGACGCAGTTCACCAGCATACCCATGAGACCCCATGGGAGACCTCATCACACCCATGAAACCTCTACACTTGTTTTCGGTGTAGTTCCGAGGGGTTGGGCACTCGCATACTAACTGGTTCCCTTGCCTTTCCATTGACATTAAAACGACACCTAAAAGCGGGGTGCTAATTTTAAAATAATCCCCCAATTTTAACCAAACGCGGAATGCAGTCCTCAAAGTCCCTTTTGTGACAATGCGAAGTATCTATTGAAAATTATCCCCCCCCCCTCCGTTTTTAATAAAATTGGCACACCCTGCCTTTTTTTTCATAACAGCGATCTTTTCTCTGCTTTTTTCTTCATTAGTTTGGTTGTTTGTATTTGTTTTGTTCTTGTTTTGTTTTGTTTTCTTTTTTGAAGCGCATGGTGACACGTATTATACCAAATGTAAATCCCCCGGGAGTGGAGTCCAGCTTAAAGATTTGAATAACATTTATGCTGCATTGAAAATGTATATATCATAAATTTTCCCCGTTAAGATACATCCCAAAAGTGAACATACTGGAATCAATATTTTTCCCCTGCGAATAACACACGTAAACCTCGTCAAAATTAGTCAATTACGTGGTATTTGCCACTTGTAAATTTTTTAATTGACATAACCTCAGAAAACTAAGAGCTGTGTTGGTAATTCCAAGGTATAAAAAAACAGCTATTTCAAGTTAAGGATTCGTTACAACGGTCAATAAAAATTCTATTTATTGTGTTTACGATAGACAGAATAAAAATGTAACTATGAATAACAGTGTGTGGACAGCCGCCGCATAGATGTTGAAATTAGAAGTGAATTACAGGTGGGGTTTAAAAGTCAGCGGAAAATTCCATGGAAAACTTTCGTCATTTTTAACATCTGGTACATGAAGTGCAAGCTCGGACAATTTAATTGTCAGTAAAATTTGGAGGATACAGTCATGATGCGTACACGCCACCAACAATATTGTTTACGTCTTTTTCCGTGACAATGCTGTATAATGTGAATGAAGAAATCTGGATCACAGTGCTGTTTTTTGCTCTTGAGCTAGCCATGCACTTGGCGTCTCCGTCGAGAGATTCTGGTGAAGCACTATGGATTTTAGCATTGAATGAGATCAGTTAATGTCAGAGATTATAGAGGTTCGGCGCTTTTATACAAAATTATGAAATTTGTAAACAAAAATTAGAAAAAAAACGTGAACATTTCATTTTGTCGGCGGCGTCCTTGTTACAAAGCAGTTCCTTTGCAGGTCTCCCACTTCAGCGAGCAAGCCGGTTGCTTCGTCCTGTACGAGGGCGTTGTGCTACCGACTCCATGCCAGTAAACAGCTGGCGTGTGGCTGTTTTATTTTAACAATTTTCTTTCACCTTTGTCGAGATTTTGACAATAATAATAATAATAATAATAATAATAATAATAATAATAATAATAATAATATATATATGTGTGTGTGTATGTGTGTGTGTGTGTGATTTGATTTATTTTAGTTGCCTGATGACAAAGAAATCCGTTGCGGGCTTCATACACTATAGATATCAATTCAAAAATTCGGGTTCGAAAAGTGGTATCAATTATGGGTGATGTTTCAATGCTGGGGTGGTCAGTAGTATGAAAACGTTGGTTCTGGCCCACTTTGTGACGTCATACTGTCTGGAAATGACGTCATCATGTCTGGAAGTGACGTCATACTGTCTGGACCGGAAGTGCTGTCTGGACCGGAAGTGCTGTCTAGACCGGAAGTGCTGTCTAGACCGGAAGTGTTGTCTGGACCGGAAGTGACGTCATACTGTCTGGACCGGAAGTGACGTCATCATGTCTGGACCGGAAGTGCTGTCTGGAGCGGAAGTCATGATAAGTGTAAGGATAGGCGCGGCCATCCATCACGTCATAATGAGGTCATAATGAGGTCCTAATGAAGTCCTAATGAGGTCCTAATGAGGTCATAATGAGGTCATAATGAGGCTATAATGACGTCATAATGACGTCATGCTGTGTGATGGCTTCCTAGGGTTTGCATGAGAGTTTTGGCGCAGTCTATGATCGTCGAAGTCAATGAAGTCAAGCTTTCATTTCCGAAGTCAATCGGCAACAGACCCTAAAAAGTGATGACCCCCCCCCCAGGATATACTATGTACCGACCGACCCCCCCCCCCCCTGGACATACTATGTACGACCCCCCCCCCAGGACATACTATGTACGGACCCCCCCCCCCCAGGACATACTATGTACGGACCCCCCCCCAGGACATACTATGTACGGACCCCCCCCCCCCCCCAGGACATACTATGTACCGACCCCCCCCCCAGGACAGACTATGTACCGACCCCCCCCCCCCCCCCCCCACAGCAGAGCAACAAAAACTTTTGCTGAATCAGCTTGATGAAATCGTTGATTCAGCATGATAAAATCCTATATAAGTGTGGTGTCTCAAGGCTTAGAGACATTGTCAGACATCGTCAGACACATCATGGATAACACACCAGCTATCATCATTGATGACTTAACAGCGTTTCAAGCGAATGAATCTGTTTGCATCTGGGTAAATATGCGTGATGAAGCTGAAGCAGCTGATATTACATATGCTTTGGAGGAGGTGCTACAATTTCCAACTCAGATCACTGCAGTGAAGCCTGACGTAGTAATTACATTTATGTGGAACAACCGCATAGTAACACTGACTCAACGATACTGCAAGTGTCAAGTGTGGTTGGAATATGAGGGACAACCCCATAACTGCTGCTGATATATACTAAAATATTTCGGGCCCTTTTAAGGGCCATCCTATATTATGAAATGAAGCAAAACATGTCTGTGTGTGTGTGTGTGTGTGTGTGTGTGTGTGTGTGTGTGAGAGAGAGAGAGAATACATTTTATCACATTTCAGGTCTAGTTGGCGGATGAATACCATTTGGCGGATGAATACCATTTGGCAGACCAATTAACTTCACCGCTAGATGTCTCTGCTGTGTAGCAGTGCAGCTGTACAACTTCACAACTGTAAGTGAGACATTCATATACACAAGTAAAATTCTGCTGAGTCAGCAATTTTAACATTTTGGAACAAGTTTGAAAAGTTACACACCATATTTTGATTACATGGAAGTAGCATAAAAGCATGAGTGAAACATGTCAACTAGTCAACTAGTGATACATTCTGCTGAGTCAACACACCATTGAAGTGGTATAAAAGGAAGAGTGAAACGTATATTTTACTTCATTTCAGTTCCAGCAGTTGAAGAAGCAACAACGATGGCACCAGTCTACTGTCATGATTGTGATGTGACATTTCCATCTCTGGAATGGTTCGTGACACACACATGCAAACCAGCTAGGATGAAACGTGCTCATGAAGAGCTTGTTGAGCAGATTGAAGCCAAGAGACGAAAAACCGTACAAGATGGTGTTGACAGACCTGATCCAGTCCTCTGCTGTAAATGCGCCAAGATATTTTCATCTTTGGATGCATTTGAGACACATGCATGTGCTGAGATGGAAAATGTGTCTCATGAAGAACAAAGAAAGAAAGAGACAGGACAAATAGGCAGAGGCAGAAGAGTGAGTCTTGGTGAAAACGCGCAGGAAAGGCGGTTTGAGCCTGAAGATGGATCGGATTTGCTACTCGAAATGCGACAACAAGAGAATAGAATCAAGAGACATTTGCTAGAAACGTTAAACCGTGGTATGAAATGGTACATTGTGGTACATGCACGCTTCAAGAAAATGACACCAAATGTTGAAGGTGTGATGGTAGAACAAGTGGATAATGCCTTCATCAGTAGTCCAACGTATGCAGCATACAATCCAACAGATATTGAGAAGGACTTGCCAGAAGCCTATAAAGAATTGTTTACCAGGTTTGATGAACATGAGCGACAAGGTTCTGGCTGGGTGTTGGATAACATATTATTCATTGAAGTGCATACAGCGACGTCAGCGCCACTGGAAGCAAGCAGTTTTATCCCACTACCGAAGAAAGTAAAGAGTACAAAGGCGGTGTTAAACATTCAGAATAAAGACAACAAATGTTTCTTATGGTCTGTACTGGCTCACCTTCACCCTTCAACAAACAACCCACAGCGTGTGCATCAATACAAAGCATTTGAGAACGAATTGAAGGTGGAAGGCATGACATTTCCAACACCGATTACAGACATTCCAAAGTTTGAAAAGGAGAATGATGCGTCCATTAACGTGTTTGGATATGAACATGATGTCGTTGTTCCCATACAACTCAGCCGAAACACCAGTGCGAGAGAAATCAACTTGCTTTTGATTAGCAATGACAAGACAAGACATTATTGCCTCATCAAGAATTTCAGCAGACTGATGGCTTATCGAACAAAGCGTCAGAATGCAATATTTTATTGTTTCAACTGTCTTCATGGGTTTATGCGACAAGATCTTTTAGACAAGCATCGTGAAGTGTGTGGCAAGCATGGCGCACAACGTTTATCATTCCCCAAGGAACCCTTCATCAAGTTCAAGAATGTAGCCAAACAACAGCGAGCGCCGTTTGTGATTTATGCAGACTTTGAATGTTTCACGAAAAAGCATGAAGGAGACAAGTATCAGCATCATCGTCCAAACAGTTTTGCCTATGTGGTTGTCAGCCAGTATGAGACACGCGCTCCAGTCGTATATCGAGGCGATAATGCCGTGAAAGTCTTTTTAGACCATATGGTGAATGAGCGTGATCGTATTGTGCATGGCTTGCTACAGCCAAAGAAAATGGTGATGACTCATGAAGATGAAGAGCATTATAAGAACGCCACAGATTGCTACATTTGTCATGAGCCTCTAGGAGCAGATCGTGTGAGAGATCATGATCATATCAATGGCAAATACCGCGGAGCTGCACATAGTCAATGCAATTTACAATTTCGATTTCGAAAGGATAAGCAGGATGTTGAAGATTCTTTCATCATTCCTGTCTTTTTCCACAATTTACGAGGCTATGACAGTCATTTAATCATGGAAGAAATTGGAAAGTTCAAAAATGAGACCATTACAGTCATTCCCAACACCGTTGAGAAATATATTGCATTCACCATGAGCAATCTGAAATTTACAGACAGCTTTCAGTTCATGAGTACTTCTCTACAGAAGCTGGTCTCCAACCTGGCAGCAGAAGGGAAAGACAACTTTTATCACATGACGTCACACATTCACGATAGTGACCAACAAGAGTTACTGTTGAGAAAGGGAGTGTACCCTTATGATTACGTGGATGAGCCATCCAAGTTTGCTGAAACACAACTGCCGTTCAAGGACAAGTTTTACAGTCTGCTCAGTGAAGAAGACATTAGCGATGAAGATTATGCGCATGCGCAGAAGGTGTGGGAGACATTCCACTGTACTACATTTGGCGAATACCATGACCTATACCTGAAATCAGATGTGTTGTTGCTGGCTGACGTGTTTGAAAACTTTCGTCACGTATGTCTCAACACGTATGAATTAGATCCTGCTCACTACTATACAGCGCCAGGACTGTCGTGGGACGCCATGTTGAAAGCGACAAAGGTGAAACTGGAATTGATCAACGACATTGACATGTACCAAATGGTTGAACAAGGTCTACGTGGAGGAATATCTGTCATCACACACAAGTATGCGAAAGCAAATAACCCCTACGTAGCAGATTACGATCCCAGGAAACCAACCAACTACTTGACGTACCTGGATGCAAACAACTTGTATGGCTGGGCTATGTCACAAAGCATGCCACAAAGTGGATTTATGTGGGTGAGCGAGCCAGAATCCATTGACTTTATGGATGTGGATGAAGATGACGAGATTGGATACATTTTAGAAGTGGATTTGGAATACCCATATTCAATTCATGATCATCATAATCACTACCCAGTGGCTCCAGAACGGAAATGTGTGAAAGTGGGAGAATTGTCAAAACATAGTCAGAAGCTACGGAAAGATCTAGACATGAAAAGCAAGCCTAGTGAAAAGCTCATTCCCAACTTGTGTGACAAGAAGAAATATGTGCTTCATTATAGAAATTTACAGCAATATGTCTCACTGGGATTGAAAGTCACGAAGGTGCACCGTGCCATCATGTTTGCACAGAGCAAATGGTTGGCAAAATACATCTCCTTGAACACGGAAAAGAGAAAGTTGGCCAAGAACCCGTTTGAGAAAGACTTCTTCAAATTGATGAACAACTCGGTGTTTGGCAAAACCATGGAAAATGTAAGAAAACGCATCAATGTAGAACTTGTTCACCAGGAAAAGCGGTTCAAGAAACTTGTGGCCAAACCTTCCTTCCACAAATTTAGAATTTTCAACGAAGATTTGACCGCGGTACATTTACGCAAAGTGGATCTGCTTCTGGATAAACCCATTCAAGTTGGGTTCACCATTCTCGACCTCAGCAAAGTGCTCATGTTCCACTTTCATTACAACTACATCATGACCAAGTATCCCGACGCCAAACTCTTGTTCAGCGACACCGACAGTCTATGTTATGACATAGAAACGGAAGATATCTACAAAGACATGCAGGAAGATGCCGACTTGTTCGACACAAGTGACTATCCCCCAGATCATTTCCTGCATTCCAACGTGAACAAGAAAGTGCTTGGGAAAATGAAAGATGAGACGGCGGGCATTCCCATTGAAGAGTTTGTTGGACTTCGGCCGAAAATGTATAGTATGATATATGGTGGGAAAGAAAAACGTACGGCTAAAGGCATCACTCGCGCGTGTCAAAGACGGATGAAACATCAGCAGTATAGAGACAGTTTGTTCAACCAAACGCAAACGATGACTACAGGGCACATCATTCGAAGTCATGACCACCAGATTTTCTCGGAGAAGTTGAGGAAAGTGGCTCTCTCTCCCTTTGATGATAAGCGATATGTGATGAGTGATGGCTATTCCACTTTGGCGCATGGGCATTACAGTATATAAGGGGGAGACACTTCAACTTGAGAGTTAGTTGAGGTGTGAACACTGAAGCGTCAACATGAAAAGATCTGCACCAACGGATATGGATACTCTTGCAGATACAGTCAAAGACATGACTGTGAAACATCCTGACAATACCATCAAGAAATTAAAAGTGGAGACGACGGTACCAACACCACAGTCGTGGGATGGAATGCTTTCTCTAGGCAATGGGAAGTATATCAAGATTATGAAACAAAGCAATGAAGGAGTGGTAAACATTCGCAAATACCTGAGAGATGAGGGGACTGGAAAAAACCGTCCTACGAAAAAGGGTATCTTGCTGACAATACCTGAATGGAAAATGTTGAAGAAGCAGGTGAAAGAAGTGGATAAAAGGCTTCGCAGACAAGACGACAAGTCATAACAAGGTAAAAACATGAATGCACTCATGCTGAACCGTGGTGCTTACCTTACTGTCAATGATAGGAATGAAGTGATACTAGGTTCTAAGACAAGTTATCATCGGTTTAAACCTGAAGTGTGGAAAGACTTTAAAAACATACCGCTTGAACCTGGGTTTAAACGCAGACTTGAAAATAAACTGGAAGTGACGGTGGCTGAATATGATTCTAAGATACGTGTGACATTCTGTAGAAATCTTTTACAGGATTATCCAAAGGATTATAAGGGAGTTGTGCCAGATACACCCTATGCACAGTTGATCTTCTTTGATATCAAGAACTGGCGCGCAATCTTACGATTCCTAGAAGCTATACAGCATCCACTGTTCGACATCATCCGAGTATAAGAAAGATGGAAGACGACTATGTGTTGGATTATGAACCCATAACATATGGATTCTCATACATGAGAAACTTATGTGATGATATTGTGCTACGACATTTTGGACAGTATCTCGTCCTATCACTTGATGACCAATCCGTGTTGAAGGATCATCTAGACAAGTTGAGAATACCCGGCTTTCTCCTAGCAGTCTCAAATGAATTAGAAGTGCGTGTGACTGAGAACGGTCTAGACGTGTTTGTACAATTTCGCCAATATGACGAGCTTACAGAAGACTGCGACATCATCACCCTCAGCACCGTGGAATGGAACGCGCTGTTGCAAGCATTGGATTGGAAAGAACCTGACGCTTGAATTCAAAGAAACAGAAATATGGCTTATGCGGGGTACCAAATCCATTGAGCTGTCACAACCTATGCGCGTGATAGACATTGACTTAGAAGAAGAAGAAGGATATGAACTGAAACTGTCTGAACATGTAACTGTGAAAGTGATAAAGTTTGGTGATGTGTGTTATGTGAGCTTTCATAGCATTTACAAACACGGATGTAATGTCTATGATACCTATATCAATTTAGATTCTAATGAATGGCATACATTGATGAATGTATTGAAAAATGAATGTGATTGTAAATAGACTTTGTAAACTTTGTAAACAGACTTTGTAGTTAAGAGTTTGTAGTTAAGAATTTTGTAAATAGTGTAAATAGTGTAAATAAAAGTTTGTAAATAGTGTAAATAGACTTTGTAGTTAAGAATTTGTAAATAGTGTTTGATAACTTTGTAAATAAAAGTTTGTAAATAGTGTAAATAGAATTTGTAAATAAAAGTTTGTAAATAGTGTAAATAGAATTTGTAGTTAAGAATTTGTAAATAGTGTAAATAGCGTTTGTAGTTAAGAGTTTGTAAATAGTGTTTGTAAACTTTGTAAATAGAACACAATAAACAAGACAGTTGTTTGAAAACTTGGTTTGTTTTATTTAACAACAACAACTTAACTAATATAACAACAACAACAACTTAACTAATATAACAACAACAACTTAACTAATATAACAACAACAACATAGCTCTTTCAGCCATGTTAAAAATTTTCCCATCCTTCAGGAAACTGTCTTTGTTGACGTTGTTTCATTTCTTTTGTAATGTCGTCACGAGTGGTCTTTTTACTAAACATTGTTTTTGGAATATTAGCATCTACAATTTCCTGGATAAACGGATGCCAGCCATATGGTGGTATGGCTCGTTCTTTTCTTCTTGTCGCCACCAATGCTTCTTTCATCAAATCAACCATGTTGGAATTTGCTATAATATCGCCCGTTTTCAACACAAGTTCATTCTTCTCTGTCCATTTTACACCATGTTTCTTCAGTTCGGCTAAAAGTTGTAGTACTTTTCCATGATAGATAGGTTGAAAATGACTTAAAAATAACTTTTCTGGCTTTTCAGGTGGTGATGATGATGAGGGCTTTTGCTGCCTAGACTGACTTGTTCGTAAATGACGACCAAGAAGTTGAGACATTTCAATAACCTTTTCACGCGTTCGCTTCCCACGTAAAAGTTTATTCACTTTTGTTTTGATTTCACCATCATGTTTCTTTTCTAATAACAGTTTGTATTCATATTCAGGAATGAGGACCATTTTCATCGTATGTTTCATTTTAGCAGCAGTTTGGCTAACAAAGGTAATGCCAATCTAGCAATAACTCCAATGAATCCTCCTTTCTGATTAATCAACTTCTTTTTTCGTCGAAGGGATATCTTCTTATCTGCTAGAGTACGAAGCGTATGACGTTCACGTTTAAATTCCTTAAACCGTTTTGAGCTTAAGGGTAAATGTCCTTGCAATATATTCAAACAAATTTCAAACAAGCTTGTTAATTCCTCCTTTGTAGCTTGCTGTAGCAAGGATTTACGTCGTTTAGGTCCACTGCGTGCAAGCAAGTGAAGAAACGGTTGGTTCGCTCGAATACGTTTAGACATCTTGACTGCGAATGGTCAAATGAGTTGGTTCTTGTTCATACACTGCTTTATCAATATATACATAATGTGTATCTTTTGGTAAAATGCCCGTACGAATACGTAGTTGATCATTTGTCTTTGGTTTTAAATCAATGAATAAATAACCATGAGGTTTGCTAGTAGCATCTTGATAGGCTTCTATGAGAAATTGAGATCTTCCAGGATACATTTGCCGCGCCAATGTACTAATTTGTTGACTGTCTCTCGGATTTTTAAACAGAATAATATAATGTGTATTCAAACTAATATTTCGCATCTCTTTCCCATGATGGAATAAATTATGTACAATAAAGATAATGCTTAGATTTTGATGACTGCTGCCAACACTAAAGAGACGTGTCATACGCTCATCACTATGACATTTCGTCATTAAGTCATCAATGATAAGTAAGTTTGGTTTCTTCGGGTTAAAACGCTCTTCAATGTCATCTGGAATGCCTTGGTAAAATTCCACACCTTTCATTCCCTTGTACAAAGGCTGATCTGCTGCATAGAGCCATAAAATGCTTTTTGGAGAGGGTTTAATCAACTTTTGTTCTAGAATTTCCTTCACCAGAGACGTTTTGCCACTGCCTGTAGGTCCAGAGACTAAACATGTAAATGGATGCTTCATTGTTGAATGTCTGTTTCTTTCACCCAACTGTTAAACTTGTTTGGCCAACCTAACCACTTGACAAATAATTCTTTCACACCTCGTCTTTTACGTGTTTTCAAGACTTTTTCAATTCTATAAATAGATTCAATATCTTTGGTCACTTTCTGCAGTTCTTCTTCATAGAAATGACCATCAATATCTTCGTCTAAAAAGTCTTTCACACGATATAAATGTATTCCTTGCTTCTTACAACGATGTGTGACAATGAAGACTTCTTGCGTCCATTTGATGTGATAATCGCGTTGAAACACATATTTAATGTGAGAAATGCGAACATGATCACCAATGTTAAATTTGTACTTCTTCTTCTTCTTCTTCGGTTTCAATTTCAGTTTGTCGACATACATATACTTCCACACTTTTGATTCATTGTCTTTACGAATCTCGGCTGGAGCATATTTATTAGGAAGAGAACCATGAGGTCTATTTGTAATTGTACACCAAGTCTGGAAGAATGTCTAAGTAACGGTAAGTTTGATTATGTAGAAAATACCGATACATCATTCCCTTTAGAGTACGAATGACTCTTTCAGCAAAGTTGGCTTTGGTTTCATTCTTTGTGGTATAAGCATGAATGCCTTCTTTCTTCAAAAATGCTTTTACCCATCTGTTTTTAAATTCTGTTCCTTTATCAGACCTTAGAGTTCGCGGTCTTCGTCGTGTGTCATGAAAAATCTTTTGGAAAGCTTGTATGACGCTGGTATGTGATTTATTAGGTATTGGCTGTACCCAGACATATTTGGAAAACACATCAATGACAATGAGTAAAAAGCGTATGTCATCATTATAGGGAGCTATGTTTCCCATATCAGCCAAGTCAATATCCCACATGTCATCAATACCACGTGTAATGACACGTTGTCTTTTGAACCTGTATTTGACAGGTTGGAGTAAACTGAAAGCATCTTGATCCTGTAGCCATTTCTTCACTTGTGACTGTGTGACTGCTTGATTATGTTTTCTTAAGATGTGATACAGTTTGTAAGGACCAGCAAATGCTCCAGGCTGTCCAGGTTTGAAGTAAATATTGGTCAAGTAGTCTTTCCACGTCGACATGATGAATGAAAACCACCTTCTCAACAGAACAGCTTTTATTTTATAACTCAACCATCATCACTTAACTAACATAGTAACTTAACTAATATGTATTTATAACTAACATGTATTTATAACTGACATATATTTACAAATCAAGTATAGATACAATGGTATGAATCACTGGAGACCATTGGTCTTCAATGAACACTAACCAATGACTGAGTTCATCCAATGTAATAGCATCTACACCATATTTCTCACAACGTTGATTTGCATTCTCTAACACTTTATCTAAATGCATGTAATATTTAGCTTCATTCCAATATGTATAAACAGATGCAAAATGACAAGTATGTTCTTGACACTCTTCATGTTGACAAGCAGGACAGACTAAATATGCAAACTTTTTTACAGCTGATAACATTTCTTCACAATAAGCTTTTTGTACAATATATTGTCTCAGTGTCATGTCCGCCATTATGCAGTCTTGAATCAATGCAACACAAGTTAAACATACTTCAAATTTACATGTCCACACGTCTGCACACCATGACGGTTGGCAAGCAAATGAAAAAAGTCTCTAACCCTCACACAACATTTCTAACAACTTTCCCATAATATTCTGACCAGGATATTCAGATGACACATGTTTCACACCAGCTCCCCACCAATGATCATACGTTGCTTCAACTAAAGTTTTGTCTTTACATTCTTTCAACTTGTTGCGAAACAATACACACTGATTCCATTTGACTTGTAAAACATCTTGCATTTTGCTTCTCTTCACTGTATGCCATAACGGACATGGCTTTATCCCTTTAGCAATACGTTTTGCTTCATATCCATTTCTACATGAAGCAATGGCTGAAGCAATATCTGGACGGTGATGAAACACTGCTTTCTCATATTGATACAAAGCTTCACTTGAGTTGAACACATGTCCATACTTTTCAAGTCGTGTTGGAAACATGTTTGAAAGAACGTCCTTATGACCGCTGAATAGTACAAGATTCTCCATGTTGACTTTGCTTCTTTATTCTGACATGTCGGTTTCTTCCTGTAATAAAATATCTTTTAATATAGTTGCTGCCTCTTCTATCATATTCTTTCTTTGTTTACGTTGAAACCACTCACATAAAACTAAATTTGCTAGTAAGAAAAACATTGTTATGTCTTTGAGAAACAATTCACTATGTTGTTACAAAGATGATTAAAAAGGTTCTCTTACCTGATAAAGCTGCTCGGTTTCCTCTTCTTCTTTGCAGCAATCTCTCAAATAGTCAACCACGGTGAAATATACTTCAACATCAGTGCGAGCAGAATAAAGTGCAGCATCAAAGTCAAAGTCAGGATCTTCTTCTATTCCAATTTTATAACATTCTCCAAGAAATCTTGAATGCAGTTCAATCACATCAAGACTATGATGTACAACATCCCAAAAAGCATCCAAATGATAAAGTTGATAGTCTGGAGTGCCACAGCAAGCAAGTTTAGCAATCATCAAGTCAATATAAGCATTTTTAAAACATGCGTCCATCTTGTTTCAGTGTCTTGTGGGGCTTTTACTTTGCTTCACTGACTTTAAGTACTCCACACTTGCCGCAGAAGTTGCTTGGTTCACACAACTTGCAATTATACTTGTGGCAGTGGCAATGATAATCCTCCACATATCCACAAGCACCGCAATAGTCACAGGTAAGTCCAAGTTGATTTTGTACGTTCATGTTCTCCAACTGAACTTCAGCCAGCCTTTTCTTGGATAGCTTTGACACCTTCATCCGACCATCCTTTTGCAGCTTGATGATCGTTTTCTTGTCATGACATTCCTCACATGGTGATAGGGCTGAGTTGATGTTGTCCATCTCCTGAAGCAGTGTCTCCCATTCACCATCATTCATGTTGATGTGATGTGTGTATTCTTTCCCTTCAAACCGTGACGTGCGCACAAAACTCACATAGCGCATATCCAAGTATGAAATGACTTCAAGCCACTTCGTTTGCGTTAAGTACAGTTTGAAGCCAATGTCACGTAAATTTTTCAAGCTTTGACATACAATCTTCCACAAAGATGGTGAATAAGCACACCATCTCTCTCCACGTGTGATGCGTAGAAATGGCCCATATTCTCCATGCTCCACAGTAATGGTTAAGTTAGCACTAATTTTAAAGCTGCTGCTGCTGCTGCTGTTGCTGCTTGTCTTGTTCTCCATGGCTGCTACAATGTACTGATGATGCACTCCCTCCAACTGTCTGCTGAGAAATGACTTCACTCTGCTGAGTCCACTCCCTTTTATACCCAACTATCTGCTGAGTCAGCAAAGAACTTGCAAAGTTTTGAATTCACTTCAACTCGTCCATGGTTGAATCGAACAAGTTCTGATACATTCGTCTTCAATGGAACATCATCATCATAATGTAAAATGATTCTTGCAGCCACATCTAACATGAGCTCAACTGCCCAAATTGTATTCACGTTGATAAATGCTAAATCAATGTCATAAGTTAACGGTAAATGTAGATCTTCACATTCACGTAGAAACGAGCGGACGAAACGATCTCTTGGAATGGTCTTTCCAACAGCTTCCCAATGCTGATGTAAGTTCTTCACTTGCAGCATCCAATCCGATTCAAAAGCAGGAAGCTTTGAAAACACATAGTCAGCATAATTCACTTTGAAGACGTCATCCATGGTCTCTACACATCTGTGAAAAAGTAAGGCCGACATTGTCAAGTCTTTTCTCGTCACACAATATCCACTTGTTGACTAGTTGACATGTTTCACTCATGCTTTTATACTACTTCCATGTAATCAAAATATGGTGTGTAACATTGTTAAAAAATTGCTGACTCAGCAGAATTTTACTTATGTATATGAATGTCTCACTTACAGTTGTACTGCTGTACAGCTGTAAAGCAGAGACATCTAGCGGGGGGGGGGGGGGGGGTCGGTCGACCCAAAAAATGAAAAATGTTCAGAATCGTCTGAAACGGATAAATATGCAAAAATCACAATTTCGAGGGGGGGGGGGTCGGTCGACCCAAAAAATGAAAAATGTTCAGAATCGTCTGAAACGGATAAATATGCAAAAATCACAATTTCGAGGGGGGGGGGGGGTCGGTCGACCCAAAAAATGAAAAATGTTCAGAATCGTCTGAAACGGATAAATATGCAAAAATCACAATTTCGAGGGGGGGGGGGGTCGGTCGACCCAAAAAATGAAAAATGTTCAGAATCGTCTGAAACGGATAAATATGCAAAAATCACAATTTCGAGGGGGGGGGGGGGGGTCGGTCGACCCAAAAAAATGAAAAATGTTCAGAATCGTCTGAAACGGATAAATATGCAAAAATCACAATTTCGAGGGGGGGGGGGGGGGGGTCGGTCGACCCAAAAAATGAAAAATGTTCAGAATCGTCTGAAACGGATAAATATGCAAAAATCACAATTTCGAGGGGGGGGGGGGGTCGGTCGACCCAAAAAATGAAAAATGTTCAGAATCGTCTGAAACGGATAAATATGCCAAAATCACAATTTCGAAAGGGTGGGGGGGGGGGTCGGTACATAGTATGTCCGGGGGGGGGGGGGGTCATCACTTTTTACGGTCTGTTGCCATGGTTACACTGATTGACAGGTGGAGTGCGTTGGCTTCATGATGATTGACTCGGCCAACACTATCAAGCTACTTTCGCTCCAGACTTTCGCTCCAGACAGTATGACGTCATCATGACGTCATTATCACGTCATGGAGGGCCGCGCCTATCCTTACACTTATCCTGACGTCACTTCCGCTCCAGACATGATGATGTCACTTCCACTCCAGACAGCACTTCCGGTCTAGACAGCACTTCCGGTCCAGACGCTATGACGTCACTTCCAGACATGATGACGTCACTTCCGGTCCAGACAGTATGACGTCACTTCCGGTCCAGACAACACTTCCGGTCTAGACAACACTTCCGGTCCAGACATGATGACGTCACTTCCAGACATGATGACGTCACTTCCAGACAGTATGACGTCATCAAGTGGGCCAGAACCAACGTTTTCATACTACTGTGGTCTAATATCGGTATCCTGTTGTATTCAATTATGGAATTGATTTAGGCCTCTTTTTGTCCAGCAAGGTCACCACTCCATCATTGAATAATCAGTATATTATACAGAAGTCAATACTCAGGTGGTACTAGGTACTCTCCGGCAGTACTCGAACAACCCCTTGTCTTTGACTGATTGTCGGTCAACGACTTGATTAAACCGCTTACTTCAAAGAGATAAACTGGGTTAAGATATCTCATTGAACGCCCGGGGTCGGAGGGGGTGCATTCACCTACCAACTGGTTACCATGGATGTCCCCGGGGAAGGGGGCACTCACCTACCAACTGGTTACCATGCATGTCCCCGGGGAAGGGGGGCACTCACCTACCAACTGGTTACTATGCGTGTTCCCGGGGGGGGGGGGCACTCACCTACCAACTGGTTACTATGCGTGTTCCAAGGGGGGCACTCATCGACCAACTGGTTACCATGCATATCCCCGCTGAAGGGGGGGGGCACTCACCTACTAACTGGTTACTATGCTTGTTCCGAGGGGGGGGGGGTGCATTCAGCTACCAACTGGTTACCATGCATGTCCCCGCTGAAGGGGGGAGGCACTCACCTACCAACTGGTTACCATACGTGTTCCCGGAGGGCACTCACCTACCAACTGGTTACTATGCGTGTTCCGAGGATGGAGGGGGAGGGTCACTCACCGACCAACTGGTTACCATGCGTGTTCCCGGGGAAGGGGGGCACTCACCTACAAAGTGGTTACCATGCGTGTCCCCGGGGCGCTCTCACCTACCAACTGGTTACCATGCGTGTCCATGACCTTTAAAAACGACCCCCAAACGCAGAGTGTTAATTCTGAAATGACACCCCCTTTTTAGCCAAACGCGGAGTAAAATTCTGAACTCCCCCCCCCCCCCCTCATCCGCCCCTTGTGCGAAACGCGGACCACTGAATGACAATTACCTCCTTTTAAAACGAAAATGACAGTCCGTGCCCGGACCGCGTCTGGCCTCAGAATCATCCCCTTTCTCCATCTTTATTTATTATTGTTTGTTTGGGGCATGCACGGCAACACGTTTCATACCAAGTGCATCCCCGAAAGGAATGAACGAACACTGAAATAGGACACGGCAAACAGGGGGGGGGGGGGCACCTCGAGGGTGCGTTTTGAAGCTTCATCCCTAATGCGTAGGCGTTACAGCGTCATGGTTTCCAGTCTGGAGATGCTGGTTTGACTGAATTTTATATTTTATATTAAATTTTATATTAAATTTTAAAACGTTAAATTTTTTAGAACAAAACTACAACTATGCAATGCCGTTTTAGCATTCAATGCTTAATTTTGATATCAAAATATAATTAAAGATATCAAGAAATCAATGTAGATCTCTTAAATTTATATTTTGCTATCAATAATTGAATTTTAGATGGCAAAAATTATTTCTGAGATCAAAAAATAAAATTTACAAACTTAAAAAATCTTAAAGGAGACACACATTGACATAAAATTTAACGAATCATCCATTAAATTTTGGAGATGAAAACTTGAATTATTCAGATCAATAATAACAACAAAAGTTTTGGATCTCAAGAATCGCTTCTTTTTTAGACAGTAAAAAAAATTAAAGAAAGATTCTGCATCCAAGAACCAGTTATTATTAATTTACAGATGTGTGCTTCTGAATTTTCTATTTAAAAAATAGTCTGATATTTTGATATCAAAAATCAGACAATAAAACCTTAATACAACAAAAACCAACCACTACTCGGCTTATAAGACGTATTCAAGCTGTGTTGTTTGCAATATATTATTCAAGAAATAACCCCTTGAAAGAAGTATGTTTGCGTTTTAATTTGTGTCAAGTGTTGAACATTTCGCTAGCGAAACGAGGTTCTAGTTTATATTAATGCCAGTCACACCCGATATACCACATGAAACATAAAGGTGCACTTCGTTAAAATACAGCAGAAACAATATTATTTGACATTTCTTTGGGTTATATTTATTTCAATTGACAGTTGATTGAATCTTAACATTTTTAAGTAATTTAATACACATATATACACTCCTCGACTTACTGGTAAAGTTTGATGCGGACACATAGTAATTTGTATCTGCTATTACTCTCTGTAAAGTGTCGTTGTAACAGACTTTAATAACAAAGTTCTTATATCCTGAGATGTGACACAGATACTTTTTATAGTTAACAGAATGAGGTTCCAGACTAGCTTGTCAGAAATAAACCCTTCCTCTGTTAAATCACACGTATGAGAGCCGTTTTGATCAACCATAAAAATTTTCTTTCAGCTACTGTTTAGTCATATTGTACTCAACCATTGAAAGTACTATTGTATCCGGTACATTTTGGCAACATATTTTAAAATTATCGGTTTCTGCTTGCTTTCATTTTAACAAGCTACTATCACAGTTTGTTATATTATGAGAAATTTTATACTGGAAAGGCCAAAGATTAGTCTCTCTTGCACATTAGGTCGATTGATAAATAAATACGTTTCTAAGATCTGGATTATTTTTATACCGTTTTAGCGGCGCTGACAACCCCTATGTGCTATCCAAAATTTTGCTTTTATGCCAAATGTATCTTTAAAATGTTGGGATGACAGAAACTGTCCTTGTTCACCACACAAAACTTGAGTATAAACTACACCTATCTCAAACCAGTCTTCATAGAAAATTCTTCGATTGTTTATTTAGATAAGGGAGTTGTTCCACTGTATTAAACTACATTAAAGGAAAACATGATTTCCTTTGTCTGTATCAGCATATTTCCATAAATAATGGCATTGGTGGTAGTTATGTGACCTCACAATTGCACCGAACACGGAACTGTAAGGAGCCTGATTTATTGGAATACAGTTTTCCAACGGCGCACCAATTTTGCGCTCTGTCCGGTGTTTCTGCTGTGCGGAACAACTTTGCCATACGTAGAGCTTTTACCTGTGACTTTACAGCAACATTACGCAAGTCCATTTTGTTGTAATCTCAAATAAGGGGCAAATGTTTTATTTTCGCTGGTTTATCGTTCCAAACAAACTCATTTAATTCTTGCTGTATTGATATGGTATGAATTGGTGAGGTTTCCCACACCGACACTGAGTAGATAATATTGGACACGCCATGACTCTTTGAAACCAAAATGTGTAGCCCTAGTCCAGTCAAATGCGCAGTTCTAGCACATCAACTAATCCATAACATAACGTCATAGTATGCACTGTTTCTTTGTTATACCTCCATGGACCAAAGTATATGAAAAGAGCCTTTTGTAAATTTAGTCTTAACCCTGGAATCTTTGAGAAGCGATGCACTAAAAACTCGAGCGAAGTCAGTAGGGGAGAAACGACAGTTCGAAAACAGGAAGTGAGGTTATAATGACGTCATGAGGTGTTTAAGAACCCCCATGGGGGTTCTGGAACAGATGTTTTAGAATCCCCATGGGGGTTCTGGAACAGGTAATTGATAGAGCGCGCCCCAATATCAATGACGTCATCATGACATCATCATCATGACGTTATAATGACGTCATCATGACGTCATCATGACGTCATAATGACGTCATGACGTCATGACATCATACTAAGACAGTCCTAAGTAGCATAACCCGAAGTCACCTGTCAATCATCATGACGTCATCAGTCTCGTGATCTGTCCATTATCGGCCATGTGACCCTAACCCGTGCATTGTGTATTATAGCCTTATATGGCATGTTTTCACAAAACATTCTGGTTCAGTCCGGAATAGCTGAGTTGTTAGAGCGTGGGACTCCTGGTGGAACCCATGCTCGGAAGGTTGGTGGTTCGAGCCCGGGTATGGGCAGCCTAACCCTAAACCATAGAGTGCATTATGAATGTGTATTATGAATGTGTGATAGACAGATGGTAGAAGGGACGTCTCCTAGGGGTCTGGCGTCATTATGACGTCACAAGTGGCGTGGAAAACCCATGGGGGTTCTGGACCAATAGAATGTTCTAGAAAAAGTGGCGTGGAACTGTCGTTTCCTCATGATAGACAGATGGTAGAAGGGACGTCTCCTAGGGGTCTGACGTCATTATGACGTCAAAAAGTGGTCTGGAACTCTTGTTAGGGTTAGGGTCACATGGCCGATAATTGACAGGTCACGTGACTGATGACGTCATGATGATTGACAGGTGACTTAGGGTTATGCTACTTAGGACTGTCTTAGTATGATGGCATGACGTCATAACGTCATTATGACGTCATGATAACGTCATGATGACGTCATTATAACGTCATGATGATGGTGTCATGATGACGTCATTATAACGTCATGATGACGTCATTGATATGGGCGCGCGCTCTATCAATTACCTGTTCCAGAACCCCCATGGGGATTCTAAAACATCTGTTCCAGAACCCCCATGGATGTTCTAAAACACCTCGTGACGTCATTATGACGTCACATCCTGTTTTCGATCTGTCGTTTCTCCCCTACTTGTTTACTTTATGAATTTTTGATAGAATTTTGATGTCTTCGATGTTGCTATTTTTACTGATCATGGAAGCCAGTATTTAGCACATCTAATAAACAGAAAACAGCATAAGGCACAACCTTGTCTTACGCTTATGTAAAGCGACAAACACTGTGAACTATTGCCATTGTTTAAGACACAACTAAGCGCTTCGTTGTAGCAAAACTTAACACACCCAATAAAGCTATTTCCAATTTTTTTCAAAGCAGATAATGCAAAATTCCATTGAACAGAGTCAAAGGCTTTCTCAAAATCAAGTTGAACGAGAATACCGATTCTTTCACGCAAGTCAGAAACCAACCGAATGCATTCCCCAGTAATATTATACTGTAATATTTTATTATATTACACTGTTTCCAAACAAGTCAATGAGATATTAAACCTCTGTCGAGCTCCGTAACAGGACCACATTCAAAACTTGACCATCTAACAAATTTTTACTGCCGTTGTGATTTAATTGTCCTCCCCTCTCCCACCCTCCCCCTCCTTCCCTTAGAAATGGGACCACTTTTACTGCCGTTATGGTTGCCTTTTTCTGCCCTCTCAAACCCCTCCTCCTCCCTAACCCCCCTTCCCTTAGAAATTGGACCATTTTTACTGCCGTTGTGGTTGCCTTGTCCTACCCTCTCCCGCCCCTTCTCCTCCCTATTCCTTCTCCCCTTAGAATTGGGATCAATTTTAGTGCCGTTGTAGTTGCCTTGTCCTGCCCTCTCCCACCCCTTCTTCTCCCCATTCCTTATCCCCTTAGAAATGGGAGTATTTTTACTGCCGTTGTGGTTGCCTTGTCCTGCCTTCTCCCACCCCTTCTTCTCCCCATTCCTTCTCCCCTTAGAAATGGGACCACTTTTTGCTGCCATTGCGGTTTGCCTGTTACGACACAGAAGCTCACAAACGACATAATAAGTTCCGTTGTAGGACCACTTCTTCTGTACGTAAATTCAACCAGCCCGGATATAGGACTACTTTTTCTGCACGCAAATTTGACCATTCCAGATATGGGACTTCTTTCCCATTAGAAAAGAAACCCCCAATTTCATTCAACCCGGATACAAAACCGTTTGAACTATATGTCCCACTGGTGTCGCAATGTTATCATTAAATCCTTACTTAAGAAATCTCAAGGCCTGATGAATGCTTTGCGGTGGTTGGTGCAGGCCTGCCTTCCCTATCATCACCACCAGGCGAGGTGTTATCGCGTATCTTCTCATTCTAAGCTCGTTCATGTCACGTGATATCTGGTTTGTTTTGGGATTTTCGGATGACGAGATAAAATACATCTGTGTGCCTTCTGGCTGGTTGCATGGACGACTTTTGAGACAACCACCCAACCCCCATCCCCACCCACGCACCCTCCCTATCCCATGAAAAATCAGTAATACTCCAGTTTATTTTCTGCTTAATGGTGTGGGCGAAACTTGTGATTAAAAATGCGATCTTTACATGTGCGGGTCTAGGATTTTCTACAGTGGAGCCGGAGGGGGGGGGGGCGAAGAGAGGGGAGTTGTTTTGCAAAATACCTGGCAGATTGCTTTGAAAGCTTACTGGTGAGTGTTCACGTCACGTGACCTACCCAGGCCTTAGTAATCGATAAAATAACAAGCAGATGTTGGGTAAACATGAAGTATTATTGCCCATTTAGAAAGTGTTGACCTAAAGATCAACTGGTCAACAATATATATCCATGGTTACTCAAAATAAGTCAGCATCTGCTTTGTGACATGCCTTCGATGGTCTTTGGCTACAAATAGCTGCAACATCTAGCAGTGTTTCACCTTGTGCGTTCAGACCAACAATGGTTGACTTAGGAATCGACGAATCAGATGACAGCATTTTACCAAGGCATGTAACAAGAAGTAAATATTCAACGCAAGCTGATAACTATACATCGCCCTCCCCCCTCCCTCCCTCGATCGCTCCTATATCCCGGGATTTCACGCTATGGTCACAAATTGCACTAGGGGAGGGGGTATTACCGTAACAACCCCAACCCCTCCCTGGCCACAGCGTTTCGTCACCTCGCTGTCACATTCTCCAGATAACCATTCTCTGATGAGGGGAGGAGGGATCACCATAAGAACCCCCATCCTCCCCCCCCCCCCTCACTCCCCTCCCCATCGGTGTGTACAAGCTGTAGTCGCTAGCCACAGCGTTTCGTCACCTCGCTGTCACATTCTCCAGATAACCATTTTCTGATTGGCCTCTGAAGTAGTTACAGTTTTTACTAAAACACTTTCTGTTGTTATCTGCACACGTAGTCATTTGAAGTGGCTTATTCGTGCCCTTTGTGCTCTGTGGTGAGGCCGAGAAATCAAGCACGCCTCTTCATTGAGCAATCAACCCATCGTTCCCTACAAACGCTGCAGCAATTGGAATCAGCCTGGTGGTTTGTACTTTTCAAAACAATTTGACAATTTGAAATAAAAGTTGCTGAGACAAAAATTGAAATTATTTTTGATCGGGATGTTTTTACACGCATAGTGCTTTCGGATAAGGATAAAATGTTCTTTGTGATTAAATAGACAGTGACAGCTAAAAGTTTATAAAACGTAGCGTTACATGTGAATTCACCATCTTAAAAAAAGTCTACAAAATCGTTTTCTCTCTCTCTCTCTCTCTCTCTCTCTCTCTCTCTCTCTCTCTCTCTCTCTCTCTCTCTCTCTCTCTTGACACGGTGATATTCATGGTTTGACAATTTTTTTTTCTTTTTAGTGTGTCTGTTTAGTGGTGTCGAGGCTGTTTACGATTTAATGTTTTTTTAACATTAAGAAATAAAATTGCAGCATCAAAAAGGTGCCGAAGTTCTCCATAAAAGTAAATTTTTTAGCAGAACAATGCCACCATTTCGTATTTATAAAAGTACGCATCCAACGAAACCTAAGCCTGGGATTTGGGGGCTTACATATTGTTTCAAAACCACGAACGGCTTTTTAACGTGATTGGTTCGTTTTTGTGGGATTGTGTTATTATAGTTTTAGTAGTTGAATAAATTTCATGTTTACTTTTACAGAATTCACCGTGAGAAGTAATTAACAGGGCGACAATAGAAAAATTCTCGTGTACTATTAACTGGATTTTGTTAGAATTGAAAAAAGAGAGAAGGAAATAAAATGGGGAAGGGACGGAAGGGAAGTGATGGGGACGCCGAGGACGTGAGGGTAGAGATGCAGCACATGGACGGCGGCAAGGGCACGAAAGAGGACGTGGAGAATCTGGATATGCTCAATAGGGATCCCAATGACCTCAATCCACACTTGAAGGTAGGTCCTCCTCCTTCTCATCCTCCACCTCCCCCCCCCCCCCCACACACATACACACACACACCTCCCTTCCTCCTCTCCGTCTCCTCGTCTATGTCTATAAGACGGCGCGACGCAGATCGCCGAATCATAAACATTGTATTTAAAAATAATCTTGGCCTTTTGTCATCTGCAAAAAAAAACATAAAAACACACACACAAACAAACAGGTGTAAAGAAATAAACAAAACACGGACAAACACACTTGTTAAAACGGTAAATTGAACTGTTTGAGAACATAAACGCGCACATCATGAATTGCCATAACGCGTTCTTATTTGATCTGCTTTCAGACATTCTTTGAGGACATTATAGGAGAGCCTGATGGGGCGCACTCGGCCGACTGTGTCTGGAGGAATTCCTACAAGTGTTTTTACCTTGGGAAAGACCTCTGCTACAGTATACTCACTTATATCTGTGCAATACCGCTCGCTTTCTGCTGGGGCTGTAAGTACTCGAAATATTAAAATGCAAGTAGAATTTATCCAAGGAAAAGGGACAGCAAATAGGGTTGCAGTAAGATAGACCGTTTTGGGGATGACTGTTTTTGTAGGGTTCTTCAAAAGGAAAGCATCAGAAACGAGGCTATCAAAAAGTGATTGAATATGTGAGGTGGTTCAGTTAGCAGGTTTGTTTTATCCCCAGGTCGACTTTTATTTAAGTTAATGAAGTACAGTAAAATCTCATTCTGGACAAACCCTGAAATACCGTACAAGTGCCAATACCGGACACGAATTCTCAGTCCCAATTTCCCCATTGATTTACATGACCCATGAAATACCGGACACCTCTATATACCGGACAGAATCCGCCAGTCCCCCCGTTGCCCGGTGTAGGCAGGTTTTATTGTATATGCATCAAGTGTGAACAACACCTCAGCCCCACACCATTCCCCTTCTCCAAGGAAAAGCACTGTTCTATTCTGTCCTAGCAGTGTTTATTTCCTCACAACGCCCAAAGCTCACGGAGAATTATGGCAATCCGCAAAGATTTTCTGTTCATTCTAATGTACCTTAATCCCCGGGGAAGGGTGGCATTTGTTTTTCAACTGTGTTCCCAGACAGAGGTGAGTGAATATGTTGAGGAAGGAGGGGTCAGATGTGGTCCGCACGAAGAGCCAATTTCGTTAAAATGCGGTTATTTTCATCTAGTGCTCTGCGTTTTTCACAAAAGGGGGATTCTTTCGGAGCTGCCCTCCGCGTCCAACAGAAAGGATGGCCCAAAAGTTAACACGCTATCTGTTTAGTCTTCGTTTTGTGAGTGTATTTAACGTGCGTTCTCGTTGCGCTTGTACCCATAAATACATAACTGGGTGCGGGGGTTGGGGGGGTGGGTGCTTATAAATCAAATTAACAATGCGCGTTTAGCGGGTAACATTTACATGGATGTACGCATTTACTTAAAGAAGTATATGTCAAACTTAGCACTCCTCGTTTAGGGCTCGATTTAATGAGTCATGGACACGCAGTCTGAATCTGAGTGGCCGCCCAGGGCCTTAACTCCAAATCTTGGCAATAATTTCACGATACATGTCTTCGTGATAACTTCAAATGACGTCACATTTTCCGCAAATCTGTCAGAACTTGACATGACGTCACATCTCAGGATAACTGTGTGATAACGACGTGACGTCACATCTCTGGGTAACTCTTCACTGTGTAACACGTGATAACCTGAAGTGACGTCACAGCTCTGGATAACTCCTTGATTACATGTCTGATACCTTCATGATAATGTTCCACGGACCATACATTTCAGGTAACTTCGCCTGTGTGACCTTCAGCCACATCTGGTCCATTACACCTTGCCTCTACATCTTCAACATCAACTTCTCGTGCTGCGCGAGATGTTACGCGACCGTCATCCACTGCTGCTTCGATCCCGTCTACGAGAGCGCCTCGCTCATCTTCTCCCGTATCTTCTTCAACCACGTCCAGGCAGAGCAGGGCTTTCAGGGCGTCGATGTCGAACGACTTAACATGATGAACAAAGCCGGAGCACCTGGTGGAGATAAACAGTCGTAAAATGAAGTATTACTTGGAACCAGCATTTGGTTGTAGAACTGGTCAAAATCAGTGTCCACAGACAAAAATGGATTCTTTCTTTGAATGTAAGGTATATATGGATGTTGTGAGAAAAACATCTTGTTTGTGTTTGATTATTTACCAACAGTTAATAACAAAAAACAGCAGACTGGCTGATCGGATTAAGAATTCTTGTGTAGTTCTTTTACTATGGTGTATTCAGCAGCCATTGTATTTCGTAAACGGAAGTTATTTATATATATATATAAGTGGCCATATTTTATGTTTAAGCCAGTTCGAACTTTTGGAGCGTTGCAATGGATGTGTCGTTTCGACCGCAACTGCAGGGGGTTAAACTATAGAGAAATGAAAACGAAAAAAAAATCGAAATTTTAATTTTCTTTCGACATGTGCGCTGTTTTACACGTTATTCTGTCTCTTTTATAGCCCAGTTACGAATACGTTTCTAACAAAATAGAATTTATTATAGCCCAATCTTATACGAAAGAGACGTCGATTTCCAAGTATGGGCCCACTTGTTGGTCTCACAGCTTTAACTTAATGTGCTAACTCATTTAGAAACTTCTGAAGACAATTCTCTATCCGACTATTTGAATAAATGTACAGTTTTATTAATATCCTCAGACAAAGTGTTGAGTAACGTTACTATATGGACACCAATACCTCTTCATTATGCGATATTCTTGTATAAACAACTTTTTAATTTTATGTTATTTTTATGTACTTAGCAATAATCTATATTTTTTTCCTATTTTTCTAGCATTCTTCTTGATGTAAGGGCATTTATAATTTTCTGCGTATCTGCCAATATCTCCAGATCAATATCTCCAGATTAATATCTTCAGATCAATATCCTCAGATAAATATCTTCGAATAAACTGGTTCGTATGTACAAAGAATTTTTATCAATGCCATTAAATGTAAATCATTACGGTTGTTATTTCTTTCATTTCACAGCTAGCATTGCAACGTTCCATCTATGTTGGGTAGACGTCGCACCACGCCGGATGAACGTCAGGTTCTGGTTGTTTATGGAAGTCGAAACAATGTCTACCTTCCCAAGTTGGATAGACGTCGCATAGACGTCGGGAAAATATCAATCTTAATATTCATTTTCATGAATACTTTTCAAAAGTAGGTGGAGGAAAAACTTGAAAAACGCTCTTGAAATTCTTATATTTTACGTTCTCTTTTTGGTGTACTTTCGAACTGACCTGACTTAGCTGCCATTTCCGGTAACCGACAACAAGAGCAGCTGTGAGGCCAACGTCGAAGCAACGTCGATTTTTCGATGTCGATCTGACGTCGATTTTCCGACATCTATTCAACGTTGCACAAAATACGTTGATTGGTCGTCGGAAAAAGTTACGCTTTGGTTGAGACCAAAAGAAACGTCTAAACAACGTTGCTCGTCCAACGTCTATTCAAAGTTGTGTCAAATTTAAGACGTTGGCAAGACTTTGATCTGTGCTTGCGACCAGTCACAGCCATATTACAAAAGCAGTCAATTTTGTGGCTTAATCGGATCGGCGTCGCAACCTAACTCGGCGTTGGATCGGCGTTTGAATGTTTACTTGTTTGGTACCGCCGACGTCTGATACGCACGTTAAATGCAGGCAATGGCATCGATTGCAAGGACAATCCTGATAACATTTTGTACCATTGTAAAATTATGTTTTAAAAGTTTTTTAATATCCGTATTCGAAGTACCAGTTTGTCAACTAGAGTAACAACGTTTTCACTTAGCAATCAATTAGCAATCAATTGGCAATCAATTAGCAATTTATTGCATTGTTGTTCCTATGACAATCGACGAGAGACGTGTAAGGTGTACATGACCACAAAGTTAGATTGAGTTTCTTTTAGGATTTACGTTGTTTAACTTCACTTTTATGACCTGAAAATCTGTGGGCGACCATCTCGCACATTACAGAAAGAACACGAATCACAGGTTTAGTAGTAGGAAAACAAGAGTTCTGCCCCAGTCAATAATCGTGACGTCATCACTGAAGCTCCGCCTCCTCCCTCCCTAGCAGATACTATGTCAGACCCCCCCGCCCCCCGTGAGATGCTATGTCAGCCCCCTCCCACAAGAACATTGTGCAAGAACATTGTGGCATCGCTGTGGTGAGACTCTCTTCCCTCTAGTATTGACCCTCTCCTCACAATTTAGCAGTTGTGCATTGCCAATTATGACTCACACCAGGATAAGGCATTATCCGACACTTTCATGATTTCATTAAAATGTGTCAGTAGAATAGTATGGTCGACAGTGTCAAACATATCAGCACACCTACCGCATGTGCCAGTAGAACAGCGTATAAAATGTTTTTTTTTAAAACTTTTCTGCTAGTGTGCTACAGATTGGTTCAACATTTGACTAGTATTCTATTCAAATGGGATCACTGTATTTCCCTAATCCTAGGAAATGCAAGGCAACATCTGTTACCCAGTTTGCATGTAGAATCACTCGGAAACATATGTCAGATTAACTAAGGGAATGAATCCAGATCTAACAAACAGCTCACAGCCTTATTATGTAGAATCGGGACAGATTAAATAACGCCATAAATGTATATCTCTCAAAGACAGGTCAAGCTGGACTGAGCTAATCAGTCCGAAAACATGTTCGTTTTTGCACATCTGATTGCTTATAAAAAATAAAACCAACTCGTCAGTAAAAATGCACCTTGGGAAAAAATGTGGATCGTCACGATTAACACGGACGTTTGACGCCTTCTCTGAGCGAAAATCTAAGATTTCAGGACGCAAGTGCGTAGGTCTTGTTCGTCTGCTTGGAATAGCCAATCAAAACATTTTACATCAAAATAATCACCACGAGTCATGCACTACTATAGAATTCATTTTCGGGTACGTTATGGTGATAAAGAAACAAGAGAAAACCGGGATTTTGGATTAAACATGACACTGGAACTGGGTAACTACGATAAAACGTAGAAATTAGCTAATAGGCCCCATACTGGCGGACAAAAAGGGAGTGGTTAACGAACGAACGCGCAAACTTTTGTCGAAATCAAAAAACTCATATCGACCAGATATGGGGATTTATGATTTTTTATATATTTTCCAATGAATAGTTTCCGAAAAAAATACTGTTAGATTTTAACAAATAATACATATTATACTATTTGAAAAACATAATTTAAAAAATGGCAAAACTTTTTTGGAGCGAAAAGAATAAAGTTTAATAGAGAACTGCACAGACCAATGTTTTACACAGAGAACTTCGCAGACCACTGTTTTATATAGAGAACTGCGCACACCATTGTTTTATACAGAGAACTGCGCAGTCCAATGTTTTATATAGAGAACTGCGCACACCAATTTTTTACATAAAGAACTGGGCAGATCAATGTTTTACACAGAGAACTGCGCAAACCAATGTTGTAAAGATTTTTGGAAAATTAAATCTCCGCCAAATTCGGAAATTAAAATTAAAAATCAAGTTATCAACAAAAAAAACAGACAAACAAACAAGCAAACAAACAAAACAAAACAACAAAACAAAACAGAAGCAAAATAAAAACAATATCCAGAAATATATATAATTTTGTATGGATTTTACTAGGTATTTCAGTTAAAGTTCTGGTAAAATTTGGAGATGATCGATCAAAACCTGTGGGAGCTGTGGTCAAGAACACATGAAAATCGACCCCCTTTTTGACACAGACTTCTAATTACTGCGTGCCCACAGAAAACTCTCCTAAACGGTGGCGTCATGAATAAATCTGACATCCACCTCTTTCCTCAGCTCACAATCATTAGTGTTCCTTATAGAATTTGTTAAGCGTTTTGGCAGTGTTTTTTGCTCAATTTTTTCCTGAGCAGACGTACCTTCTGCCTTCATTATAAACCTTACAGCAGCCTGGGGGTATTTGCAGCTGGAATGTTGCATGTTTTAGGATGCTGGAACATCTGACTGTTGAGGTTGGGGAGGGGGGAGGGAGGGGGTCGAAAAAGTGCAACTCAGCGCCAGCTGTACAACAATAGTATATCCTCAACTGTCTTTGTTAGCTGGAGCAAAAAGCCCGCGTGTTCTTTTATTCATAACCCTTGCGCTCCTGGTTCTGTGACTTATGTCAAAACAACATCTGTAAAAAAAATCTTCTGTGTGATGGTGTAATCTAAACGTTGGGCACGAAGATGCTAAAAGCTAAAAAAACAACGTCTGATAATCTGACAAAACGACCTTCTCTGTAATGGTATAATATAAACAGTGAGCACGACGAGGCTAAAACGAAGCCGCCATCTGGCGACGGTAACAATTTTTATTGTAAAAGGTTGGGACAATGGATGTTTCCTTTTGGGGTAGCCATGATTTCCACGTGGTCACACTTGTTTCATCTCAGAAATTGTTTAAAATTAATCAAGGCTCAAATAAAATAAGGCCCGTTATGTAAGGTTCTTACAGATTAGCAAATAGAATGTTTTTTTTTCTGATGTCACATAACAATTATCTATCAATAATAATACGCCATGTTGAGGGCCCACTGGGGGGAGGGGGGGGACAAGCATATAAATGGAACTTGTGCTTACTTTATATTATCCTAAACAAAATAAACCCTTTTGTTGATTTCCACACCCCCTTTAAAACCCCCTTCTTTTCACAAAACAGACAGTACAGAAATATAAATACAGTGTCGGGTATTGTGCCCTTTTTACGCTGGTATTTTAATAGCAGGCGACATGAATGCAGGAGGGGACTACTTTTTTATTTCAGGTAAAGGATGACTTCGTTAACTGAGTACGCCCTTGGCAGAATGTGTTTGTTTTTTTTTTTCCTTTTTTCTGTGTTAGCGGTCGTAATTAAATTCAAGATTTGACACACAGTTTATGAAAAGACGTTCCCTTACCGAGCCACGCACAGCGTACATTAGTATCGTAGCTTTTTAAAAGTAATACTTAATGGTGCCGTGTGATATTTCTTTGCAATAAATGCAATAAAGATTTGTGTATAAACAACAAACAGTTGTACTGTAACATCACAGGAGCAACCGAAGAGCACTCATTTTTTACTCGGGAGGAATAGAAATGTCTTTTTTAATAAAAACAGCATTCCTCAGTCGTTGAATAAGTAGTGTGACACTGAGGGGGGGGGGGGGGGGTGGCATTCACCCCCCACCACCCCCGCTGGTTCTCTCTTGCAGAAATGAATTTCTTTGTAGTGATTGAAAACCCCGTGATTTTGAGCATACAGAATTAAAAGAAAGGACAGCTTTTGCTTTTTGTCACTCATAGCAATTAAGGTTTAAAGGGGAGAGAGGGCGGGGTGGGGGGGGGGGTGGGGGGTCGGGAGCAAAGATATGTGCTTCAGTGAAACAATTCAATATCCAGTACTTACAAAAACAAACAAAATAATGTCATATATGTATAATTATTACCTTGTTTGAAAAGGTTTTATTTTTATTGTACCCTACTCTCACCCCCAACCCTTAATTAGTTCCTTGCACACTGACGGGTTTCTGCAATGTGAAGGACATGCATTTTTTAGCTCTGTTGCACTAGTGCACGTTGGGTGCCTGTGGTAACAGCATGCATACACACTACAAAACTATGGGGCACGATTTTCACTTCTTCTACACACGAATACACACGTGTGATTGTAGCGTAGTTGTAATACTAACCTCTCATCTGTGAGGGGAAACCACGTAGGAATAAAAGCCAGTGAGAAAAAAAAACCGGGCACATACTTCATGCATATCATATCTACGTGCTGTTTTGTACAGAATGTCACTTATAAAAAACTGCAGCCCCCGGTTTTTTTGCTGGCAGAATTAACAAATAAATACAAGACGTGAATTGATAGAGGGAAAAACATAGAGGGGGAAATATCAGTTGGTTCTGCGTTGACGTCGTTTGACTGGCGTTTGGATGTGTACAAGTATCTGCTGTTCTATTGGATGAGACGTGAAAATGAGGGCGGAATATTTCATTTTATGCATGGAATCTGGATAAACCACGTTTAAGGTAAGGTTAAAAGCTTTTCGCTATTCGCAACGTTTTATGTAGGACGTCCATACAATTCTTCGTAGGACAGTTGATCATTGGTCACCGGACAGTTGACCATTGGTCGCCGGACAGTTGACCAAAATGCCACAACACGGACACTTGAGCACCCCCATGAAAAGTGTTAATTTGTGACACATCAGAGGGAAACTACAGTGCATATGGAAATATGGAAATGGCACAGCGATTTTGTTAGCTAACAAACCTAAACCTTAAACCTTATTGCAAAAAAACCTAAAATATTTCCAAACTTCCTTCATTAAAATACAATAATTTAATTCACTAAAGTGTATTTTAAGAAAAGTTTTACGCGAAAAATAAACTTTAAAAAGCGTCTCATTTCCATACCCTCTCCTCGTAAAGCATCCCATTTTCGTATCACTCATCTCGTAAGGCATGCTTCCGCAAGATAGGCATGGTGGTCGGGGAATACGGCGGGGGGGGGGGAATGGCGAACTTGGGCATTCGCAAATGTCCGCAAATGCCGAAACAGAAAACTCCCTCCTCTGTGTATATTTTAATTTCAAAAACAGCTCAGTTAAGACTCTGTGGTGAGTGCGTGTGTTTATTTTTACTTTTGCTGGTGGATAAAGAAAGAACAAGCTTAGCAGTCTGGTTGGATCTTTAAGATATCTCATTGAACGCCCGGGGTCGGAGGGGGTGCATTCACCTACCAACTGGTTACCATGGATGTCCCCGGGGAAGGGGGCACTCACCTACCAACTGGTTACCATGCATGTCCCCGGGGAAGGGGGGCACTCACCTACCAACTGGTTACTATGCGTGTTCCCGGGGGGGGGGGCACTCACCTACCAACTGGTTACTATGCGTGTTCCAAGGGGGGCACTCATCGACCAACTGGTTACCATGCATATCCCCGCTGAAGGGGGGGGGCACTCACCTACTAACTGGTTACTATGCTTGTTCCGAGGGGGGGGGTGCATTCAGCTACCAACTGGTTACCATGCATGTCCCCGCTGAAGGGGGGAGGCACTCACCTACCAACTGGTTACCATACGTGTTCCCGGAGGGCACTCACCTACCAACTGGTTACTATGCGTGTTCCGAGGATGGAGGGGGAGGGTCACTCACCGACCAACTGGTTACCATGCGTGTTCCCGGGGAAGGGGGGCACTCACCTACAAAGTGGTTACCATGCGTGTCCCCGGGGCGCTCTCACCTACCAACTGGTTACCATGCGTGTCCATGACCTTTAAAAACGACCCCCAAACGCAGAGTGTTAATTCTGAAATGACACCCCCTTTTTAGCCAAACGCGGAGTAAAATTCTGAACTCCCCCCCCCCCCCCCCCTCATCCGCCCCTTGTGCGAAACGCGGACCACTGAATGACAATTACCTCCTTTTAAAACGAAAATGACAGTCCGTGCCCGGACCGCGTCTGGCCTCAGAATCATCCCCTTTCTCCATCTTTATTTATTATTGTTTGTTTGGGGCATGCACGGCAACACGTTTCATACCAAGTGCATCCCCGAAAGGAATGAACGAACACTGAAATAGGACACGGCAAACAGGGGGGGGGGCACCTCGAGGGTGCGTTTTGAAGCTTCATCCCTAATGCGTAGGCGTTACAGCGTCATGGTTTCCAGTCTGGAGATGCTGGTTTGACTGAATTTTATATTTTATATTAAATTTTATATTAAATTTTAAAACGTTAAATTTTTTAGAACAAAACTACAACTATGCAATGCCGTTTTAGCATTCAATGCTTAATTTTGATATCAAAATATAATTAAAGATATCAAGAAATCAATGTAGATCTCTTAAATTTATATTTTGCTATCAATAATTGAATTTTAGATGGCAAAAATTATTTCTGAGATCAAAAAATAAAATTTACAAACTTAAAAAATCTTAAAGGAGACACACATTGACATAAAATTTAACGAATCATCCATTAAATTTTGGAGATGAAAACTTGAATTATTCAGATCAATAATAACAACAAAAGTTTTGGATCTCAAGAATCGCTTCTTTTTTAGACAGTAAAAAAAATTAAAGAAAGATTCTGCATCCAAGAACCAGTTATTATTAATTTACAGATGTGTGCTTCTGAATTTTCTATTTAAAAAATAGTCTGATATTTTGATATCAAAAATCAGACAATAAAACCTTAATACAACAAAAACCAACCACTACTCGGCTTATAAGACGTATTCAAGCTGTGTTGTTTGCAATATATTATTCAAGAAATAACCCCTTGAAAGAAGTATGTTTGCGTTTTAATTTGTGTCAAGTGTTGAACATTTCGCTAGCGAAACGAGGTTCTAGTTTATATTAATGCCAGTCACACCCGATATACCACATGAAACATAAAGGTGCACTTCGTTAAAATACAGCAGAAACAATATTATTTGACATTTCTTTGGGTTATATTTATTTCAATTGACAGTTGATTGAATCTTAACATTTTTAAGTAATTTAATACACATATATACACTCCTCGACTTACTGGTAAAGTTTGATGCGGACACATAGTAATTTGTATCTGCTATTACTCTCTGTAAAGTGTCGTTGTAACAGACTTTAATAACAAAGTTCTTATATCCTGAGATGTGACACAGATACTTTTTATAGTTAACAGAATGAGGTTCCAGACTAGCTTGTCAGAAATAAACCCTTCCTCTGTTAAATCACACGTATGAGAGCCGTTTTGATCAACCATAAAAATTTTCTTTCAGCTACTGTTTAGTCATATTGTACTCAACCATTGAAAGTACTATTGTATCCGGTACATTTTGGCAACATATTTTAAAATTATCGGTTTCTGCTTGCTTTCATTTTAACAAGCTACTATCACAGTTTGTTATATTATGAGAAATTTTATACTGGAAAGGCCAAAGATTAGTCTCTCTTGCACATTAGGTCGATTGATAAATAAATACGTTTCTAAGATCTGGATTATTTTTATACCGTTTTAGCGGCGCTGACAACCCCTATGTGCTATCCAAAATTTTGCTTTTATGCCAAATGTATCTTTAAAATGTTGGGATGACAGAAACTGTCCTTGTTCACCACACAAAACTTGAGTATAAACTACACCTATCTCAAACCAGTCTTCATAGAAAATTCTTCGATTGTTTATTTAGATAAGGGAGTTGTTCCACTGTATTAAACTACATTAAAGGAAAACATGATTTCCTTTGTCTGTATCAGCATATTTCCATAAATAATGGCATTGGTGGTAGTTATGTGACCTCACAATTGCACCGAACACGGAACTGTAAGGAGCCTGATTTATTGGAATACAGTTTTCCAACGGCGCACCAATTTTGCGCTCTGTCCGGTGTTTCTGCTGTGCGGAACAACTTTGCCATACGTAGAGCTTTTACCTGTGACTTTACAGCAACATTACGCAAGTCCATTTTGTTGTAATCTCAAATAAGGGGCAAATGTTTTATTTTCGCTGGTTTATCGTTCCAAACAAACTCATTTAATTCTTGCTGTATTGATATGGTATGAATTGGTGAGGTTTCCCACACCGACACTGAGTAGATAATATTGGACACGCCATGACTCTTTGAAACCAAAATGTGTAGCCCTAGTCCAGTCAAATGCGCAGTTCTAGCACATCAACTAATCCATAACATAACGTCATAGTATGCACTGTTTCTTTGTTATACCTCCATGGACCAAAGTATATGAAAAGAGCCTTTTGTAAATTTAGTCTTAACCCTGGAATCTTTGAGAAGCGATGCACTAAAAACTCGAGCGAAGTCAGTAGGGGAGAAACGACAGTTCGAAAACAGGAAGTGAGGTTATAATGACGTCATGAGGTGTTTAAGAACCCCCATGGGGGTTCTGGAACAGATGTTTTAGAATCCCCATGGGGGTTCTGGAACAGGTAATTGATAGAGCGCGCCCCAATATCAATGACGTCATCATGACATCATCATCATGACGTTATAATGACGTCATCATGACGTCATCATGACGTCATAATGACGTCATGACGTCATGACATCATACTAAGACAGTCCTAAGTAGCATAACCCGAAGTCACCTGTCAATCATCATGACGTCATCAGTCTCGTGATCTGTCCATTATCGGCCATGTGACCCTAACCCGTGCATTGTGTATTATAGCCTTATATGGCATGTTTTCACAAAACATTCTGGTTCAGTCCGGAATAGCTGAGTTGTTAGAGCGTGGGACTCCTGGTGGAACCCATGCTCGGAAGGTTGGTGGTTCGAGCCCGGGTATGGGCAGCCTAACCCTAAACCATAGAGTGCATTATGAATGTGTATTATGAATGTGTGATAGACAGATGGTAGAAGGGACGTCTCCTAGGGGTCTGGCGTCATTATGACGTCACAAGTGGCGTGGAAAACCCATGGGGGTTCTGGACCAATAGAATGTTCTAGAAAAAGTGGCGTGGAACTGTCGTTTCCTCATGATAGACAGATGGTAGAAGGGACGTCTCCTAGGGGTCTGACGTCATTATGACGTCAAAAAGTGGTCTGGAACTCTTGTTAGGGTTAGGGTCACATGGCCGATAATTGACAGGTCACGTGACTGATGACGTCATGATGATTGACAGGTGACTTAGGGTTATGCTACTTAGGACTGTCTTAGTATGATGGCATGACGTCATAACGTCATTATGACGTCATGATAACGTCATGATGACGTCATTATAACGTCATGATGATGGTGTCATGATGACGTCATTATAACGTCATGATGACGTCATTGATATGGGCGCGCGCTCTATCAATTACCTGTTCCAGAACCCCCATGGGGATTCTAAAACATCTGTTCCAGAACCCCCATGGATGTTCTAAAACACCTCGTGACGTCATTATGACGTCACATCCTGTTTTCGATCTGTCGTTTCTCCCCTACTTGTTTACTTTATGAATTTTTGATAGAATTTTGATGTCTTCGATGTTGCTATTTTTACTGATCATGGAAGCCAGTATTTAGCACATCTAATAAACAGAAAACAGCATAAGGCACAACCTTGTCTTACGCTTATGTAAAGCGACAAACACTGTGAACTATTGCCATTGTTTAAGACACAACTAAGCGCTTCGTTGTAGCAAAACTTAACACACCCAATAAAGCTATTTCCAATTTTTTTCAAAGCAGATAATGCAAAATTCCATTGAACAGAGTCAAAGGCTTTCTCAAAATCAAGTTGAACGAGAATACCGATTCTTTCACGCAAGTCAGAAACCAACCGAATGCATTCCCCAGTAATATTATACTGTAATATTTTATTATATTACACTGTTTCCAAACAAGTCAATGAGATATTAAACCTCTGTCGAGCTCCGTAACAGGACCACATTCAAAACTTGACCATCTAACAAATTTTTACTGCCGTTGTGATTTAATTGTCCTCCCCTCTCCCACCCTCCCCCTCCTTCCCTTAGAAATGGGACCACTTTTACTGCCGTTATGGTTGCCTTTTTCTGCCCTCTCAAACCCCTCCTCCTCCCTAACCCCCCTTCCCTTAGAAATTGGACCATTTTTACTGCCGTTGTGGTTGCCTTGTCCTACCCTCTCCCGCCCCTTCTCCTCCCTATTCCTTCTCCCCTTAGAATTGGGATCAATTTTAGTGCCGTTGTAGTTGCCTTGTCCTGCCCTCTCCCACCCCTTCTTCTCCCCATTCCTTATCCCCTTAGAAATGGGAGTATTTTTACTGCCGTTGTGGTTGCCTTGTCCTGCCTTCTCCCACCCCTTCTTCTCCCCATTCCTTCTCCCCTTAGAAATGGGACCACTTTTTGCTGCCATTGCGGTTTGCCTGTTACGACACAGAAGCTCACAAACGACATAATAAGTTCCGTTGTAGGACCACTTCTTCTGTACGTAAATTCAACCAGCCCGGATATAGGACTACTTTTTCTGCACGCAAATTTGACCATTCCAGATATGGGACTTCTTTCCCATTAGAAAAGAAACCCCCAATTTCATTCAACCCGGATACAAAACCGTTTGAACTATATGTCCCACTGGTGTCGCAATGTTATCATTAAATCCTTACTTAAGAAATCTCAAGGCCTGATGAATGCTTTGCGGTGGTTGGTGCAGGCCTGCCTTCCCTATCATCACCACCAGGCGAGGTGTTATCGCGTATCTTCTCATTCTAAGCTCGTTCATGTCACGTGATATCTGGTTTGTTTTGGGATTTTCGGATGACGAGATAAAATACATCTGTGTGCCTTCTGGCTGGTTGCATGGACGACTTTTGAGACAACCACCCAACCCCCATCCCCACCCACGCACCCTCCCTATCCCATGAAAAATCAGTAATACTCCAGTTTATTTTCTGCTTAATGGTGTGGGCGAAACTTGTGATTAAAAATGCGATCTTTACATGTGCGGGTCTAGGATTTTCTACAGTGGAGCCGGAGGGGGGGGGGCGAAGAGAGGGGAGTTGTTTTGCAAAATACCTGGCAGATTGCTTTGAAAGCTTACTGGTGAGTGTTCACGTCACGTGACCTACCCAGGCCTTAGTAATCGATAAAATAACAAGCAGATGTTGGGTAAACATGAAGTATTATTGCCCATTTAGAAAGTGTTGACCTAAAGATCAACTGGTCAACAATATATATCCATGGTTACTCAAAATAAGTCAGCATCTGCTTTGTGACATGCCTTCGATGGTCTTTGGCTACAAATAGCTGCAACATCTAGCAGTGTTTCACCTTGTGCGTTCAGACCAACAATGGTTGACTTAGGAATCGACGAATCAGATGACAGCATTTTACCAAGGCATGTAACAAGAAGTAAATATTCAACGCAAGCTGATAACTATACATCGCCCTCCCCCCTCCCTCCCTCGATCGCTCCTATATCCCGGGATTTCACGCTATGGTCACAAATTGCACTAGGGGAGGGGGTATTACCGTAACAACCCCAACCCCTCCCTGGCCACAGCGTTTCGTCACCTCGCTGTCACATTCTCCAGATAACCATTCTCTGATGAGGGGAGGAGGGATCACCATAAGAACCCCCATCCTCCCCCCCCCCTCACTCCCCTCCCCATCGGTGTGTACAAGCTGTAGTCGCTAGCCACAGCGTTTCGTCACCTCGCTGTCACATTCTCCAGATAACCATTTTCTGATTGGCCTCTGAAGTAGTTACAGTTTTTACTAAAACACTTTCTGTTGTTATCTGCACACGTAGTCATTTGAAGTGGCTTATTCGTGCCCTTTGTGCTCTGTGGTGAGGCCGAGAAATCAAGCACGCCTCTTCATTGAGCAATCAACCCATCGTTCCCTACAAACGCTGCAGCAATTGGAATCAGCCTGGTGGTTTGTACTTTTCAAAACAATTTGACAATTTGAAATAAAAGTTGCTGAGACAAAAATTGAAATTATTTTTGATCGGGATGTTTTTACACGCATAGTGCTTTCGGATAAGGATAAAATGTTCTTTGTGATTAAATAGACAGTGACAGCTAAAAGTTTATAAAACGTAGCGTTACATGTGAATTCACCATCTTAAAAAAAGTCTACAAAATCGTTTTCTCTCTCTCTCTCTCTCTCTCTCTCTCTCTCTCTCTCTCTCTCTCTCTCTCTCTCTCTCTCTCTCTCTCTCTCTCTCTTGACACGGTGATATTCATGGTTTGACAATTTTTTTTTCTTTTTAGTGTGTCTGTTTAGTGGTGTCGAGGCTGTTTACGATTTAATGTTTTTTTAACATTAAGAAATAAAATTGCAGCATCAAAAAGGTGCCGAAGTTCTCCATAAAAGTAAATTTTTTAGCAGAACAATGCCACCATTTCGTATTTATAAAAGTACGCATCCAACGAAACCTAAGCCTGGGATTTGGGGGCTTACATATTGTTTCAAAACCACGAACGGCTTTTTAACGTGATTGGTTCGTTTTTGTGGGATTGTGTTATTATAGTTTTAGTAGTTGAATAAATTTCATGTTTACTTTTACAGAATTCACCGTGAGAAGTAATTAACAGGGCGACAATAGAAAAATTCTCGTGTACTATTAACTGGATTTTGTTAGAATTGAAAAAAGAGAGAAGGAAATAAAATGGGGAAGGGACGGAAGGGAAGTGATGGGGACGCCGAGGACGTGAGGGTAGAGATGCAGCACATGGACGGCGGCAAGGGCACGAAAGAGGACGTGGAGAATCTGGATATGCTCAATAGGGATCCCAATGACCTCAATCCACACTTGAAGGTAGGTCCTCCTCCTTCTCATCCTCCACCTCCCCCCCCCCCCCCCCCCACACACATACACACACACACCTCCCTTCCTCCTCTCCGTCTCCTCGTCTATGTCTATAAGACGGCGCGACGCAGATCGCCGAATCATAAACATTGTATTTAAAAATAATCTTGGCCTTTTGTCATCTGCAAAAAAAAACATAAAAACACACACACAAACAAACAGGTGTAAAGAAATAAACAAAACACGGACAAACACACTTGTTAAAACGGTAAATTGAACTGTTTGAGAACATAAACGCGCACATCATGAATTGCCATAACGCGTTCTTATTTGATCTGCTTTCAGACATTCTTTGAGGACATTATAGGAGAGCCTGATGGGGCGCACTCGGCCGACTGTGTCTGGAGGAATTCCTACAAGTGTTTTTACCTTGGGAAAGACCTCTGCTACAGTATACTCACTTATATCTGTGCAATACCGCTCGCTTTCTGCTGGGGCTGTAAGTACTCGAAATATTAAAATGCAAGTAGAATTTATCCAAGGAAAAGGGACAGCAAATAGGGTTGCAGTAAGATAGACCGTTTTGGGGATGACTGTTTTTGTAGGGTTCTTCAAAAGGAAAGCATCAGAAACGAGGCTATCAAAAAGTGATTGAATATGTGAGGTGGTTCAGTTAGCAGGTTTGTTTTATCCCCAGGTCGACTTTTATTTAAGTTAATGAAGTACAGTAAAATCTCATTCTGGACAAACCCTGAAATACCGTACAAGTGCCAATACCGGACACGAATTCTCAGTCCCAATTTCCCCATTGATTTACATGACCCATGAAATACCGGACACCTCTATATACCGGACAGAATCCGCCAGTCCCCCCGTTGCCCGGTGTAGGCAGGTTTTATTGTATATGCATCAAGTGTGAACAACACCTCAGCCCCACACCATTCCCCTTCTCCAAGGAAAAGCACTGTTCTATTCTGTCCTAGCAGTGTTTATTTCCTCACAACGCCCAAAGCTCACGGAGAATTATGGCAATCCGCAAAGATTTTCTGTTCATTCTAATGTACCTTAATCCCCGGGGAAGGGTGGCATTTGTTTTTCAACTGTGTTCCCAGACAGAGGTGAGTGAATATGTTGAGGAAGGAGGGGTCAGATGTGGTCCGCACGAAGAGCCAATTTCGTTAAAATGCGGTTATTTTCATCTAGTGCTCTGCGTTTTTCACAAAAGGGGGATTCTTTCGGAGCTGCCCTCCGCGTCCAACAGAAAGGATGGCCCAAAAGTTAACACGCTATCTGTTTAGTCTTCGTTTTGTGAGTGTATTTAACGTGCGTTCTCGTTGCGCTTGTACCCATAAATACATAACTGGGTGCGGGGGTTGGGGGGGTGGGTGCTTATAAATCAAATTAACAATGCGCGTTTAGCGGGTAACATTTACATGGATGTACGCATTTACTTAAAGAAGTATATGTCAAACTTAGCACTCCTCGTTTAGGGCTCGATTTAATGAGTCATGGACACGCAGTCTGAATCTGAGTGGCCGCCCAGGGCCTTAACTCCAAATCTTGGCAATAATTTCACGATACATGTCTTCGTGATAACTTCAAATGACGTCACATTTTCCGCATATCTGTCAGAACTTGACATGACGTCACATCTCAGGATAACTGTGTGATAACGACGTGACGTCACATCTCTGGGTAACTCTTCACTGTGTAACACGTGATAACCTGAAGTGACGTCACAGCTCTGGATAACTCCTTGATTACATGTCTGATACCTTCATGATAATGTTCCACGGACCATACATTTCAGGTAACTTCGCCTGTGTGACCTTCAGCCACATCTGGTCCATTACACCTTGCCTCTACATCTTCAACATCAACTTCTCGTGCTGCGCGAGATGTTACGCGACCGTCATCCACTGCTGCTTCGATCCCGTCTACGAGAGCGCCTCGCTCATCTTCTCCCGTATCTTCTTCAACCACGTCCAGGCAGAGCAGGGCTTTCAGGGCGTCGATGTCGAACGACTTAACATGATGAACAAAGCCGGAGCACCTGGTGGAGATAAACAGTCGTAAAATGAAGTATTACTTGGAACCAGCATTTGGTTGTAGAACTGGTCAAAATCAGTGTCCACAGACAAAAATGGATTCTTTCTTTGAATGTAAGGTATATATGGATGTTGTGAGAAAAACATCTTGTTTGTGTTTGATTATTTACCAACAGTTAATAACAAAAAACAGCAGACTGGCTGATCGGATTAAGAATTCTTGTGTAGTTCTTTTACTATGGTGTATTCAGCAGCCATTGTATTTCGTAAACGGAAGTTATTTATATATATATATAAGTGGCCATATTTTATGTTTAAGCCAGTTCGCACTTTTGGAGCGTTGCAATGGATGTGTCGTTTCGACCGCAACTGCAGGGGGTTAAACTATAGAGAAATGAAAACGAAAAAAAAATCGAAATTTTAATTTTCTTTCGACATGTGCGCTGTTTTACACGTTATTCTGTCTCTTTTATAGCCCAGTTACGAATACGTTTCTAACAAAATAGAATTTATTATAGCCCAATCTTATACGAAAGAGACGTCGATTTCCAAGTATGGGCCCACTTGTTGGTCTCACAGCTTTAACTTAATGTGCTAACTCATTTAGAAACTTCTGAAGACAATTCTCTATCCGACTATTTGAATAAATGTACAGTTTTATTAATATCCTCAGACAAAGTGTTGAGTAACGTTACTATATGGACACCAATACCTCTTCATTATGCGATATTCTTGTATAAACAACTTTTTAATTTTATGTTATTTTTATGTACTTAGCAATAATCTATATTTTTTTCCTATTTTTCTAGCATTCTTCTTGATGTAAGGGCATTTATAATTTTCTGCGTATCTGCCAATATCTCCAGATCAATATCTCCAGATTAATATCTTCAGATCAATATCCTCAGATAAATATCTTCGAATAAACTGGTTCGTATGTACAAAGAATTTTTATCAATGCCATTAAATGTAAATCATTACGGTTGTTATTTCTTTCATTTCACAGCTAGCATTGCAACGTTCCATCTATGTTGGGTAGACGTCGCACCACGCCGGATGAACGTCAGGTTCTGGTTGTTTATGGAAGTCGAAACAATGTCTACCTTCCCAAGTTGGATAGACGTCGCATAGACGTCGGGAAAATATCAATCTTAATATTCATTTTCATGAATACTTTTCAAAAGTAGGTGGAGGAAAAACTTGAAAAAACGCTCTTGAAATTCTTATATTTTACGTTCTCTTTTTGGTGTACTTTCGAACTGACCTGACTTAGCTGCCATTTCCGGTAACCGACAACAAGAGCAGCTGTGAGGCCAACGTCGAAGCAACGTCGATTTTTCGATGTCGATCTGACGTCGATTTTCCGACATCTATTCAACGTTGCACAAAATACGTTGATTGGTCGTCGGAAAAAGTTACGCTTTGGTTGAGACCAAAAGAAACGTCTAAACAACGTTGCTCGTCCAACGTCTATTCAAAGTTGTGTCAAATTTAAGACGTTGGCAAGACTTTGATCTGTGCTTGCGACCAGTCACAGCCATATTACAAAAGCAGTCAATTTTGTGGCTTAATCGGATCGGCGTCGCAACCTAACTCGGCGTTGGATCGGCGTTTGAATGTTTACTTGTTTGGTACCGCCGACGTCTGATACGCACGTTAAATGCAGGCAATGGCATCGATTGCAAGGACAATCCTGATAACATTTTGTACCATTGTAAAATTATGTTTTAAAAGTTTTTTAATATCCGTATTCGAAGTACCAGTTTGTCAACTAGAGTAACAACGTTTTCACTTAGCAATCAATTAGCAATCAATTGGCAATCAATTAGCAATTTATTGCATTGTTGTTCCTATGACAATCGACGAGAGACGTGTAAGGTGTACATGACCACAAAGTTAGATTGAGTTTCTTTTAGGATTTACGTTGTTTAACTTCACTTTTATGACCTGAAAATCTGTGGGCGACCATCTCGCACATTACAGAAAGAACACGAATCACAGGTTTAGTAGTAGGAAAACAAGAGTTCTGCCCCAGTCAATAATCGTGACGTCATCACTGAAGCTCCGCCTCCTCCCTCCCTAGCAGATACTATGTCAGACCCCCCCGCCCCCCGTGAGATGCTATGTCAGCCCCCTCCCACAAGAACATTGTGCAAGAACATTGTGGCATCGCTGTGGTGAGACTCTCTTCCCTCTAGTATTGACCCTCTCCTCACAATTTAGCAGTTGTGCATTGCCAATTATGACTCACACCAGGATAAGGCATTATCCGACACTTTCATGATTTCATTAAAATGTGTCAGTAGAATAGTATGGTCGACAGTGTCAAACATATCAGCACACCTACCGCATGTGCCAGTAGAACAGCGTATAAAATGTTTTTTTTTAAAACTTTTCTGCTAGTGTGCTACAGATTGGTTCAACATTTGACTAGTATTCTATTCAAATGGGATCACTGTATTTCCCTAATCCTAGGAAATGCAAGGCAACATCTGTTACCCAGTTTGCATGTAGAATCACTCGGAAACATATGTCAGATTAACTAAGGGAATGAATCCAGATCTAACAAACAGCTCACAGCCTTATTATGTAGAATCGGGACAGATTAAATAACGCCATAAATGTATATCTCTCAAAGACAGGTCAAGCTGGACTGAGCTAATCAGTCCGAAAACATGTTCGTTTTTGCACATCTGATTGCTTATAAAAAATAAAACCAACTCGTCAGTAAAAATGCACCTTGGGAAAAAATGTGGATCGTCACGATTAACACGGACGTTTGACGCCTTCTCTGAGCGAAAATCTAAGATTTCAGGACGCAAGTGCGTAGGTCTTGTTCGTCTGCTTGGAATAGCCAATCAAAACATTTTACATCAAAATAATCACCACGAGTCATGCACTACTATAGAATTCATTTTCGGGTACGTTATGGTGATAAAGAAACAAGAGAAAACCGGGATTTTGGATTAAACATGACACTGGAACTGGGTAACTACGATAAAACGTAGAAATTAGCTAATAGGCCCCATACTGGCGGACAAAAAGGGAGTGGTTAACGAACGAACGCGCAAACTTTTGTCGAAATCAAAAAACTCATATCGACCAGATATGGGGATTTATGATTTTTTATATATTTTCCAATGAATAGTTTCCGAAAAAAATACTGTTAGATTTTAACAAATAATACATATTATACTATTTGAAAAACATAATTTAAAAAATGGCAAAACTTTTTTGGAGCGAAAAGAATAAAGTTTAATAGAGAACTGCACAGACCAATGTTTTACACAGAGAACTTCGCAGACCACTGTTTTATATAGAGAACTGCGCACACCATTGTTTTATACAGAGAACTGCGCAGTCCAATGTTTTATATAGAGAACTGCGCACACCAATTTTTTACATAAAGAACTGGGCAGATCAATGTTTTACACAGAGAACTGCGCAAACCAATGTTGTAAAGATTTTTGGAAAATTAAATCTCCGCCAAATTCGGAAATTAAAATTAAAAATCAAGTTATCAACAAAAAAAACAGACAAACAAACAAGCAAACAAACAAAACAAAACAACAAAACAAAACAGAAGCAAAATAAAAACAATATCCAGAAATATATATAATTTTGTATGGATTTTACTAGGTATTTCAGTTAAAGTTCTGGTAAAATTTGGAGATGATCGATCAAAACCTGTGGGAGCTGTGGTCAAGAACACATGAAAATCGACCCCCTTTTTGACACAGACTTCTAATTACTGCGTGCCCACAGAAAACTCTCCTAAACGGTGGCGTCATGAATAAATCTGACATCCACCTCTTTCCTCAGCTCACAATCATTAGTGTTCCTTATAGAATTTGTTAAGCGTTTTGGCAGTGTTTTTTGCTCAATTTTTTCCTGAGCAGACGTACCTTCTGCCTTCATTATAAACCTTACAGCAGCCTGGGGGTATTTGCAGCTGGAATGTTGCATGTTTTAGGATGCTGGAACATCTGACTGTTGAGGTTGGGGAGGGGGGAGGGAGGGGGTCGAAAAAGTGCAACTCAGCGCCAGCTGTACAACAATAGTATATCCTCAACTGTCTTTGTTAGCTGGAGCAAAAAGCCCGCGTGTTCTTTTATTCATAACCCTTGCGCTCCTGGTTCTGTGACTTATGTCAAAACAACATCTGTAAAAAAAATCTTCTGTGTGATGGTGTAATCTAAACGTTGGGCACGAAGATGCTAAAAGCTAAAAAAACAACGTCTGATAATCTGACAAAACGACCTTCTCTGTAATGGTATAATATAAACAGTGAGCACGACGAGGCTAAAACGAAGCCGCCATCTGGCGACGGTAACAATTTTTATTGTAAAAGGTTGGGACAATGGATGTTTCCTTTTGGGGTAGCCATGATTTCCACGTGGTCACACTTGTTTCATCTCAGAAATTGTTTAAAATTAATCAAGGCTCAAATAAAATAAGGCCCGTTATGTAAGGTTCTTACAGATTAGCAAATAGAATGTTTTTTTTTCTGATGTCACATAACAATTATCTATCAATAATAATACGCCATGTTGAGGGCCCACTGGGGGGAGGGGGGGGACAAGCATATAAATGGAACTTGTGCTTACTTTATATTATCCTAAACAAAATAAACCCTTTTGTTGATTTCCACACCCCCTTTAAAACCCCCTTCTTTTCACAAAACAGACAGTACAGAAATATAAATACAGTGTCGGGTATTGTGCCCTTTTTACGCTGGTATTTTAATAGCAGGCGACATGAATGCAGGAGGGGACTACTTTTTTATTTCAGGTAAAGGATGACTTCGTTAACTGAGTACGCCCTTGGCAGAATGTGTTTGTTTTTTTTTTCCTTTTTTCTGTGTTAGCGGTCGTAATTAAATTCAAGATTTGACACACAGTTTATGAAAAGACGTTCCCTTACCGAGCCACGCACAGCGTACATTAGTATCGTAGCTTTTTAAAAGTAATACTTAATGGTGCCGTGTGATATTTCTTTGCAATAAATGCAATAAAGATTTGTGTATAAACAACAAACAGTTGTACTGTAACATCACAGGAGCAACCGAAGAGCACTCATTTTTTACTCGGGAGGAATAGAAATGTCTTTTTTAATAAAAACAGCATTCCTCAGTCGTTGAATAAGTAGTGTGACACTGAGGGGGGGGGGGGGGTGGCATTCACCCCCCACCACCCCCGCTGGTTCTCTCTTGCAGAAATGAATTTCTTTGTAGTGATTGAAAACCCCGTGATTTTGAGCATACAGAATTAAAAGAAAGGACAGCTTTTGCTTTTTGTCACTCATAGCAATTAAGGTTTAAAGGGGAGAGAGGGCGGGGTGGGGGGGGGGGGTGGGGGGTCGGGAGCAAAGATATGTGCTTCAGTGAAACAATTCAATATCCAGTACTTACAAAAACAAACAAAATAATGTCATATATGTATAATTATTACCTTGTTTGAAAAGGTTTTATTTTTATTGTACCCTACTCTCACCCCCAACCCTTAATTAGTTCCTTGCACACTGACGGGTTTCTGCAATGTGAAGGACATGCATTTTTTAGCTCTGTTGCACTAGTGCACGTTGGGTGCCTGTGGTAACAGCATGCATACACACTACAAAACTATGGGGCACGATTTTCACTTCTTCTACACACGAATACACACGTGTGATTGTAGCGTAGTTGTAATACTAACCTCTCATCTGTGAGGGGAAACCACGTAGGAATAAAAGCCAGTGAGAAAAAAAAACCGGGCACATACTTCATGCATATCATATCTACGTGCTGTTTTGTACAGAATGTCACTTATAAAAAACTGCAGCCCCCGGTTTTTTTGCTGGCAGAATTAACAAATAAATACAAGACGTGAATTGATAGAGGGAAAAACATAGAGGGGGAAATATCAGTTGGTTCTGCGTTGACGTCGTTTGACTGGCGTTTGGATGTGTACAAGTATCTGCTGTTCTATTGGATGAGACGTGAAAATGAGGGCGGAATATTTCATTTTATGCATGGAATCTGGATAAACCACGTTTAAGGTAAGGTTAAAAGCTTTTCGCTATTCGCAACGTTTTATGTAGGACGTCCATACAATTCTTCGTAGGACAGTTGATCATTGGTCACCGGACAGTTGACCATTGGTCGCCGGACAGTTGACCAAAATGCCACAACACGGACACTTGAGCACCCCCATGAAAAGTGTTAATTTGTGACACATCAGAGGGAAACTACAGTGCATATGGAAATATGGAAATGGCACAGCGATTTTGTTAGCTAACAAACCTAAACCTTAAACCTTATTGCAAAAAAACCTAAAATATTTCCAAACTTCCTTCATTAAAATACAATAATTTAATTCACTAAAGTGTATTTTAAGAAAAGTTTTACGCGAAAAATAAACTTTAAAAAGCGTCTCATTTCCATACCCTCTCCTCGTAAAGCATCCCATTTTCGTATCACTCATCTCGTAAGGCATGCTTCCGCAAGATAGGCATGGTGGTCGGGGAATACGGCGGGGGGGGGGGGGGGGGGGGGGGAATGGCGAACTTGGGCATTCGCAAATGTCCGCAAATGCCGAAACAGAAAACTCCCTCCTCTGTGTATATTTTAATTTCAAAAACAGCTCAGTTAAGACTCTGTGGTGAGTGCGTGTGTTTATTTTTACTTTTGCTGGTGGATAAAGAAAGAACAAGCTTAGCAGTCTGGTTGGATCTTTACACTCCATGAATCGAGGCTTCAGCTCCTGTCACTTTTGTCATCGCGTGGATTAACCGTTTAGAAAACGCAGGACCAAATTCAGAGACTACTTGGAGGGTTTTTATTTGTAATAGACAAAAAAAATCCACTTAAAATTAGCTGCGTGACATAGCTAAATCAATCGATTTTCCGTTCAGGGAGTTCGGTTAACTGGACAGTTAACTTTTGGGAATACCGGGGTCGGCGGTGAATGTGCAGCGGTGACTTATCCTGCCGGTATCAGAAAGGAGAAAAAAGAGATTTTCTGCTGTAGCGTTGCAACACATGCCCACAGCGAGAACGCATGCACAAAGATAGCAGAAAGCATGTGCAGAGATAGCAGAACCCATGTACAAAGATAGTAAAAGCGTGTGCAAAGATAGCAGAAAGCATGTGCAGACATGGCAGAAGGCATGTGCAGAGATAACAGAACGCACGTACAAAGATAGTCAAAAGCATGTGCAAAGATAGCAGAAAGCATGTGCAGAGAGCTTAGAAGGCATGTGAAGAGACAGGAAAAAGCATGTGAAGAGATAGCAGAACACGAACAGAAAAGAGAAAACACAAATTGAAGGAGCCCAGAAATTTATTGACAGTTTTTTTTTGTTATAAACATAAAATCACTGGCCAAGGATCACGACCTTTATTAAATCAGTATGGTACTTCTTATTATTTCCGAGCGCGACCTGTTATGCACAAAAAAAAAATCGAGAGCTTTTAACTATGCATCAACAACGTTTTTTGTGAAATGATTTATAGTCAAGAAATGGCATTTAGATAGGTTAGTAGTCTGAACACAGCGCCGTTAGTCAGCTCAATGTCAAAGCAGTAATAAACACAGGCATATTAGTTTGCGATTTCGCGAGCGATTCACCCAGAAAACATCCGGCGCCTATCGAACCTCGAAACTGTCATCCTTGAAATAATCATAAAGTCTTCTTTATACTTATTTATCAACGCAATCAGGAACAATGCCCTTATGCTCTGGCAAGGTAATCGGGAACAATGCCCTTATGCTCTGGCATCGCAGTCAGGAACAATGCCCTCATACTTTGGCACCGCAATCAGGAACAATACCCTTGTGCTCTAGCACCGCAATCAGGAACAGTGCCCTTATGCTCTGGCGCCGCAATCAGCAACAATACTCTTATGCTCTGGCACCGCAGTCAGAAACAATACCCTTGTGCTCTAGCACCGCAATCAGGAACATTGCCCTTATGCTCTGGCACCGCAATCAGCAACAATACTCTTATGCTCTGGCACCGCAATTAGGAACAATTAATGCCCTTATGTTCTGGCACTGCTACGGAAAGGAGACTGCCATACCGGTGGCAGATTGTCACACTGGTAACACATCGCAACACGAGTGAACTATCGTAATATTGGCAGGAGATCATAATGCTGATAGGATCTAGATCGTGATACTGGCACGAGATCGTAATACTCATATGAAATCGCAACACTGGTAGGAGAACGTAATACTGGTGGGAGATCGTGCTACTGGTAGGAGATCCTAATACTGAGAGGAGGTTGTAATACTGATAGGAGATTGTAATAGTGGCAGGTGGAGATCGTAATATTGGTAGCAGATCGTAATACTGGTGGGAGACGTGCTACCGACAGCTATGCCTAATACTGGTTTATGGATATACTGATCCTAATACTACTGGAGGATAGTGGTAGCAGATGGCAATAATGCTGGTAGATCGCAACACTGGTGGTAAATAACAGTACTGGTGGCAGATCGTAATACTGCAGCGAGACCATAATACTAGTGGCAGATCGTAATATTTGTGACAGATCGTAAATGTGTCATTCTTTCCGTGCTGGTCTATGCCTATCTGCAAGTCAATTAAGATTCTTCATGACTCTCATATTTTTGCACAAGTCACAAACCAAGGCTTTAAATAGATAAATTGGTATATTTTGAAATAGGTAAAAAATAGCTCCGAAAATCTCTTCAAAAGGCAATTGTGTACGAAAGGTCAACGCGTTTATAAGCGCTAAGCGTTGTAAAGAACCACCAAGCCGACAACTAGGCGGCTTATTTATCACTTAAGACTTTAGTTTTAAATAAGATTTTTCGACCCACGCTTTTAGTACGAGGGTTTTCACTTATTTTGTTCATTTTTTTTGTTTGTTTTTTTTTGTTTGTTTGTTTTTTTTTTTTTTTTACTGTATTACAAACAAAGATTATGGTTAAGCTGCAGAAATCTGAAGATGGGAGTAGCTCCATCCTTTTGCAGATTATAATTTAGCCCAGTTTTAGATTAAAGGAACTCAGAAACGAAAACATCCTACTCATCCCAAATATAACGAAGATGGCATGTGCTAAAATACGGAACCCGTTGTTATAAAACAGATGACCTCTGAAAGATTTATTTGTTAGGTATAAACACAGGGCGGATGGATACTTTAAAAAATAGTCCCTCAGTTTATGAGTACCCTTTTTGCGAAATCCCCAGTGGGTCTGTGGCGTAAAAAGGTGTAATAACACACGAGACGGAGGTTGGTTGTTGGATGACAACGCGGCAGGACATCTCTGTTAGACCATATTTAAATTACAATCACCTTCGCAGTAAACCCGCTTTGAATATTTGCGTTGTCATTTGATCCCATTATAAAATGGTTTCTGAATTAAAACCATTTCTAAATAAGACCCCTTTTGGTTCTATCGAATGATGGTCTCCATTCACTGTGAACTGTAAACCCTTTCTTACCTAAAGGACTAGCACATGCGAGTCCGTATTATGACAGCAGTGGTGGGGGGAGGAGGGGGTGAGGGGAGGGGGGCGCTAACCATTCAAAAGGTTTTGATTTGAACTATTGAAATTAAAATAAATTATTCTAATTCTTCGTCAGTTTATGCTATAACTGCCATATATAACACTTATGTTTATTCTGAGGGTGAAAATGAATCTAAATTGTCCTCTTTGCATTGAAAAGGAAGAGAAAATTTACGATATTTCAAACTGAGTCATACGCCCTTTTGTATTCTCCAAACAGCTTGTAATTTGAGACGGCATACATCAAACTATAATCAAACCTGTTCGCGTCGCTTGAGGGAAATGCTCCACAAACGTGTGTTATGGCGAAGGCTTTAATTATCTCCAATAGGCAAAACAAAAAAGAAAACATTTGGCCCCAGTTTGAAAGTAGTCGCATGGTGAAGCATGCATTTTTTTAAAAGACAGATAAGACAACAAATTAAAAGAGAAAAATCCTGACGCTTTGAGGATAATGCGTTGAGAGCTGAAGCAAAACCTGGGGTCGGGGAGGGGAAGGGGGGGGGGTGTGAGCCCACTACGCCCCACCGCTGTCCCTGTGCATCATTTCGTTGGTGTACCGTTATTGCAGACAAAATAGGCGTCCATATTAAATTTCAGATCGTCGCTGGGCTATACTAGTCATTTGTGAGAATTTGTTGCCTGTGATGTGCGTGCGTGTGTCTGTACGTCGTGTGTATGTGTGCGCGTATGTGTGTGTGTGAGTCCTTTTTTAAATGCTACTCTTCCTACAGTTCTGGTCCGATTGTTTTGGATTTTTACCTGAATGTTCATTGTATTTTCTTCGTGGTTTGGCTAAATTTTGAAAAATACAATAATATGTGCAGCAAATCGATTTGGGTAAAATTATATACTAAAATGAGTTCATAGCACTTTCAACATTGTCTCTGTTCTTATGGCTTGGCACAATATCCACGGACATCTTTTAAATCGACTTCTATAAATAAAGGATCGAGGTCGCATTCTGAATAATCAGTAAATCACAAGCAAAAAATCCTTGTCTTATATTCCAGCCCCGCCCATTTATTTTAAAGATATACGACTTAATTTTTGACATCTGACGTAGACAGCAAGACATTGTGAGCCAAGCACAGTCACTACACGAAGCGATCATTTTAATGAAAAAAGAGCAATGTAAATTTATAAAAAAAACTTTAATCATCGGTTAAGAAGATAATTTTTTAATTCTATATTTCATTATATAACAAAGGCTAGATAAGATCTGATAACTGCGTTGATAGATGGCGCTATAGTGTTACAGGTGACACAATGACACTGACCTTGTGAACGTAATGTGACCTTGCGTACATAACAAGGCTAATTGCATGACATGCTGTAAATGCCACTGTGGAATTATCTACAACATACAACACTTCTTCTTTTGAAATAATGACATGACCTTTACCTTTTGTAATATTTGTCAACTGGTGAAAAAACAAATAATGTAATATGTCGTCACGTGGATAGAACCCTTTTCAGGAGCATTCCAAAGCAAATCTATATTTTAACTTCAATTATTTTCACAATTATGGAAACAGTAGAGGCTTTCAACTGCAGTAAATTACTGAAGTAAGTCTTGAGCCTGATTAATGCATATTCGTGGGTTAAATAAATTCTTATGCAATTTTCTGGCAGCAGGAAAAAAAGCTTTTATTATCCATTTTTGTTTGGGTTCAATTGAAGGAAATCAGCTTCAGAATGCGACTCGGTGTGGGAAGGTTGATTTGCTTGGCTTACATTTCAGGTCATTGCACTGAAGCGTGTTCAAAAAAACTTCAATAAAAACAACAAAAACAAGCAAACATATAAACAGCCAAAAAAAAAAAAAATAATAATAAAAACATTTTATTTATTCTAGACTACAACTACCCATTCTAATTCTTCTTTTCTGTCTCAGCTTTTTCCAAGGAACGTGGGTGTATAATTGTCCCTAATTGTTCTAATTATTCCTTCTTCATAAAATAAGAGACGCGATAACGGACCAAGCTGTGTCTACCTTCTTGTTCTACGGGTTATTTTGTGCATCTTTTAAGATCGCATTGAAATTGTTGATGATGTAATAATTTTTAAATTATTTCTTCATTACTGTATTTATTTATTTTTATTTTTAGTATTTCTTCTTCTTCTTCTTTTCTGCTTCTTCTTCTTATTATTATTATTATTTTATTATTATTTATTTATTATTATTATTACTATTATAGTATTATTATTTATTATTATTAGTAGTAGGAAAACGCCGGTTCTGCGTCAATCAATCATCAGTCACGTGACTAATGGAAGGCCAATTAGATCAATGAAGACAATGAAGCCCCGCCCACTTTCTGTCTATCACCTGTCAATCATCGTGACGTCATGAATCACATGACCAATGAAAAGCCAATGAAATCAATGAAGACAATGAAGCCCCGCCCACTTTCTGTCTATCACCTCTCAATTATCGTGACGTCATGAATCACGTGACCAATGAAAAGCCAATGAAATCAACGGAGACAATGAAGCCCCACCCACTTTCTGTTTATCACCAGTCAATCATCGTGACGTCACACCCCCTCATATCTATTTTTAGACTGGGGAAATTTTACAACATTTATGTTAAGTAACTTTTTAAAAAGTGTGATAACTTTCATTATTCTTGGTCGATTTGCATGAAAATTTCACTGTTTGATTCAGTTTTATATAAAGTTTTGTTATAAAGTGATCACAGGCTATTTGCACAGCTGGCTGTATGCATATTTGTAAGATGCCGCCATTTTAACTTAAAAGTGAGATAATTTTCGCTATTCTTGATCGATTTACATGAAAATTTCATGAAAATTGAACATGTTCAGTATGTTGTTTAACAAGTTGTATATAAAGCTATGTTTAAAGGCTTTTTTATCATTTGAAAAGTGTATGTTGAACCGAAAGGATGTATAAATGCAACATTTGTTTGAAATCTTACAATTGGCCACAGAGTCTTAAAAGGCACTTAAAGGATGCTCACACGTCAGAAGAAGAAGAATTGGAGATAGATATGGAAAACCCTGTAAAACTACCTATCACTGAAACTTTAGAGGAGTCTTCTATGGAAAGTCAAACCGTAAACATGACTGAAAAGAATGCACATGCTTGTACAGAATGTGGTGCGTTATACAACAGTCAAGAAGCTTTGTTCAAACATATGAAACATTGTTTTGAAGATGATGATGACAGCAGCTCTGAAAGTGAGTCAGAAACAGACTCTGAAAGTGAGTCAGAAACAGACTCTGTTTGGTATGATATGGTTCAAGAAGTCTACGATGAATATGATACCAAATTTCAAGAAAAGGTTTCAGAATATGAACAACAAGATCTTGAAGATGCGCGTGAAATAGCAAGTGATGACTTTCGACCCATTTATAAGCGTCGACTTTAACAACTGTTTATGAGACTGTTCAAATATACCCAACGTCTAGAACAAAAAGAACATTATCAAACCATTTTAGAAGACTTTTATTATCTTGTTGATGAAAAACATTATGAGTATTCAAAGGCACTAAAGGCGGCTATAAGAAGAAACAATGCATTCTTTGAAGAGGTTCTAGATGAGGAGGAGGAAGATGAAAGCAGCGACGAAGAAAGTGATATGGATGACAGTGAACAGAGTGAAGCAGATGAAGCAAAATAGACTTATTTGACTGAACTTTATAACAAAGACTTTGTAAATCAACAAATGTTATTATATTGTTATAGATTTAAGCTGTGTGTATTTAAGTGTATTAATAAAACTATTTAACATATGTCTTGTTTTTTTTCTGAACTGACTGCTATTGTTCCATCAATTGCTTGAACTACAACATATTGAACAACAACATGTTGAACAACATGTTAAACAACATGTTGAGCATGTTCAACTTGTTCAACAACATGCTTAACATGTTGAACAACAGCTTGTTGAACAATTGTTGTACGATTGTTAAACAACTTGTTGAACAATAGTTTGACGTAATATGTTCCTACAAAATAATTCAAACACATGTTTGAATGGTGGGCGCGCGCCATTCCAACAACCACCTATGCAAACTGCTGTAAACTAAAACATCAAACTGAATCCAATGGTGAAATTTTCATTCAAATAGGTCCACTCTAACGGAAGTTATCCCAATTTTTCACTTTTTACAAAGTTAAAATGGCGGCATGCATATAGCCTTCTGACCACTTTATAACAAAACTAGATACAAAACTGAATCGAACAGTGAAATTTTCATGTAAATCGACCAAGTATAGCGAAGGTTATCTCACTTTTAAGTTAAAATAGCGGCATCTTACAAATATGCATACAGCAAGCTGTGCAAATAGCCTGTAATCACTTTATAACAAAACTTTACATAAATCCGAATCAAACAGTGAAATTTTCATTCGAATCGACCAAGTATAACGAAAGTTTTCACAATTTTTTACAAAGTTAACATGGCGGCATGTGACAAAAATGCATACAGCCAGCTGCGTAAATAGCCCATGACTACTTTATAACAAAACTAGATATAAAACTGAATCAAACAGTGAAATTTTCATGCAAATCGACCAAGAATAACGAAAGTTAGCACCCTTTTTAAAAAGTTACTTAACATAAATGTTGTAAAATTTCCCCAGTCTAAAAATAGATATGAGGGATGCGACGTCACGATGATTGACTGGTGATAGACAGAAAGTGGGTGGGGCTTCATTGTCTCCATTGATTTCATTGGCTTTTCATTGGTCACGTGATTCATGACGTCACGATAATTGAGAGGTGATAGACAGAAAGTGGGCGGGGCTTCATTGTCTTCATTGATTTCATTGGCTTTTCATATGTCATGTGATTCATGACGTCACGATGATTGACAGGTGATAGACAGAAAGTGGGCGGGGCTTCATTGTCTTCATTGATTTCATTGGCCTTTCATTAGTCACGTGACTGATGATTGATTGACGCAGAACCGGCCTTTTCCTACTACTATTATTATTTATTCGTTTATTTAGTATTATATTATTATTATTATTTATTGATATTATTATTTATTATTATTATTATTATTATAATTATTATTATTATTATTTGCCATAAAAAGGGTTGACGTAGCCGCAACAATGGAGAAGAAATGGGTCCATCCTTCCCCCCTTGGTGCCTTTGTTCTAGTTTGGAGATGCTACAACTATAGCGCATCTGAAATATTTTTTCCACTTTGGAACTGGTTATGTTTACGGTTACTAAAATTTCAAAATGAAAATAAAGCAATAGTGCGATTAAGATTCCAAAACAAAAATAGCCATTTATACAAAGACCTGCATGATTAAAAGATGCCTTCGTTTTCTTATCACGACACCCTGTACACACAGAGATATACTCTTTTACTTCACACAAAGGGCGTCCTGTTTGGAAGTAGACATCTTCCATCTTACTGTTGATATGAAATGCAATGCAGGCACCATGTTGACTTGGCTGTGCTTAATTGAAAAATGAACTCCGATATTTTCATTACAGGGTGAATGAAGCTCGGTTTTTTTTTTATTTGGAGTCAGGCTGAGGGACAGAGGCACCCGCAGCATTAGGGAAGGGGTGGGGTGGAGGGGAGGGGGGTAGTTTCAATGTATACCCTTTGCGCACCACAACAGGGGTGGTGTCAAAATCGCAAAAAGTTTACTTATACATACTTATGGACTGTCCAGTGCCGTATTAACACATAGGATATACAAAGTTAGCGCCTAGGGGCCGCACGCTCTCTGGTGGGGGGATTGATGATGCGAACAATTTCGTTGGGTGGGGGGGGGGGGGGGGGGGGGGTTGAGGGGCATCTTTCTCACTCGCCGCCTGGACTGATGCTATCCTAATCCAGCACTGAAACGGTCCCTATGCATTCCAAATGTGATCTAAAAACACAGTAAAAAGACGATAAATTAAAAAAAATAGTCGCTTCATATGAACCAATCAGAAACCGTAGAGCCTCCAAAAATAAATAAATAAATGTTATCAAATTAATTAAAATATTTTCAAAAGGCCCAGTTACAAAACAAGTTGGCTTATAAACAAGACAAATATTTGTAAAAGGTGCACTTGCACAATATGCAAAATCGAGTTGCCGAATCGAAAACTCTCAATCTGAGCCTGATAAAACATTAAAAAGCGGCTCGGACCGGTTTGCAACCTTTCAGTTTACCCCCAAAATCCACTCTAAAGGAGAGTAATCTCCGTGGAGTGTTCTGATCCGTTCCCGCTTCCTTTCCTGGTTATAGGTGTGAAATGACCTTTACACAACTCCAGGCAACTCTATCAGTAATGTGACATCCGCAGCAAATTTAATAACGAGGTTCATGAGTCCCAAGAAGTCAGTCAGAGACTGCCAATACATCATGTGTAATGTCATGTTTCTCCGCAACCACCCGCATATTATCTACGTATGACGGCAATTAAAAATGAGAGATGCCCGCCAATAACAAGGTCTATGACACCCCATGATTCTGTGACGTCGTAATGACAGTTTACTCTTTATCCCACTCAAATACCTTTAAAGGGAACATCCTCTAAAAAGCTTTGTTTTAATAGAAATTATGTTTAAATAGGCATCTTTAGACTGTTTTGTTGTCACCATAAGCCTACAAAATTCATATCTAAAATCAGTGGTAAGAATTACACCGATTTTGTGGAAACCTCGAAATAAACATTTAAAACCAGTTTGGTTCAAAGTCTTAAATATCAACACTGTTTTTTAATCGAGCGATAATAATGTGACTTTCGAACAAAACAAAACATCAATGGACATTTTTTTTGTCTATTTGATGCCGATTGCATGTCGATTGTTTCTTCCCGCTTTCAAGATTATAAATGTTTGAAATAGAAGCCTTTACCACAAGTCCGCTTATCTTTTTCCTCTGTTTTTTTTTCTCACTTATAAAATACATAAATATATTTTGAGAGAAATAAAGGATGTTTGTCTTTGTAACTTTGCGATACTTGGGGAAGTGGCGTGATTATTTTACAAAGACGGCTGAAACATTACCTGCCGTGATAGCATATCATGCAGCCTGCCAAAGACGCACGCAGAGCTTCCCTTTTCCACCTAGACCGCATTAAAAATTGTGACAGAAAAGATAAAAATATGAAGCGTTGACGCGTGGTGACAACAAACGACGGGCGAGTTTTTTTTTTTTTGTTTTTTTTTTTTTGTTTAGACAAATTGTGGTTGTGAGGAGAGGGGGGGGGGGATTGGCTTGCCTTTGGTTCACTTTAGGTCACTTTCCAATACCGGATCTTCGATACAAAAAAAAAAAACAACAACAACAACAAAGCAAGAAGAAAGCCTAAGGTGGTGGTGGAGGAGGGGGGAGGAGCACTTCGGTTGGAATCTGTTACCATGCGTGTCCAAAAGAGAGGGGTAACTCCGCATTGAGTTTCAATTTCGTTACAAAAGGGGGTAATGAATGCCCCCCCCCCTCCGGAAAAAGACAACTAAATATACACCAGGAAAAAAGATAGAGTGACTGCGTGAAAATAAATCCGGCGCCTTTTCGAAAGACTAGTATTGACAAAAATATTTAGATTTCGTATTCTTCAAATTATGTATCATTTCACTCAATGATTTTAATTGCGCCATTCTTTCGGTCCCTGAGGCCGTCAGCGTAAAATTTAATTTAATTAAACTTATTGCTTACATTTAAACACAATATGTTAATGGAGTTACATATCAGTAGGTGCGTGATAAGGGTATATCAAGATTGGCCTGCCTTCAATGTCGCATTTGGGGGTCGGGGGGGGGGGGGGGGTAGCAATCTGGCATATTATCAAGTCAAGCGATACTCCACGCGCCGCCCATTTGGGGGGAGGGGGAGGGCGATGGAAGGGGGAGGGGAGGGGGAAGGGGTGGGGGTAGAAATCTGGTATAGTATCAAATCAAGCGATACTCCACGCGACGCCCATTCCATTTCGTTAACGTTAAAATCTTTTTTAAATTTCAAATTTTCTTTTGAAAATTTTTGAAAACTTTTGAAAAACAAAAGATTGTTAGGTATATGAGAAATGTCTCTAAATAAAAAATGTGGTAGCGTCGTCGTACCCCCCCCCCCCCCCCTCCCGATATCGTTCTCAAGCATCAGAAAATTAAACTCCATTTAAATCAAAGAAAACAATAGAGCTGCAAGCTTCATCGAAATAGAATAATAATCAAACCCGTCCCCCGCCCCCGATTATCAAATAGGAGAGGTCTTCAGTATGGGGCTAGGAGGATGTTGACACCAAACCCTAGTACATTCTAAAGCTTTCAAACTACCAACAAATAAAAACCGCAAATTGGGTTTTAATGCACAGTAAAATGAATGCCGAAAATTGTAATTGTCAGATTATATGTCGTACACATTATCTGCAAAGCGAAATTGGTTGGTGTAAAATATGCAAAATATTGAAAAAAACCAAACAACTTATGCAAGTCAATGCCAGGTATTTGTGGCAATTTTAATTGATTGATGTGCACATCTTCCCGTGGCGGGAGAGGAGAGGGGCACTCGGTTGCATAATGTCGCCATGCTGGAGCCAAAAAGTGGAGGGGGTGGGTGGGAGGAGGTGCAGAGAAAACTTCTTCGGGAGAGGCCTTGTTCACCTGGAGTGCCAGTTTCGTAAGGGGTCGTATTTCATTCAGTTTTCCATAAAGAAGTGGTGGGGTTGTTTCGACACTGATGTCCGCGAACAATGAAAATGGGGCTGGGGGGCCGGGAGGGGGGGGGCAACAAGTCGCGCATACATTTCTCACGGGTTTGTTCCTTGTCTCCTTTCTATTAGCCTTCCTCCGCACACCGCTTGCGTCGTTTGGGCGCGGATCGCAATCAATGTGAAAGCGAGCGCCCCCCCCCCCGCCCACCCCTCCCCCCCGCCCGCAACGAGATTCGTGTGTGCCCTGATAAGAAACTGGTGAAATAAATATGCGTCATATCACGTCTGTTCCAGATATGCCACTGAAACCTTAGTCAGAAGTCGCTTGCTGCTGTGATATCTGTGTAAAATACAAGATGGCCGCCTCAAAAGGAACAGGTGCCCGAAAGGGAGACAAAGACAGATCCTATCGCCACGTGTTCAAAGGATCAGTTCTTGTCAACACACTTTTGGATTATGACGTCACCCGTTTTTCTAACCGACAAGCGGCCGTCAAATTCGCTCAGAGGTTGTTAGATCTGGGTCAGGTGGAGAGCATTGTGGGCAAACGAGCTTTTGAAGATGGCGTTGCGCTGTACCGATGGGTTGACGAAACTGTGGTGAGAGAAGCGAAGAAGATAGCACACACCACCACCACTACCCACATACCCAAGTAAGTAGTCAACAAGTAGTCAAAGGCACACCACCACCACTACCCACATACCCAAGTAAGTAGTCAACAAGTAGTCAGGCGCACACCACCATCACACCCACATACCCAAGTAAGTAGTCAACAAGTAGTCAAGCGCACACCACCATCACACCCACATACCCAAGTAAGTAGTCAATATGTAGTCAAGCACACACCACCACCACTACCCACATACTCAAGTAAGTAGTCAATATGTAGTCAAGCACACACCACCACCACTACCCACATACCCAAGTAAGTAGTCAGCAAGTAGTCAAGCGCACAGAACCACCATTACCCGCACACCCAAGTAAGTAGTCAACAAGTAGTCAAGCACACACCACCACCACTGATACTACCCATATACTAAGTAGTCGCTAAGAAATCCACGTTAACGATGGAAATGCAATGTTCGGAAATTGAAATCCAGGTGTGCTGGTTTTTTAACCCATCCGACTTTGTCGGACTGGGTTAGTCGTGTCATTATAGGGGACCTGAAATGTATGTGCGTATGTTAAACTTTTTCTTTAAAATGCTACTCCTCCTACAGTTTCGCGCTAATCGCTTTGATATTACGCAGGAATGTTCCCTGATATGGGTCCCCACCTGGCTATTACTTTCTTGACGATTGATGACAAACTGACAAAATGGCGACACTTTTGTGTCCGTTTTGACCCATTTTTAAGATGCTACTCCTCCTACAGTTTTACTCCAATCGTTTAGATGTTAGGCAGAGATGCCCCCCCCCCCGGATTTCGCCTACCAGTCGATTATTTTTTTTTCGCGGTTCGCCAAAAGCTGCCGAAATGGCGGAACTTTGAAGTTTGGCAAAAACTGAAATAAATGGTAGTAAATAACTGAATTGTCAAACCATTCATTTCTTTCAGTGTTTTTCAAATAGTTATAAAATTTTAATCGAAAGTTTCTTAGGTGCTTCTCCACCTGGACTTTGCTTTTTTGCGCAAATGACAACAAATGCCGAAATGGTGGAATTTAAAAATTTTTGTAAAATTGTGTAAATGTCGGTAAATACGTGAATCGTCAAAACCCAACCTCTCCAACATCCCTTTGCGGGTAGCTTCCACCCGGGAAAACTCGTTTTTGTGAATTAAAATTATAAAAAGTTACGTTTAGAAACAAAGTTCTTCATTTTATGGCCTAACAGTATTCGTTTCAGAGTTTTTCTCTCTTTCCTTGTTTGGTAACTCGGCTGGGTCATGTCCTCGGACATGCTTGTTTAAGAGTTGTACAAATGACTAGTCTGTTGAACGTTAATGCGGCGTGTTTACTTTTGCAGACGGCGGTTGATAGAGCTTCTCGACCTGCAGCACGCCGACGGCCCTTCCGAGGGCTACAGCGTGGAGCGAACCAGGGAGAACTTCTCCACCCCTACCACAAGACCCGCCACCAGGAAAACATCAACAACAACCACTCCAGCGACCACCCGCCCATCACGTGCCGCAAGCACGGGCCCACAACAGCGCCGGGCACGAAGCAATGTAAACAATAACAACAGTGCCGCAGCCAGGCCGTCACGTGACAGCAGCGCTGCAGCAAAAACCCGTGATGGCAGCACAACAGCCAAACCACGTGACAGCAGTGCGGTGCGGCCAGCGAGGGCTAAGAGCGTCGCAAAGACAACCGCAAAAACAAGCACAAACAATGCCAGCGCGCCGGCGTCACACCAGCGGGGTACTAGCGGCAGCTCTATGCGCGCCAGTGACCCGGATGTACGCATTCGCACGGAAAACGCTGAGTCACGGCGTACGGCGACACAGGAGGCCGGAAACAGCGCGCAGAGAGGTGCCGTGGAGCTGGTTCGCTGCCCAGGTACATCATCATCATCATCATCATCATCATCATCATCATCATCATCATCATCATCATCATCATCATCATCATCATCATCATCATCATCATCAACATCATCATCATCATCATCATCATCATCATCATCATCATCATCATCATCATCATCTTCCTCCTCCTCCTCCTCCTCCTCCTCCTCATCATCATCATCATCATCATAATCTTCCTCCTCCTCCTCCTCCTCCTCATCATCATCATCATCACCATCATTTTCGTCATCATCATCATCATCACTATCATTTTCATCATCATCATCATCATCATCATCATCATCATCATCATCATCATCATTTATTTATTTATATGTTTTTTTTTTATTTGAGAGACCAAGTTTATGTAGATCACAGGCGCGAACTGCATGCTATCGATAGTTGGCATTTGGCAAGTCGAAGACTTAAAAACAGTGTATTAAGTTGTATGGGACCAATGTCTAGGACCGTTTTTTTTTCACTGGTCCATCACTTTGTCTTTACTACTCCTCTGACCATACTGGTCCTAGAACTCCCAAATTTCGTTCATATGTAGTACTTGATCTGGTATTGTGCACCTCGCTTTTTTGTTTTTCCTTTGTATTCATTTTCACGATCAAAATGTGAAGCAAAAAACAGTAATTTTTATCAAGAAATACAACAGGTAAGGTCTGCAGTAGCATTTGCTCAAGCCTCTCGCATCTGTCAAACAGCCACTCTGTGTATTACATAAATGATGTATGCTTTATTTGCAGAAGTAAAATATGTTGGGCCTATTGAAATGCTTGTGTTGGCTTTATAAGACCGATGCGTGAATGCAAAATCTTACCTGATCATTTTAAATACACTGAACGTTCATATAAATTATCAGCTTCAGTTACGCGCTATTCTTAGTGAGAATCGGGGGGGGGGTGAGGGGGGAGGAGGGGGAGGGGGGAAGGGGGGCGTGCCGTTTCACAGAGCAAGTAGCAAAGCTATGTTCTTTTTTCTAGGCAGGTATTGAACTGGCAAAAAAGTTTCTGAGGAAGGTTTCTGAATCTGAAAAAAATTGTCTTGTCTGTAGAGGAAAAAAACATAACATAATGAGGTTGGAGAGTTTTTAAAATTCCACTCGAAGAGGGAAACTGAAAATACTATTCTTTTCGGCCATGTGTTTAATATCTCACCTTTGAGGAATATGTTTTCGTTTATTGTGTGTGTACACCCTAATATCTTTGGTCACTGCTCTGTTCCTTCACTAAGAACGTTAATTACGTCGAGGCGTTTATGATCTCTTCTGTGACAGATTCGAGCATCAGACCGTTGCAGAGAAGTGGCGCTAATTCCCGCGCAGACGATAAAGTCTTAAGTACGGTGGATACGTCAATAGAACGTCACGTGGACAAAGTACTTGACGGCAAGACAGGGGCGTCACTCGCAGTCCCTGACGACTATGACAGGTAACTTCCTAGACCAATCACAGGACGCTGTGCAACTGTTTCAGCCAATCAAATTGTGGTTTTATGAATCAAGTTATTATCACATGTGAAATCTTAAAAATTTTAATTGAGGGCTTCGATCAAAGTAATTTTAGTATAAGTTATTTTAAACATGTTAAAAATCTCACAATTCCAACAGAATCTGAATATGATGATGCTGAGACTGAAAAATGTAGAGCTGTAACCGATATATTGCATTTGTCGATGCTTTGCAGGCGATATATCGTAATTATACTGAAGTTTTCTGTCTATAAAAGCAAGGACACAGCCTAAACAGAAAGGGAACATAAGTATCCCACGTTACTGCATTAAGTACCGTAGTATATACTGTTTTAGCTTTGATAACGATGTCTTCACGAGTCCCGCCACAACTCCCACCACGTCACAGCGGTCCCTCACGAGCCAGGAGGCGCCACCGCAGACCGATGACGCCAGGGCGTCCGCCGGCGCTCGCTTCGTGACGTCACACGATGCGGATGCGTACGGCGCTACGTCATCGAGCGGTGACGACACGTCTCTGACGGCAGTGACGGGCGATCTGGCGAATCTGACGGCTGAGAATTCGGGATTCTCGGACAATGAGAAGCAGCTCCTCAAGCAGATGAGAAAGATACAGGTGATTGTGGTTATATACACACAGTGTGGTTATTTAAATTCAAAATTTCCAAGTTGCACCACCCTCCCCCCCCACTTCCCGTATGCAAAATTTATAACGCCACCCACTGGCAGCTTGAAGCGCTGCAGTTATTGTGCTGGCAGTTTTAAATAGACATCTGGATCTCTATATAACTGTAGGAAGAGCACAAGGCTGTGATCAAAGAGTACGAGCGGGAGATCAAAGAGCTCATGGCGACGATCAGCGAGCTGCAGCGCACCGTGGAGCAGCAGCAACAGGAAAAGAAAGAGGCAACAAGCGCCGTGCCCGCGCCACCCGCGGCCAGTGGTACACCGACTCCCGAAGGTATGCCTGTGCCACCCCACGCAACCACCACCCAGGGGTACCCCATCACCTCAAGGTACTCACGCCATCCATACAACCAGCACCCACTGCTATCATATCACCTCAAGGTATGCTCGCGCCGTCCGCGCTGCCTACACCACCAGCACACAGTGCTACCCCGACGTTATAACGTATGCTGGCATCACCCATGCAATCAACACCGACTGCTACCTCGCCACCTCAGTGATGCCTGCATCAATAGCTACACCGCCACCTCAAGTCAAACCCTCGCCTTCTACGCCACCTGCAAACAGTGATATCCCGCCACATCACTGATGCCCGCGCCCATAGCAAACAGTACTATCCCGTCACCTCAAGGTATGCCCGCGCTACCAGCACCCAGTGCTACACCGCTATACCTCAAGGTATCTCCGCGCCTTCCGCGCCATCCACGCAAGAAGCACCCACTGCTGTTACGCCACCTCAGGGTATTCCTGCGCCTTGTGCGCCACTCATGCCAACAGTACCCAGTGCTACACAGCTATCTCAAGCTGTGTCCGCGCCTTCCGCGCCACCTGTGCAACCAGCACCCTGTACTACACCGCTGCCTCAAGTTGAGCCCGCGCCTTCCTCACCACCTGCAAACAGATCTATCCCACCACAAGCGCCTTCCGCAAACAGTGCTACAGTGCCACCTCAAGGTATGCGCCTGCAATGGGCGCCACCTGCCAAATATGCCACAGCTTACCTCCGCACCAACCACGCTTTCACCACAGCCTGAATGTGAGACGGCAGTCCCCCTGTTTTTTTTTCTCGATCGTTTCCAATTAAGTTTGAATATAATTGTGCTGCAAAAAGTGACAGTCTTGCAATTCGTTGCATGGTTTTTCAAGACATATTTAGTTTTATTTTTCCGTGAGGTGTTAATTCTTGAAAAGGCTAGCTTCGATTAGTTACTTGTAAAGTAAAAAAAACACTTATTGCATTTATTTACATTTATTTATATTTGTGTGCATTTACCTATTACCAATCTTGCTTTCCCTGTTGATTTCACATTCAGTTGGTATGTAAATGGGGATGGCCAATCTACTTTGATGAAAAATAAAAACTTTGATATTTTTGGCATTCCATTCAATTTTTAGACACATGTACAGCAGCGAAGGATATACCTGCAGCGCCAGCACTGGTCCCTGACGCGCCACCTCCGCCTGGCGCCCCGCCAGCTCCGCCACCGCCGCCAGTGGCCGGTCCAAATACTTTTCTGAAAACGACCAAGACCGTAGCACCTACAAAGCCGCAGATTCTTCCGCGAGTGAAAATGAGGCCGCTTTTTTGGAACCGCATACTGCTAGGACAGTTCTGTGACGACGAGGACGGTGAGCCCTTCACTATTTCCGTTTTTCACACGTGTTTTGTCATTTTTTGCGTTCTCTTCCAATTTTGAGTACTTCTTGGACAGTCACGTATAGCGGTATATCATTTTGGGGACGTTGTATTTATTCATTTATTTTCAAATGTTCACTTTTCTCTTGTATTAATTAAACCTTCATATCAATTCAAACACTCATATCGGGCAATACGCAGTAATTATCAGATAGTGATTTTTTGTGACTGAACATGAATTTTATTTATTTATTTATTTATTTACTTATTTATTATATTGACTGATAAATAATGTCTTCAGTTGGTTGGAAATAAGTCGCGATGCAAGTTACATGACTTGGCTTGTATTTTGAACTGCACTATTTGAAAACACTGAGAAATTATTTATGTTGAATCGACCAATCAGATTACAGCATTTTCCACAGCTATGCAACAAAATTGATTGTTACATGACTTGGGTGAATAACGTGATCTGATTGGTCGATTTCCCACTAAATAATCTTTCAGTGTTGACTGGAACGCAAAAGTTGATAAATATTGAAGTTATTTGTAATTAAAACGTCAATTAAGTCGTGTAACAAAGCATATGCTTATCTGACAACACGAAGATATTATTGGCCAGATCAAATGGCCTAAATCTTAACATTTTCTTACTGGTCTGTTACCAATAATGCTTCAGGTTGGCTAGAAATAATCCAATATCTGCTAATTTTTATACTGACTTATTTAAAGGAAAAATACGGTTTAAGTCTTCAAATAATAACTCTTGTCCGCTGGTCAACTTTGAACAGATGAGCCGACCTTTTGGCATAGTGCAGAGGAACCGAACTTCGACGTGGTAGAATTCGAAAGGTATGTGAAAATAGTCAATTTTGATAAAATGATACGACAACTTAACTTTAAATTGAATAGTTCCATTGCATTAAGAAACTGACTGATTATTATGTTCTGTTCTTGTTTTTTTATGAGTTGGTTTGTTTTTCGTTTTTGTTTTTAACATGGTCCAGACTGATACTGCCAAAACACATTTTATTTGTGCGAATATAAAGAAGACGTTTCACTGGTGATGTAGACCGTTACTCTGTAAAATGAATATAAAACCAGCTTTTTTTTTTTTTGCGTTTCAGTTTATTTGGCAAAGATCCAGCAAAGGATTTGACAAAGAAGAAATCCCTACACGAACTCATAACTACCAAAAAAGACGCTTCGACGAAACAGCAGAATGTCAAGCTCCTGGACGAGAATCGGTCCCGTGCCGTCGGCATAAAACTGCGCAGTATGCACTGTGACATGAAGGATATCCGCAATGCTGTGTATAAGTAAGTGCAATATCGCTCCGCGATTGTGTGGGGCAGTATGCACTGTGACATGAAGGATATCCGCAATGCTGTGTATAAGTAAGTGCAATATCACTCCGCGATTGTGTGGGGCAGTATGCACTGTGATATGAAAGATATCCGCAATGCTGTGTATAAGTAAGTGCAATATCGCTCCGCGATTGTGTGGGGCAGTATGCACTGTGACATGAAGGATATCCGCAATGCTGTGTATAAGTAAGTGCAATATCACTCCGCGATTGTGTGGGGCAGTATGCACTGTGATATGAAAGATATCCGCAATGCTGTGTATAAGTAAGTGCAATATCACTCCGCGATTGTGTGTGGCAGTATGCACTGTGACATGAAGGATATCCGCCATGCTGTGTATAAGTAAGTGCAATATCACTCCGCGATTGTGTGGGGCAGTATGCACTGTGACATGAAGGATATGCGTGATGTTGTGTGTAAGTAAGTGCAGTATCACTCCGCGATTGCGTGGGGCAGTATGCACTGTGACATGAAAGATATGCGCAATGCTGTGTATAAGTAAGTACAGTATCAGTCCGCGATTGTGTGGGAGCAACATTTATAAAAAAAGTAGTGCAAGTTTAATAACGCCAGTTTCCATATTCATAAAAGTTAACTGTACAGCCAACTGATGTCGTTAACTGCTCCGTTAGCAACCAGAACGTCCGAAAGTGAATAAAAAAATTTGTCCTATTTAACAAAATACGTCCATGTCATAATTGCTTGCGTGACACAGTTCTGGTACTACAGCTAACTATGCAGGTAAGCTTTGTGAATACGGTGACAGGGAGTGAAGTGATGCTAAGTTTGTGCGTTGTTATCCAACAGCCAACCTCTACGGTGGTACGGTGTGTTGTGTAAAACACCTTTTTTACTCCGCAGAGTCACTGGGGATTCCGCGCAAAATAGTACTCTTAAAGGAGAGGAATCACTTTTTAAAAAAGTCATTAATTATAGATTTAAGTGATTTTGACACTCATATGCACCTTTTTCGCCAATGTGCAAGAATACTTGACACTGTGGGATGCACAGTACGGCTAGTTAGATAGAAATATCCATCCACACTGTGTTTATACATAACAGATTGATCTCCTCAGAGGTCAGCTGTTTTATTACAAGGAAGTTTGTGTTACCTTTCTTGAAAAGTAGTGCAGCAATGCGCCTAGGGTGCGCTTGAGCTGTAAAGTAGTGCAGCAGTGTGCTCGTGCTGTAAAGTAGTGGAATACTCGGTGCACCTCAGATGTGAAGTAATCTGAAGACATCACTACGCGCTCTGTAAAGCAAAAGAATGCGCTGTCATCCTCGCTGTAAATCTGATAGTACGAAACTCTTTATCTCATTCTCCCTCTCCCTCTTCTTTATCTCTTTTCTTTTTTTTTTTTTTTTTTTTTTTTTGGCTTTTCTTTCTTTCATTTTCTTTCTTTCTTTCTTTCCTTAAATTCTTTCTTTCTTTCTCTCTCTTTCTTACTCTATCTCTATGTCCTTCTCTGTCCTCCTTCCCTCCCTCCCTCCCTCCCTCCCTTATTCTATCTGACGTAATGCTTGAGGTCATTTGTTTTATCTCCAGATCCCACATAATCTCTGCATAGTTTTATCCATTACAACCACCAGCTCTTCACATTTACAGAATGCAGTTTACGAAACTAGACATTGAAAGTATCCACGGCTTATATGAAATCAAAGGAAATGATGAAGAAATCGCCAAAGTGGTCACGTACTTGGAAGAACATCCAGGAGGCATGCACATACAATTTTATCTTATAATATAACCATTCCTTCCATTAGCTACAAATAATAAGGGCAGGAAGAAAAACAGTCATGTTTCTAATCCCAGTTTATTTATAAAATGGCGATCTTTATTTTTTTCTCGAAAAAATTAGACCCGACCGAGGCCGAAATCGTTTTATTAGTCCCCCGCCGCCTGCACGCCAAATTTGTGCACGCGATATCTCAGGCGCTATTTAACCCTGACTTTTGATTGTTGCTACAGTGAAAACATATATATTGAAGTTGTGCGACGTCGCATTATTTTTCGATTCGACCATAGTTCGTGGCGGGGGACATTCATCAGTTTCACTGATAACTTTTTTTAAAATTTTCGATAACCCGGCATTAATCAAATTTGGGTTTTGTTATTTTAACCGATAAAAGTAAAGTAAAGTATTTACAAAGAGTAAAACACGACGTGGTTGTGATGTGTAGGCTTACAGTTAGTATCTGTTGTTAATAGTGGAATTAGTAAAAGATCTTCTTGTTTTTAGCTACCACACGCAGTTAAAATATCCGCAGTGCACTGAAGCGATTTGTTCAACTGAGTGAGTTGAAAAGAATGAGTTGAAATATTGGGATGACGAGCAGAAGGTGACGTAAAATAAGTTGACATGAATGACGTCATGTTTATTTTTAGCCTCCCTGGACCAGCCGGAGCAGTTCCTGCTTGAGCTTAGTAAGATGCCGCAGTTCTCGGAGCGCATCGAGTGTCTCATCTTCCGCAAGAGCTTCAACGAGACACTCTTCAATATCGACCAGCAGCTGGACACGGTGCAGCAGGCCTGCCATACCCTCAAAAGGAGGTGAGTGTCCCCACAAGATTGTCCAGGCTAGGAGGAGGAGGAGAGGGGCGGTGATGGAGGGCCCTGGGATTCTGCCACACCCTCAAGTGGAGGTTAGCCCCACCAAAAGGTTGTCCAGGTTAGGAAGAGGACCGGGATTGGGAATTCTTCTACACCCTCAAAGGGAGGCTAGTCAGACCAGAAGGTTGACGAGGTTAGGAGGAGGAGAGGGGCGATGATGGGGGCCGGGATTGGGAATTCTTCTACACCCTCAAAGGGAGGCTAGTCCCACCAGAACGTTATCAAGGTTTGGTGGAGCAGAGAGGCGCTGGCGCCGGTGGGGAGAGGGGGGTGGGGGAGTTCCTATAAAACAAGAATGAGTTAAACATTCCCTTCCGTACTTTCATAAGAGATATTATTGGCGGTTTAGAACGTTTGTCCCTGCAACCAACGACGTAAACCAGCAACTGATGACCACTTTCTTTTTAGTCGCAAAATCGACAGATTTATCCCAGCAAACAACCGACGTCCTTTTTGGTTGAAAACGGGTTGCATTTTGGTCGCGACGACTTCAAACCATATTCTGACCTATTACCCTAAACCCCGACTTTATTCCGACGTCGAGGCGACGTCGGTTTTCTTACGTCATTCCGACATTGCAAAAACGACCAAAAAGCGATGAACATTATTATCGCTCACCGGTCATTTTGAAAAAGAGGAAGAAAAAACGTAATTTTTACATGAAAATTTTAGAATTTGGATGGCGTGTCGGTATTTTTCTTCCTAGATTGTGAAAATTTACATGGAAAATGCTTTCGTATGTATTTCACAACAGCAGTTGAATAATTAATTATCTATTAATTATATAACTCTAGTCAGTTTCAGGTCGGAATCCGACGTCGGTTCCAATTTCATATACAACCTAAAACCGACTTAATTCCGACGTCGGATTTAGGTCGGAACCCGACGTCATTCTGACGTTAAAAACCCGACATCGGTTCCATTTCATATACAACCAAAACCGGCACGTCAGTCCGAGGTCGGAAACGTCGGGTCACGACGTCGACCCGACGTCATTCTGACGTCTTAATGTTTGCTGGGATACGTCTCTTTTTTTTGTCTTTAAATTAAGCCGGAAGAAGGGGTAGGCATGACCAAACCCGAATCGCCCCTCTCTCCAACAAGAAGCATGAACTTTGAGCGGGTAACAGATCAATGTTCTAATTGTGATTTTTTGTTGTTTCAATTATCTTTAAATCTCATATTGGAATTAATAAAGTGGTTTTTTTTAAATTATACGACACAGTCAGCCAATCCACGCGTTACTGGAGCTCATCCTGGCGTTCGGTAACTACATGAATGGCGGCACACAGAGAGGTCAGGCGGACGCTTTCGACCTGGAGGTCATCTCAAAGCTCAAGGACGTCAAGTCTATTGTACGTATACGTCATTGTTTTTATTGTGACACGTGACTTACAACTTGGAACACGTGACACGCTAGCCAATGAAATCTGAGTCAAGATAAAATACTGACGTAACACTGTAACATTGTGACTTATGTCAATTTATACTGACAGCGTGCTTATTTATTTATCCAGTTGTTTAGTTAGTTATTTGTAAGTTAGCGCATAAATGGGTTATAAATTAAATGGCTTATTTCGGTTCCAGCAGTGGAAGACCATAGAAATCTGTTGTTATCAGAATTATTGGAATTATTGCTGAAATGATCACATTTATAATTAAATTAAAGTAAAAGCTAAGATAAAAGATAAGCTTAGGACTTCCAGTTAATAACAATAGTCTCTTGGACACCGTGGAGAATCGTAAATCAGTTTCTGTGATTTACAGGACAACAGCACGAATCTGTTACGTCACATAGTGCGGATCCAGTCTCTGGAGGAGTGTGACGCGGGCAAGAACGAGGCAGTGTACAAGCTTCCAGACTCGTCGGCCTTCACCCAGGCCGCCACTGTGACCTTCAAGGAGGTCACGGCCGAGCTGAACCGCCTCAAAGGTCAACTCAAGGCACATTCCAGGAAGGTAGAAATATATTCTACTTCCACCCCCCATCTCCCCACGATGCTCCTCCCACCTCCCCCTCACCTCCCCACAATCCTCCTCCCACCTCCCCCCTCACCTCCCCACGATACTCCTCCCACCTCCCCCTCACCTCCCCACCTCCCTACAATCCTCCTCCCACCTCCCCCTCACCTCCCCACCTCCCTACAATCCTCCTCCCACCTCCCCCTCACCTCCCCACGATCCTCCTCCCACCTCCCACCACCCCCCTCACCTCCCCACAATCCTCCTCTCACCTCCCTCCTTGCCTCCCCACGATTCTCCTCCCACCTCCCCCTCACCTTCCCACCTTCCCAAGATCCTCCTCTCACCTCCCCCACCTCCCCACCTTCCCAAGATCCTCTTCTCACCTCCCCCTGCCTCCCTACCATCCTCCTCCCACCTAACCCCACCTTCCCACGATCCTCCTCCCACCTCCCCCCTCACCTCCCCACGAGCCCCCCTCCCCCTTCCTTAACTCTCATTGTTCTACCAGGTGGGGTCGTGTGCCAAAACATTCTCTTTTTCAATCATCGATTTTTATTTCGAAATTTAAAAATTCATCAGTTCATAATGAAAAAAGATAGTGATAATGGCTGATAATTAAAAAGGATAGTGATAATGATTTATGGTGAAGAAGGATGGTGATAATGATTGATAACTCAGCGTTATATTTACTTATGTCTTGTTTGCTTTGTTTTTAAATCGAAAATGATTTTTTATTGAACATCTTCACTGGAATTTACCAACGTAGCTGATTCAATCGATTTAGTGGCTGCGATATAGATTAAAATTTTTAAATGCATGGAAATCGGAGAAGGGGATTATTTTTCAAAGTAGGGTATTTATTTAATTCTATGTGTTGTCATCACCAGGCCGACATTGTTTGTTTGAATGCTGACGTCAGAGATCTCCAGCCGTTCAAGGACCAGATGGAGGACTTCTTTGAGTCGGGTAAATTCTTTCTTGCTTCTTATAGTAATAAGTTGTAGCGCACTTGAGAAACTTGGAAATTGCCGATAAATATGGATTCGAGCTCGGGTGTTTCCGTTTTGTTTTGTTTTGTTTTACTTAATGAACAAAACTGGTTCGGTGTCATACATAAAATAACCTTTCACTGTGAACTGTGAACATCTGATGAGTATTCAGGTAAGTATATTTAAGTGTATTCATTAAAAGAAAGCGTTTCATTTTTATGCTCCAGCTGAGACCATGTTGAAGGGGCAGATAGAGAAAATGGAGAGCACAAGAGACACGTTTCAGATACTTCTTAAGTTCTTCACGGTCAAAGACCCGCAGGTACCCCCACGTGCCCCCTTCCCCCTCCCAATCTCCAACCACAGCCTCTTAGATCTATGGACAATATTTTGATCCCTTCATACAACCCCCTCCATACCTCACCCGCCCCCCCCCCCCCCCCGCTTCCGATGAAACACATACAACAACCTGCTTAAAGGTATCCACACGACTCCCAGATCACTCCAGATGATCTACTCACCTGTGTAAGACGTACACTCGCTGATCAGATGCACCAAAATAGCAACCTTGAAATCCCCCCCCCCACCTCCTGCAAACCCTCTCCCCTAAATTGCCTGGATTCCAATCCTTTTTTTGGAATGTTTTCATAACCCTCCATCTCAAAACAGTCTATTTCAATATTTCAGTTAAAACAAACTATATTAATATAAGCAATAGACTTTCGGCACCTGAAAAATTCGTGGATAAATTAATATACACATGAAGTAAACCTCAAAATTGCAGACATAGAATAAAGCCTAAACAAATGAACCTAAGGCATATTGTTTATTTTGGGCGTTTATTTGCGTAGACTTCGCCAGAGACGTTCTTCGGGCTGTGGAATCAGTTCCTGGACGATTACAAAAGTCACTGGAAAGTCGAGCAGAAAAATATCGCCAAAAATATGTTCAACTCGGTGCAGGATCGGAGAAAGGTGCTGCTGTATTTGTCGTAATGGTCCGATAGGAAATTCTGTGTCATAAATACAGCCCCATAAACATTGTCTGATATCGAAAATTAAGAAAAAAAGGCAACGAGTTTAGGAGGTGACGGTTTCATCTTACGTAATGACACAGTAACAAGCATAAAAATATTGTACCTTATAAGTGGATTTATTTAAATTTTCTTAAAAGGTTTTTGGTAAAAAGAAATAAACGCTGTCTTTGAGGCGTCAACCAAAAAAACTGGTATTTACTTTTGTCCTGAAAATCCGTGAAGACTCATCAATATAAGTGCCTTTAAATGTTTCTTATTTTGGGTGTAAGCCTAGCCAATCATAGCGCACTGTACAAAAATGAAAACCTAGTCTGTAGACAAAACCTGGTCCCAAGACAAAACGCGTAGCTTTTCCCTTTTTTCTTAGTACCGAAAACCTTCTTTCTTAAGACAGTGAAAAACTTGATTTGGAGTGACGATAAATGGGTTGGCTTGTTGCCAGGAGAGGATGCGGCGGCGTCGCGAGTCGGTGAAGGAGGAGGGCAAATCAAGCATGCTGAAGGAGAAGTTCAGCAGCAGACGACGGCGTTCCATGGCGGGAGACAGCCAATCGCTGTCCAGCAATCTCTTCCGCAGCCAATCAGTGTGCGCCGTGGACTCGGCTGGCAGAGATGATTGTGACGTCACTAGCTGTGCGACAGAACCGAGGGCAAGGTCACGACGACGCTTAGAGCACACACAATCTGTCGACGTCACTTTGTCAATGATGTCATTAGACCAGGACAATTCGCAGGACCAACATAGTGGGTCATTTTCTGTGGAGAAATCAGCCAATCAACGGCGAGAACGAAGCAACTTGATGAGATCTCGTTCTACTGCTGGTGTGCTGAGAACCGACGAGAGTTCGGAAACAATGAGCGAGCGAATGAAACACCGCCGAAGGAACATCTTATCTGACGATTATTCAGACACGCCCCCAACCACGCCCGATGCAACACCCGCCCGCACGCCGAGCTCTCGCCGCACCCCGGCGGACAGCCGCGTATCACAGTCACAGCTATCTCAGCGCGTAGGAGCGCGGCTGGCGTCCGAGAGCTCAGCCAGTCCGAGCGCTAACGAGAGCTTGAAAGAGCGGATGGACAGGCGACGCAGGGAACGACACGGCACCGTGAGTGACAGCCACGTGGCGACGCCTGGCATGTCAGGCCGACTCTCTAATGCAAAGTCGTCCATTGATCTAGCGACGATACGGCAGAAGTTCAGCGGTCAGGATTCTCCAGCTAGCGCGACGTCACCACTGCCTGTTGAGAGGCGGGCTGCGATTGACCGCAGAGCGAGTAGTTCCAACTTGGACGTTCAAAGCCCATTTTGCAGTGTAAGTGGAAAAGATCAAAGCTGTGATCACCCGTCTTGTCAAGTGAATAGAACTGTATCTTGCAAAGACAGAACTGTGTCCACGTCTGACCTGAATCGCAGTCAGCGCCGCGACGCCTGGCGGGGTTCACAGACAACACTGGCGGATGACCCATCGTCAAGAACACGAGGCAGAGAATCGTGGCGCGGATCGCAAGGCAATCTATCGGAAATTGGTGCCGTTAAAACAGCCATCAGTAACTTGAAACCTGCAAAAGAACGTGAATCGATATCGTGGCGGACTTCAAAAGCGTCGTCAGTTCCCGAGCCAGAAAACTCGGCCAATCAAAGCACGCCGACGGCGAGACAGAAACAACAATCGCGGCCTAAAACCAACCTGACGCGAGACCCACTGTCGTGGCGGGGTTCCCAGACTAACTTATCCGAAAGCGTTTCAAAGCAAAAAGACAGTTGGCGAGGATCGCACCAGAATTTATCAGACCTTAGTGACGACAGTCTTCGTGCCAGAAAGAAAGAGGCGTGGCGAAACTCGCAGGGTAATTTAGCCGCCAGTGGAAATAGTTCCGTGGATGATAGTCTATCAAGATCACGCCGCAAGGAGGCATGGAGGAGTTCACAAACAAACCTTGCTGATAACGCGGAAGTAAGTAGTCCGCGCATGCGTAGAAGTAGTTCGAGAACTTCCATCAACGAAGTAGGAACAGAGCCGGGTCGTTTACGTAAAACGAGTTCAACATCTCTTAATGACGCGAATCCGGATCAGAGACGTAGCAGACGAGAAAGCACTGCAAAATCGACGTCACAGAGCGGGATCCAGTCTGGATCTGAGAGCTCGCCAGCGAAGAGCGCATGCGCATCTAGTGGTGTTGTTGCCACGGATTCGAAACTGACTGCTAAAGAAGAGGACGCTTTGTCGGAAAGAGACTACCGAGAGAGACTGAGGAAGCTTTCGCGGAGTAGACAGAATCTCGTGGACGCGAAAAGATAGGCTGTGATGTGCCCAGGTGATTGCACAGCAAGGCCTGGCTCTGATGTGCCCAGGTGATTGCACAGTCAGGCCAGGCTCTGATGTGCCCAGGTGACGGCACAGCAAGCCTATGTTGTGATGTGCTCAGTTGATTGCACAGTCAGGCCAGGCTCTGATGTGCCCAGGTGATTGCACAGCAAGGCCAGGCTGTGATTTGCCCAGGTGATTGCACAGCAAGCCTAGATTGTGATGTGCCCAGTTGATTGCACAGTCAGGCCAGGCTCTGATGTGCCCAGGTGATTGCACAGCAAGGCCAGGCTCTGATGTGCCCAGGTGACTGTACAGCTAGACCAGACTCTGATGTGCCCAGGTGATTGCACAGTCAGGCCAGGCTCTGATGTGCCCACGTGATTGCACAGCAAGGCCAAGCTATGATGTGCCCAGGTGATTGCACAGTAAGGCCAGGCTGTGATGTGCCCAGGTGACTGCACAGCTAGGCCAGGCTGTGATGCGCCCAGGTGATTGCACAGTAAGGCCAGGCTGTGATGTGCCCAGGTGATTGCACAGCAAGGCCAGGCTCTGATGTGCCCAGGTGATTGCACAGCTAGGCCAGGCTGTGATGTGCCCAGGTGATTGCACAGCTAGGCCAGGCTGTGATGTGCCCAGGTGACTGCACAGCTAGACCAGGCTCTGATGTGCCCAGGTGATTGCACAACAAGGCCAGGCGCTGATGTGCCCATGTGATTGCACAGTCAGGCCAGGCTCTGATGTGCCCAGTTGATTGTACAGCTAGGCCAGGCTGTGATGCGCCCGGGTGATTGCACAGCAAGGCCAGGCTCTGATGTGTCCAGGTGATTGCACAGTCAGGCCAGGCTGTGATGCGCCTAGGTTATTCAACAGCTGGACTAGAAGTTTTATACCAATTGCTTGAATCCATTATGCGCCTTTTCTGTGGTTACTTCTATATGCAATGCCAATTTTACAACTGACCCTAAAGCTCCAGTTAAACAAATGCTATCCGTGATTGCTGATTGAGCTGAATGAGATAAAGTCCGTGTTAAACAGATATTTTAATATTGAGAAAACGTTTCAAAAGTTTCTTGACTTCGTTTCAATTTGCTGCAGAACTTACCCTCGAAATTGTTTTAAATTTTGTTGTTTGTTTATAATTAAAAGCCGGAATTTGTGATAGTTAACACATTTAACATGGATGCTTAAGCTGTCTCAGCGAAAATGATGTGCTTCACAGTTACACCTAAAGATTGACTGCTTCTTATACCATGAGAAAAGTTTGTGCTTCTGCTTTGACAATTACCAGAAATCTGGTAGAAATGATATGGTTATTGTTAACATTCTAATTCTGTCTTGCTAGCTTTTTTTGACGACAGGGTGTGAGCCTCACACCGAGCACTGCACAGGTTTTTACGTCGAATCCACGCCAGCCTCTTTTGTTTTCAGTGCAAATATGTAAAATTAATCGCAAAGAATACATAAAAATAAGATACGAGCTAAAGTCTATGGACAAATCGTTTCATTTCCCAAATTTCCGAAACTTGTCTTTTTATCTAATTCTTTGAATAAATGCAGGAAAAAAGTGTAAGATTTTTGAGCAGTGGGAAAGACATAGTATATAAAATTACACAGAAATAGAATTACAGTGACGAAAATTTTGAGAGGCTTAATTCAGCTTTTTTTACATCTCTACTTTTTTTATTTTAAATCACCAGTAAATCAAAACTGCGCCCATGGTAACCATTGTAAAACAAACGAAGAATGTTGAAACTTTAGCCTGCTAATTTACACTTACGTAAGTTGTGAGCTTAAATACTTTGACATCAATATGGGTGCTCATGTGTAAGTGAAAGACTAAAGATTGTAGCGTTAAAGCGCACTTTAGTGTGTAAGTGAAAGACTACAGAGTTTAACGTTAACTCGGCATCAAGAATTGAAATCTGTGGTAATATTCTTCAAGCTGTTTATAAATAAACTAAATGAAAAAAGAATTCTGCTTTGAAATAAAGTAAAACTTCTTTTCTTGCAGTATTATTTTCGGGGATGCTTAAGGTATATTTTAAGTAATGCATCTGCCGCTGTATTCGTGAAAGTTGGTTTATATTGGTTTAACAGAGTGGGTTAACCCGTTTGGTTTACCCAAGAAATTTGGATTAGCTACACCAGTGGGCTAGTCCATATTTACAAATGAAGTTTAACATTGGTTTAACTAAACTGATTAACGTTTAAAGTTAATTAACTTTTAGTTTAAGTTAAGCCGCAGTGATCCCTGGTACGTCACCATTATTGGGAGAGAATACAGGGAATTCCCAGGGATTTTCCAAGAGACCAGCACTCACTGGAAAAGTAAAAAATAATTGTGGTTTGGTCATTTTCATTTTGAAAAAGATGGACGATATTATAACTTTTGCACAACATATGCGGGAAATGACCCATAATGCATGGCTAAGTGACGTACGCAAATGAAAGTTATTCATATTAAGCTATGGTCATAATCACAAAACGGACTGCAACAAAAAGGCGAAATGATTTATAATGCATGGTTCAATGACATGACAAAATTGAGGTGATTTCGTGGCCACATGTGATATTGAAATATGCAAACATATATAAGTTATTTTCGGGTCTAGGACAATCCCCCTGTTAACTCCCTCTCCAACTCCCCCCCCCCCCCCTAGACTTTTCCTCCCAGACTATCCCCCAATAAAGTGTTAAATTACATTTTGCAATGCATGTTTCTTCCAAATAATTTTTGTAAATTTAATTTCAATACTATTTAGTTCATTGTACATTAATTCCCCAAAAGGCGCCTCTTCTCGTACTCAAACGAAACAACACCGTTCTTCAACTCTTTTCTGTTTAATGTATATAGTATATCCATCCAGCACCAACTTTCGACCACCTCGTTCTGGTCGAATAAATTCCATTTTGATGATGTGATACATTTCGTCGTTTTGCCGGTGTTTTTATACAGCAAGAATTGCCTGAGATTGGTCGAATGAAATAAAAACCAACTACTCGGAATTCCCGATTTTGGCTGATTCTGACTGTCAGAAAACCCAAGCGACTCTGGCACTCGAATATTGTTGGTTTGCGAAGGAAACGACCGCCTCTAGAATTACATTGAAACCGCAATCAAAACCAAGTTACAACCGGATAAAACGTTGGGATTCGGCCTGGAAGTGACGCAGCCTCAAATCGGCGTTTCATAGTCGCAAGACTGTTTGCTGGGATGAAACATATCAAAAGCTGCGGCATGTAGAGTTTTGCTACCACTGGCAAATTGGCATCACTTTTAATCAAGAATTCTCTTACAAAATTCTGAATTTCATGTGTTCAGAATCGTAATTTTCGTGGGCCAAAATTTTATTTTTTTGTCGCTCTGTAGAGCATATGATCTCTGTCCAGCAGTTCTTGTGAAAAAAAACTCTATTATACAGATGATTTGCTCTTTGTTGTGATCGGCCTTATGCCATGGGATCCACTGTACCATAGAACTGATTCACACTCTGAACACAAACTACTAACATTACTTTTAACCCAGGGCTGTTAGTAAATTAATGTTAGACCGGGGCAATTCGGCACTCCCCCCTCACCCCTAACATTATTTTAAGGTGATACGATGAGTTAGTTGTCGCTCACTGTCCTAGGGTAAAACATAACCTGACGTCTTTCGTACCTGCCCCAAGGGCAAATCCAAGAACTGCAAAAGGTACTGCTCTAGAGGCAAGGACCGAAACGCAGACACACACCGACTGTGACTATATCTCACCGACCTAATGACCCACTGGTGCTGGCGGTGTCCATACCTACCTCAGCGTCTACCCCCATCCCCATATGTCAACCACTGGGGCCAGACACCAGGAACACCCAATAGTTTATAATCCTGAGAGTGGTTCCGGCGTTTTACCACAACCTTTCTGCGGCACAACATATCAATGATGATGAGGAACTCGCTCCCCCTGGACAGGTCACCACTAGCTGCGATTCTCAAGAACAGGAAAAGGGCTATTTACACGTCCATCACTGGCTTAGTCGCCAAAGAAGAGACAGGTCTGTCTCACCCGCACAAACAGCGACTGTGAAAAGGTCCAGCGGCAGCAGGTAAACAAACTGATTGACCATCCGTCTCCCCTGGATTGTTTACCCTGTGTCTGATACACTTGCCCCTCAACCAACAGATTCGGTGGACAAGATGTCATCTAGGAGATTCCTAGGCCAATAAAGCCAAGAACAGAAACAGAATTCAGAGACTTGAGTGACGTTAAAGCCGATACAGCAAGGCAGATCACCAACTCAATTAGAGCTCTCCGTAGTGTGTCTTTGACTGACATATCGAAGACGGGTTGTTGGTCATCTCCTAACTCGTTTATTAAATACTACATAAAAGACAATAGTTCCTAACTCACATTTGTCTGTTGTAGTAAGCAAGAGCAAAGGCAACCCAAGCAGAAGGAACCCTTCTTTCAGCGCTCTGATAACGTCTCGGGCAAATTCAAGAAGGGCGAGAACTAAAGCCGTTGGTAACTGTGACTCTCGCCCCCTAACCCCATTTCAGGATAGGGACACTGTGCGCTTTATTTATGATGCAGTATCTAAGAAGTAGATCTGCTTGAGTGTTCACAGTCAAACGATTGGTTGTGGCTTAATCTCGATGTTTCACCTCTCCAAAGCCGGTACCCTTCCCTGGACAAAAGGGGGATGTGTGTGTGCACATTACGCAGACGCATCCTCCTAGGTGCGTCCGTCGTGGCCACTAAAGTCAGACTCACAGGGATCAAGTACCAAGACTAACCAAGGTCACTTGACAATACTTGTCGAAGCATTAGATAAGCACGTTATAGTGCGTTGACTGTGTATCAAAAATAATGTTAAATCATGTAAGAGACGAGCGCATGATAATGTGTTCATCTGTCTCATAAGAGTACTCCGTGTCACAAATCACTTGCGTACCAGATGAGCACGTTGTAGCGCATGCAGTGTGGGTCAATCAATATTGTTTGGTGGTGTAACAGAGGAGCGCATGAAGTGACCAAGCAGATACTCGGAAACGCAGTTTGCATGGTCACAAGGTTTAATTACGTGGTTTTGGTTCCACGATCATATTATAAGGCTGGGCTACCATCTCGAGGGAGGATAGATGAGAACGGTGTTAGCAAGGGGTTATAGGGTGAGAAGCAATGAGTCGTTGGTACGTTTTCTCTACCTCTCTATTGTCTGTTCGTTCTTCCATATGCGAGAGTTAAACACCAACTCGATTATATTTTGAATTTAGTCACATTAAACACATGAACTGCTCTTCATTTGTGTTTTATTTATGACTCTCGTCGTTCGCACAAAGTCGACACGTTCGTTTCGAGTAAAAGCTAGGCTCTTGGAAAATATTTCTTAGCTTGGCTCGCAGCGCAATTTACCCCGATTCTTGTGTAAGTTCCGTATGAAAGTAGAGAAGTATGAAGCAAATTTGACGTTTTATTTTCGTAAAACGCTCTTTTACGAGTAAAACCGTAATTTGCGTTCCCTACTTTTATCATGTTTTCCCTCCTAGCTACCCCTCGGACCTGTGGTTGGTACATGGGGACAATACTCGAGTGAGGCTTAGTACCAAGACACCAAGGTGTTCTGATTGGCTGATATCTATGCCGAAACTATTCGAGCCGCTTAGAAAAATTCTTATTTCCCGAATTTCGTGATTCTTAGAGTTAATGAGCCAATCCGCATAAAAGTGGAGATCGCGAATTACGCTTTTACTGGTAAAGGAGCGTTTTACCAAAATAAAACGTCGGACTAAGTTTCACCCTTGGGCAGTGAGCGACAACACAAGTCATAGTATCAACTTAGGGGGTGTGTGGGAGGAGGTCAATCGTGCTAAAAATTTCTTACCATGTGTGTCCATGACTGTCGAAGATAACGCGCACAGGCTGGCATAATTGTGTCAAGTGTTACCTTTAATTTATAAGATACATTCACTATGAGAAGTACTTTTGTTCACAATATTTCGGTGCCCATTTTTTGTTTGGCGCAGATCTTTTGTGGAAGCGTAATATATGAACGCCATTTTTAACAAAACTGGTAATCGGAGTGTACTGCCTCTGCCCACATTATTACGCCTTTCTTCTTTATTAAGAAAAACTTGTGTTTCCCTCTCCATTGTTCCTTTAGGTTTATTTGTTATAGAAATGAGCCCTAAAATAAAAATGTACGGAACATTTACGGTATAGCGAGTTGTTCGGTTTTCGAGAGTGTCCGACATGATGTAACATTAGCGTAAAACCTTTATAAAATCATCTATTTCAAATTGGACAAACAAAACGTACGGCTGATTTATAAAAGATAACATTGGCCTAGCTGTCTGTCAGAAGATGTGTGAATAAAATATATTTTGCAAAGAGTTCGATTTTAATGTATTGTGATTTATTTATTATTGATATCGCTCCTATCTAATTGACTATTTCCACTAAGACTTGACGCACTCATCATGCACTCAAGCACGGCATTCGTTTTAATGCATGTTTATCAATACCTTGAAGGCGTGTATGGTGACTTATTTTGGGAGCGTAGGCGGCCAGAGACCGTTCTACTCTGGTAAATAACGCATGCTAAAAACCCTTCCTGAACACAAGTACAATTACCCATTTTTATTTCTAATTAAAATTGCTTGTTGTTTGTACAAATGTTGTAGATTTTTTTTTGGATCGAACCGATGCTTTGACAAGTATCATCCTATCTTTTCTATTCCCGCAACACAGGTGAAACATAATTTCGAATAATAATTTAAATTAATCTCACTTGGGCACAAAACACTTTTGTCAGCACCAAGTACACCATGGGCAACCCTATGTTTACCTATACTGGGATTCGCTGTTCTCTTTTCATCTTGCCCCCCCCCCCCTCCGAAAGTGGAGCCCAGAAAATGTAAGCATCGTTCGATCCATTTATACGACTACAACTTTTGTACAAAACAACAAACAATTTTAATGTGCAATAAATAGTGGGTATTTTGTTCATAAAAATGCCTTGCAGTTGTCGTTGGGTCGACCAGATGCTTTGAAATAGATTATTCTAGAGACCTGGCATTTCCAGGCTGATACGCCTTTCGGCCGCCTGTTTCACCATATTCCGCGTGCTGAGAATAAATACAACTACAATAAACAGTTCATTTTTTATTCCCTGCGTTCACCAGCACCTAATATCCGGCCTTCTGCTTCTGTGCTCCTTATTCCTATCGGTGGATTTCTAAGCACTAACGGAGAAACCTATTTTTCCTCTTCCACCCACCCTTCCTGCCTCTTCTTTCATCTTGCAAAACCTGTCGACTATGTGTTACTGTGTGCCCTGTAGATACTTGATACTGACACTCATACTGCGACAGAACGTCTCAAAATAACAAATCCCATCAAATCTACTGTTTATAACATGCGTTACTATGTGTGCCCTCAGGTGTGCTCTTTTTTGTTGAGCATCCTTGCTTACTTCCATCACACTGACATGACCCCTTAATGTTCTTGTTCATCCTGGGTTCTTGTATCCTTTGACTTTGAACCTGCAGCATGCCTAGCATATGTTAATCTTCTCGACCCGCTACGGCCTTACACGCCTTCTCTATCTGTTCACCATTGACTTAGTTACCATAAACGGCATCTAACTTATTCTTGACACTTAGTATTGAGGGTAATCCTGCAAATAGATACGAATAAAAGAATTCGAGGATTGCCAGCAACCCTCTCCCAGTGTCTCTTCCATGGTGGCATCGGTGACTGAATGCTACTTGTCGCACTTCTTGCAGGTGCATTGAAGGAACCCATTGCATTTGTTTGCCCAGCATCGTTGCTTCATACATTGTTACAACGGCTCTCCTGGCATAGTTCGAAGCGTTGACTTTCCCTATATCCCTATTATTTTTGAGGAAGGAAAGGAATTATTAGTTTCCTCTCGTCCGGGCTAGGTGTCTCAATCGTCGCTCAGATATACTTACGAGGTGTTTCCGCCGGCCATAGTATGTTTCACGGATTGCCCCCTATTCCACCGTGTCGTCTCGTCGGGCAACGCCAGCAATGTGATCTCTGAAAACGCTCCCTCACCATGTGTCACTTTGTGCGTTTCAGCTAGAAAGTCGGTCTTCGGCTTTAGTATCACCTTGCCTTTGCTCTCGTCCAGCAGGTAGTATTGATGCAGAGCATGTATTTCGCTACGCCTGTTGCCTGATGCGACTGCTAACAGAACGTCATCTCCCTTATTGTTCTGATCACCTAGGAAAATCTAATAAAGTTTTAAATCCCTTAACGCTGTGTGTTTTGCTAGCGGCGGCCTCTGCAACCGAAATTGTCTATTTATTCGAGCAGAAATTCATTTTGGCATGGGTTGCAGCCAAATCGTTCTTTACAACCGAGCCCAGTACCGCCCGATAACCCTCTATTATTCTCGTCGCCAGCTTCAAATAATTATATGAAGAAATCTGTGAGCAGTGACACATTTGCCCTTACCGGGTGTATTAACATCAACAGGCACCATATCTCAAATACCTTCCACTGTGTAATTCCTGTGCCGAAAAGCCTTTCTTTTGCCAGTTCGTTTTAGGGACTATAGGTGACGGTTCATTCTGTGTATGTGTGGATGCCAGTGTAGTTAGTGCAGTTGCCTCAGTGCCCACAACTGCACTGATAACCTCCTTTGCCCACCGCTGTAGCAGTGGGAACACATGGGACGCCCGATTCACTAGTACCACCAGCAAAAGAATGAAGCTTCGTTCTGCTACTCTTTTGAGTATGGTAGCGGATGGGAACGTGCATCAGCTGTTGTGGCAACGGCAAGTTCATCACTTGCTTCCTTGTTGGGGCCTGAACATGATGACTCATACCGTGTGAGCTTAGTGTTGAATCTCATCGCCAACATGTCCTTCGGTGATGACCCGAGCTTACAGTTATCTGTCACCCAGTGGAACAGCTCTTTTGAAGTATCCATTCTCCTTGAAGCACTTGCCTTTTCCCGTCCATGTCCGCCTAGACTTGATGTGGTGGCAAAGTTACCTGCTGTTAGCTCCTACGCATCTCCGGCGGCTTACATTAAGGTCAGTGACCTCGTGCCTCCTTTGCTTCTTAACATAAAAGCACATGACCGCTTTGGCCTACTGTTCTTCGCTCAGCGCCTTCAATGCCTCCCCTTGCTTGCATTTCTAGCACATTTTTGTGTGTGCTTCGGTCGCGGCTCCTTTCTCGGTTGCCAGTTGGATTGCGGTTAACCACCTGACTTCCAAGTATGAAATCAAGTGCACCCACCAAGAAGGCAATCACCTTTTTAGATTCACGAGCAAACCCATTTCGACACACTTGCGTTTAGCATTCCGGTTTAACCTGGCATTCAGCTAATCGTCTAGGTACTGGAACAGCAGCATTAGATTCCGTGAATCCTGTGACTTCACTGAACGCATCGCCTTGTTGAACACTAAAAGGTAGCACGCGATCCTAGTGCCTGTGCTACCACGTTTAAACGCATGATTACTTGTAGTGTGGTGGCTACTTCGGGATCTGTACCTGATACCTTTGCGTTAGAGTAACTAGGTTTCATTTAGCGGTTTGAGATCTAGGATAAGACACCCACCACCCGTTTAGGTCAAGGATATACCCTGTGAAACAAGCCCCCGCACCCCAATTTCCAACAATTTGACCACCATATCCTGTAGTGTCATCTGGTTCTCGGTGCCCTTTCCGTTTGAGGCTAGCAGGCTCATGTGCGCGTTTTGTGTGAGCTTGATGGATAGCACACCCCCCTTCACTTTTTGGAACAGAAAGGAATAGCCGTGCCGTAACCATCTCACTACTTTGTTGGTGCCTAAAAATTTCTTCAAAAAATTCTTCAGCCTGCTTCCTACAATTAATTCGCATTCAGAGCTCTGTTCTTTGGAGCAGATAACGTATCGCCAGAATTTATGTTTTTCTAACTGCGGGCCAGCTGTCATGACAATGGTCTGTCTGCTGTTGGCTGTAATTAGCACTTGTTCGACCAGGTTCTGCTGGCCCTCCGAAAGGTACGGCGCTGGATTCCAGATTCTGGGTCACCTTTATCCTTGGAGGCGCCGACACTGTGCTTTCCGATGAGCACTTCGCTGGTTGACTCTGCTGGATGCTAGGTAGCCCGGTGTCGCTCCTCTCATGCAACGTACTATTTTGCAGGACTGATATATGTCTGCCGTTTAGATCCGCCAGCAGGTCGTCCAAGCAATCCTGGAAGAACTTGTCTTGTGAGGGGGCTATACCCCTTAATCACGTTTTTTTAGCTGGATGATTTAGGAGAGAAGCGCTGTGTTGAGCTTGAATGTCTTTCTTGAGCCTCTTTAGGCATCCGGCAACTTGTTGATGCATGCACCAGAGCATGGTTAACGAACTCAAGAAACGACAGAACTCTTAGTTCAATTCTAACGATGTCCTCCATATAGCTAAGATCTTTGTCGCTTATTGTCATTTTATCCTCCTGACAAGCTACAGGTATCCGCGCCGGTGGATGATTAGGGTATGTTAGCGGTTCGAAATTCACCACGTTATCTTACCACCGGTACGCTGGGAGCTCGACTGCAGCTTTGCCGCGGACTGTGGTTGCAGTCCCTAGAATCAAAAGTGGCGAAAACGGAGATTCTTTCAAAACTGCATTCCGCGTTTGGTTAAAATATGGGAGTTAGTTCAAAATTACCACAGCGTGTTTATAAATTCAACTACAGGTATGATAACCAGATCTTATTTGAATACCACAGACGAGAACGCTGAGTAGGAATTGCTTCAAAAAGCTACATATTTTAATATTTTATTCGCAGCCCCTTGTACTGAAATGACGTGTAGCAAAGAAGTTTTCGTGGATATTGTTTTGGAGTAGTGCTGTTATGACAGGTTAATTAAGAAAGTGTAGGCACTCGAATATGTGGATATATTTAGTCATTCTGTTGCTAAAGCTTTGTTGTAATGGGGTAGAAAAACAGAAGTGTTTAGTGTGTACTCCTAAACAAATTTTGACAATTTGGCTAATATTGGCCAAGATATTGCATGAATTTAAGAAAACACAAAAATGCTACTGTTCCTACGAATGTACTCCTATTACATTGAAAATATATTTTTAGAGTAATTTACTTCAGTGTTCAGTATATTTTATTTGGCAATTTGATCAAAAATGGCTGAAATATTGGCCAAAAACGGTCAAATTGCAGAAAAGTCCTGGTGTTCTCGTACTTGATGCTTCATCAGTCATTTTGCCAGAAGATCTATTAGCCAAGTGGTTAGGCAAGGAATTGACAATCACGATGTCGTGGCTCAATGTAATTCCTTTCGTTATGTCTTTTATTCTTTTATTTCTGCCTCCCATATAAGCAGTGGTTTGTGTTGTCCCCCTTTTTTCATTGTCTAACTTGACATGACTTACAGGCCGTATTATAGTTCTACCTCTCACACATGCATATATATAGGCCCATACCACATTAATTTCTCTTTCTTTCTTATCTTCTTCCTTCTCTATCCTTCATCGCCACAAGTTGTAATATTTTTATTATCGGTTCCTAAAAAAAATTAAAGTTTTTAAGAGAAACACATAAATATAATAACCGTCACACAGATTCTGTCCAGTTGCTTTTGATAGCAATGTTTACCGTAACATTTTCTGAATCTAAATTTTGTCGAAATTGGTCATTTTCTCCCTTTGTTTTTGTTACGTCTTCAGTTTAACGGTTGGATGCAATGTCTACAAACATTCTTGTTTCGATTAAGTTCTCCTACAGGAATAAATTTGTAAATTTCTATAAATGTCAAATATAGATTATAATAAAAAAGAATAAATGGTAAGGACGTCACATTCAGCATTTTGCCGCTAGTATTATGGCAAACACCCACTCTTTCAGTGCATTCAGGTTATTTTTTCACAAAGTTAAACAAGACAATAATTGTGCTTGATGTAAAGAATGATTCTTACTTCTAAGCAACCAAGAGGGATATTATTACACCAATTTTATTCTGCACGCGATAAACCAATCAATTAACAGGGTTTTATCAATAAAAATGGGGTGAGACCAGTTTGTATCAGTATATATTTGTAGTTTTAAAAACTTGATATGAAGCAAAATATTTTTAAAAATTTAAACGTCATGACGAATTGTTGGTTGCATCACCACGTCGATTCGAGGTTGTACCATTGGCTTATATATCGATTTGTACAGTTGTCGAAAAATCGACGTCGCAAAAATATCGTCACGTTGAGATAACGTTGATTTGAGGTTGTGCCAGAGATCCGGCCAAATCACATTAACTGTGGTGTCTGGGTATTTGTGATAAACAGATGTTTACTATCTGGACTTCAATATTTAAATAAATCCAGACATCGACGAACCGTTTTAATTTTTCAATAATAACAACGTCATATTCATTAATGGTGCGTCATATCTTATCTTGTGCTATTCGTTTAATTTTTATATTTGTTTTGTTTTTGACAGTTAAGAAAACCTGGAATGATGAAATGAAAGAAACAAATGGAGTGCAGAATTCGCATTCAGAAATACATTTTAGCCTCTTTTGAAAATAAAAGACAACAATAAAAATAAATGAAAAATGATAATGAAGGACAAAAGAGAGATAGCCAACAAGCCAAATACTCGTAACTTTTGCTCATTTTAATGTGAAGCAAAGCTTGGACGTGAGCATCCCCGAAATGAGGGGATAAGTCTCCCTACTAACATATTTGCTGTTCGGCCAAACGGCAAAATGCAGTATATAATTGTTCACTCATTCTCGACAGTGGAAAGGCAATATGCTATACTTTGGGTACCATAGCCTTATATATGGGCTTCAAAAACTGCAAAATTTCAATGTCTATTTTTCATATATAAAATGTTAATGAATATCTATCGAGGTGGAAAAATGCTAGTCTATTTCTTCTTACTTTGGTCATCTTAGTCTAATCCTTTCAGAGAAGTTTACATAATAAGATTAAGGTGGTAAAAGAAAAAATAGAGAAACATCTTGCCGCATCGTACGAAGCCAATAAACTGAGATAAAATAAAAATCTTGCATAGATAAAGTAAAAACTCCTTCTACACCACCGTTTGTCCTGGAAAACGAAATATCCGCCGTTGTTCATCTGCTACTCTTAACATCATTCGAACTTCAAATGGATTTCTGTTTAATTCACAATAACATATAAATTGTAAGTAATTAAGGAAAGCTACCCCTGAAAATGTCTCCTTGGTGTTTTGTCCCCAGATATTACACAGACAGTAAACTATTTCTTAAATTACAAACATTCAAACTTTCACCAACTCTGAATAATAAACAGATAATTATTCAAGTATCTGGAAATTGCGGCCCATTAACTTTATTTGTCGCTTAGTCACCTCCTCCCCTTAAATGAATATATGCCTCCAAATTAAGGGTGGACAATTAGCTGGTATACAATACGTGGCCATAATAAAATATAGTTTCCCAGCATATCCTTCAACAAGATTTGCACAATATGTTTTCATTTTTAGCATTTTCAATTTCGATTAACAATTATACTTAAACGCGTTACGTGATTAAATGGTTCAAAAGAGTTGACAGAAGCACAATTGACAGAAGCACAGTTCACAGAAGCAGACATGTTTGTTGCAGCACTCTTTATTGGCATTATCGTTAGACAGACAAACAGCCCTGAAAAATCGCGCTATTGCCTGTCGCGTATCAAATTAACCAGGTTCTTATTGCCTAGAAACTAATGTAAAATTAAAAGGGATTGATATATTTTACCCGAATTAGAAATTGATACAATACCTCAGGGTAAGTGATGCAACAAGCAGTTGACATAGTTTGTTTATTTATATTATAAATTAAGATTTAAATACAAATCTATAGTACCTCATTAACGATGAGTTAAATCGTCTTAGCAAGTTTTGTCTGTTCTGCAAAACCTTTAGTAAATGCGTCATATTATCATCCCTTTTATATGAAACAGTAAAACTATTCACCCTTTGCTCTAAATAAGCATATTAAAACTCAGGGTTCAAAGATTTAGATTCATTCGATAAGGCTTGACAGGCTTATTACCGCGTTGGTGTCTAAAAACTCAGCTTTGGGATTGTTTAATATTTTCAACATTTAATGATGGTTTTTATATTCTGTCAGATTTAACTTGGAAATGAATTCAATTAATTTTAAGTTTGGATTTCATTTTGCGACAACAAAATAAATATGTTAATTTCAAGGAAACAATAGCAATAAGAACAGTTATGCTAGTTGCTGATATAAAAACTGCAAAGATATCAATCATAAGGTATTCATACCAAAGCATGTCTAATGCATGAGCTCGCAGGTGCTTTCCACCATGTTCGATCACGTGTTCTATCCAGAATATAGCCCTCTGCCTAGGATATAGCTCGGCACTCTTAAAAATAGCTGAGCCCTTTTCAATGTTTCGGGCATACTTATTGTCCTGACCTAGAACTTTGTTTATGTTTTTTACCAAGTCGTCAGAGGTGAAATTAAGCATATCCATCGTGATGGAGTAGCCTTTGTACTCACCTCGTTTTGCATTATAGAACTGGTCAAAATACAATGGAAATGTTATCATTGGTACTGAGTGAAAGAGTGCCTCAAACTGGCTGCTTCCTCCACCGTGGGTAATGAATAACTTGGTATTTGTGTGGCCCAATATATCATTTTGTGGAATCCATTTCATAATTTTGACATTATGGGGGATTTCCTCATCCAACTGATCCATTCTTGCAAATCGGAGTATAACCTATAAATTATGCACAAAGTATATTGTAACAATAAATTAAAACTTTCAATATAAACACTTAAAATATTAAATAATGATTAAGAAATGCCCCAAAAAGCTTTATACCGGGCTGGGACTGAACTGTTAAACCGAAATCAATTACAGTTTTTTTTTCAAACTATCGGTAAGTGCTTTCAAACAGGATTTATAGCAATATTGCTTTTAATATCTAGCCAGTGCATATCTGCTTTACTCCCAATATTTTAACCAAACCCTCCTTTTGTGGTTTTATTTACCCCTCGAATGAGAAAAAGGCCATTTATCATCCTGGCTAGTGCAACAGATTTACCAATTAGTAAGACGTCGACACAAAGATAAAGCTTTTACCTTTACACTGAAGTGCAAATCGTTGCAATTCATACATTACTGACCTGTTGAGGTAACATCTTAAATCCTTCCAAGAACTTTGCAACAGCAGCGTTTGATAATGTATCCATAGAACCGAAAGATGCAACAATTAAACCGGAAGTTGCGCTGTTAGCAAAACTGAGTAATTCTTCTTTCAAAGGATTTGCGCTCGTTGTTGTCAAACCGCCGATATTAATCTCATTTGGCATTAGAGGTCGTGGATAATCAATGGCGAAATCAGTCTCAACGAGCCAAAGTAACGATCTTCCTGCCAGAATATTGATCGATGCAAATGGCATTTCTGGTGCGTACGTAGACACTAAAGAATCATCGAGGTAAGAAACACCAGGAAATGCAGCCCAGCTAATCAGTTCGTATACATTTTTTATTCGTTCATAAAAGGTCATTTCCGGTGTTGTGGAGGGAAATCCCAAAGTAAAGGGAACAAACGATGGCAATGCTGGTGTTCGGCTGAGCCACGGCTCATGCTGTGATGTCAATGAAATGTATGGAATTCCAAGTTTGTAAAAGAGAACGTAATAGCACCTTGAGCAAGCTATAGCATCTACTATAGCTAAATCATATTGTTTCTCTTTTACTTGCCTAAAAAATTGTTGATCTTCTAATAGGCTGTAACAAGTCGTTTCAAATTGTGATGTAAATGCCCGCAGCTCTATGATAGCCGGCATGCCAACGATCTCACTCGATAAGGTGTCCGAGTCCTCCGCTGAATGAACTTCCGGTTCTCTTGCCGTGAATTCTTCTAATGGCAGCAGGTGCGAATTCTCGCGAAGGCTTTCAATTTGCGGAAAGTTTTTCGCAGCCATTAGATGAACTTGGTGTCCATTCTTGACAAGATCGCCAGCAAGGAATCTATGTACATTGAATCGGCTTTTGTACTGGAATGGTGCGAGCAAGATCTTGCTTAAAGAAGCAAAGGCTAACAACTCGCTAAAAATAAGTATTAAAAAGAAAGACCTATCCATTTCTCAACAGTGTGAAATATAGGATTAATATGTATGATATTTTATGTTATATTTCCACAATTCATGAGTTTGTACTTATAGTCAATACAACTTACACGAGCGAAACATGATATACCATACGCTACCCATTGACGTGTTTGCTGTTTATTAATGTACCGTGTACTGTATTCAGTTAACACTAAGACATTAAAATTGGTTGCGCGCAATAAAGGACATTCCATGAAAGGTGGCTAAACAGTGCAAAGATATTATTATCAACGGAACTGTACTATGTAGAAAAATAACAGCGACAATCAAACGACATTATTTTTCCGCGCAGTAATCTAGTTGGGTACAAACGTTTTGTGAATTATTCTACTTTTTGGTCAAGTCATTTATCTCCAAATCGTTCCATTTTCTAAAGGAAATCATTTACCATCATCAAGATTTACCAGTTACTGTGGATATCAACGATACTTTATTTTACTTTCAACAGCTAAGGGTAAGTTTTTGTTTGGATATTTTTGTTTAGAAAATGCCTGTCGATGAAATGGGAGTCGTTTGAAAGCACTAAAACAAAAGAGGGAGCTATTTTATCATTCAACTGATATGAAGACTTGATGAAGGCCTGTTCTATTTTAGTTCGCGCAATAAAAAAAAAACGCTTTTATTCACGGGTGGGCAATAAAATAAAAGTTTGAGTTTATTCTGACAAGAATTAATTGCCTAAACAGCACGTGGAAAAAAGACTGAAAGGAAATAATAGCTAGGGCAAATGGAGATATCGGTTACAAAATATGTGAAGAGTTCGAAAATGACAAAGAATTAAATTTTTAAGAAATTAATTTAAATTTTCAGGGAAAATATGGGAAGAGTAACCCTAACAGTTCATAGAGTTCCCAACTTTCTTATATATTAAGGTGTGTTTTGATCTGCCAGTGTATTATGAATACAAGAATATAACCTCAATTCTAGCATACCACCCATATTAAAGGGCTGTTTGAACAACACAGCTGCACTAACTGTGTTCACTGGTGCGTATTGTGTTATTTCACACACAAAGCACTGTATAGAAAGGGACCTCAGTGCCTGTAAGGGTGCAAACATATTTAATGCTTGAGATGTTAACAGACTCCGGTAAAGGAAAAATTGCCCGTAATTTAAGCAGAATTTTGTGCACACATGACAGTATAATAACTCTGAATACTGAGGTATGAAGTGGCTATTACTTTTGCAGTCGTTTGCAAAATTTCTGCCCTTTTTTGAGGTTTCCAGAAAACTCCTCCTACGCTATTTGACGTAGGCCGATGCAATTTGGCACAGAGACAGTGGGTGATGAGCTGTCGTCAAATCCGCATTTTTTTTTACCTTGATCTCTAAGATCAAGGTCAAATTGAGGCCAAAGTATATTTTACCTCAAACTGGTTTCCAGACAACTCGTAGAAGGACGGCATTTGGTAGAGACAGAGAGGGTAATGAGTTATCGAGAAATCGGCAAAATTTTCTACCTTGAACCTCAGAGGTCAAGGCTATAGTGAAGTCAAAATATTTTTCGAAACGCCTAAATCACGAAAAGTAGCCATAAAGGTGCTCAACTCCCAGTTTGAATACATGAAAGGTACTATGCAGTTGGTAAAGTTTCATCAATAATCTTGACCTTGAGGGTCAAGGTCAAAGATCACGTGACCTCACGCGTCGTTAACGACAGGCCGACTTATCTCGGAAATGGCTAGAGATAAAGAAATTTGGAGCTCATTTACGACCCTTTGGACCTAAACAACTTTACATAATTGGTACATCAGTGACCTTGACCTTCTGCGTCACGGTCAAGGTCAGAAGCTAGAAGTTGATCATTATCTCGAAAACGGTTAGAGATCATTTTCGATGGTTTTCGAGATAATAGTTAACTTCTGATTTTTGACCTTGACCGTGACCCAGACGGTCAAGGCCAAAAATCAGAAGTTAACTATTATCTCGAAAACCGTTAGCGATTTTGAGCTAATTTTCGACCCTTTGGGTCTAAACAACGTTACATAAGAGGTACCACAGTGAACATTACCTTCTTGGTTACGGTCAAGGTTATGATCCGAAAATTGACAGTTATCTCGAAAATGGTTAGAGGTAGAGCGATTTTGAGCTCATTTTCGACCCTTTGGGCCTAAACAACGTTACATAGGAGGTGCCACAGTGAACATTACCTCCTTGGTTACGGTCAAGGTCATGATCCGAAAATTGACAGTTATCTCGAAAACGGTTAGAGATAAAGTGATTTTGAGCTCATTTTCGACGGTTTTCGAGATAATAGTTAACTTCTGATTTTTGACCTTGACCGTGGCCCAGACGGTCAAGGTCAAAAATCAGAAGTTAACTATTATTTCGAAAACCGTTAGCGATTTTGAGCTAATTTTCGACCCTTTGGGTCTAAGCAACGTTATATAAGAGGTGCCACAGTGAACATTACCTTCTTGGTTACGGTCAAGGTTATGATCCGAAAATTGACAGTTATATCGAAAACGGTTAGAGACCCTTTCGACCCTTTGGGCCTAAACAACTTTACATAAGGGGTACCACGGTGAACATTGCCGTCTGGATCACGTTCAAGGTCAAAACCGGAAGTTGACTATTACAGGGGTCAGACGTTAATTCGTACTCTTCGGGAACAAGGCGAAGAAGGACAAATTAACCGAGGCTACCAATTAAGTGGCGGTCCAATTTTCGAACGCACAAAAACAGGAACAAACGTTTCTCAAATTTATTTACACTCGTTATTTGCTTCAACACTTTGAACTTAAAGTTCATAGTGTGGTCATGGTGTTTTTGTTTTGTTGCCATTTTAGAATTGTTGAATTGACCAGTGTTCACAATTAACATGCTCGCTCTGTAGCGGATACTGTCTAAACTGTCTGCAGTAACCAAAAAGGCGTCTTAAGCTGCAGCACTGTATGCGAAGAAACAGTGCTTCTGAGTGGTGATTCCATGAAAAGACTGTGTACACTAAGACAGGCAGTTCACGGAGTTGACCGTGTCAACACAACACTCGCACCCGAGCATTTACGCCTACAATGAGTGATTATCCCTTTTATCTTGCAACGAATGACGCCTGAGCTGCGTTTTGTGTAAACTAATTGAAAAGTTACATTTGTCTTACTCTACATTGTTAACAGGCCTAAATAACGGGTGTCATTTTTAGGACGAATTATCCGAGTCCTCGTTAATTCGTACTTTTACATAGGAGTGACTCGGTCCCACCATTGGGACCAGCGAAATTGGTACGAATTAGCTAGGGGAGCGAATTAACTGAGGACAAATTAACGCGTTGCCCCTGTATTTCGAAAAGGGTTAGAGATAGAGCTATTATGAGCTCATTTTTGATTCTTTGGGACTAAGCAATGTTATATAAGAGGTATCTCGGTGATCTTGACCTTCTTGGTCACGATCAAGGTCAAAAACCAGAAGTTAACTATTAGAGAAAACGGTCAGAGATCGAGCGATTATGAGCTTATTATGGACACTTCGGCTTAATCAACGTTACGTCAGTGGTACCTTGGTTGCCTTGACCTTCTGGGTCACGGTCAAGGTAAAAACCGGAAGTTGACTTTTATGTCGAAAACGGTTAGAGACAGACCGATTTTGAGCTCATTTTCGACCCTTTGAGCCTAAACAGTGTTACAAAAGAGAAACCTCAGTCACCTTGACCTTCTGAGTCATGATCAGGGTCAAAACCGGAAGTTAACTATTATCTCGAAAACGGTTAGAGATAGAGCAATATTTGAGCTCAATTTCGACCCTTTGGACCTTAACAACGTTACATAAGAGATATCTCGGTGACCTTGACCTTCTGCGTCACGGTAAAGATCAAGAATCGGAAGTTGGCTATTATGTTGAAAACAGTTTGAGATAGAGCGATTTTGAGCTCATTTTCGGCCCTTTGGGCCTAAGCAACTTACATAAGAGATACATCGGTGACTTTGAGCTTCTGGGTCACGGTCAAAGTCAAAAACAAGAAGTTACCTATTATCTCAAAAACAGTTAGAGATAGAGCGATTTTGAGCTTATTTTCTATCCTTTGGTCCTAAACAACGTTATATGAAAGGTAAATTGGTGACCATGACCTTCTGGATCACGGTCAAGGTAAAAAACCGGAAGTTGACTATTATCTCGAAAACGATTAGAGATAAAGCAATTTTAAGCTCATTTTCGACCCTTTGGGCCCAAACAAAGGATCCCTGGATTTCGCAAATGAAGAAGTAAAATGTGGATGGTGTCATGCACTGCTTCCAAACTTAGATGAATTTTAGAGACATTTATGTGAAAAATGGATTGCCTTTCGTAAAGAACAGTATGCAGATCATGCATGTAATGATACTTGTGCAACACATCACATTGACTTTCATACAGCTTAGAACCCTTGCAAGCCCCCAGCTACATTGAGTTGCCAAAGAAGATACAAAACGCTAAGGGTGTTATTAACTTCAAGAACACAGACAACTATAGTCTATATTAGCTCATCTACATCCGATTCATGATCATGTAAGTTCAGTATACAAGTATCAACCGTTTGAGCATGAACTGAATGTGAAGATATGGCATTTCCAATACCACTTCATCACATTCCTAAATTTGAAAAGATGAACAACATTGCCATGATTGTTTTTGGTTGGGAAAACCAAGTTGTACCCGTCCACGTAAGTCGACTTAAGAGTGACACTGAAATCAACTTACTACGCATCAGTGACATGAAAAAAGACATTATTGTCTGATTACGAACTTGTTTTGTACGAAAGGCATATCGTACAAAACATAATGGCAAACATTTTTACTTCTTCAATTGTATGCATGGATTTATGCGACAAAACCTTTTAGACAAACATCGTGAAGTTTGTTGGAAGCATGAAGCACAGCGATTATGATTTCCAGAAGATATAATTATTCGATTCAAGGGCATTGCAAAACAACAAAAGGTATCCTTTATGATTAATGCTGACTTTGAATGCTGCACAGAGAAACAAGAGGATGATCGTTACCAACAACTAAGGCTGATAGTTTTGCCTATATTGTCGTCAGTGAATATGAGAGGCGTGATCCTGTGCTTTACCTGTTCACAAATTTTTAAAGAAAATGCTGGATGAACGTGATGACATTGTGAATGGATTGGGTAATCCAAAATCCATTGAAATGACTGCTGAGGATAAGAAACAGTTTGCTTAAGCTACTCATTGTTACATTTTCCATGAATTGATTGGAGTGGATCGTGTGCGCGACCATGATCACATCGGTGGAAAATACCATGGAGCAGCTCATAGTGAAGGCAACCTGTAGTTTCGGTTAAGAAAGGATCAGCAAGGAAAGTGGGACTCATTCATCGTCCCCATCGTATTTCACATCCTATGAGAATATGACAGTCATCTTCTTATGGAGAGTAGGAAAATTCAAAATTTTTAGGCTGTCATTCATTCCCAACAATTCTGAAAAGTACATTGCGTTTGCCATGGGAAGTCTGAAATTCATCGACTCCTACCAATTCATGGGAGTATCCTTGCAAAACTTAGCGGCTGAAGGCTAATGTCCGTGACAATCAGCAGCAACAGTTGCTGTTGTGTTTGGAAATATCAGAAAATTGGAAGTGATACATGATATTGACATGTATTAAATGTGGAGCAAGGTCTGCGAGGAGGTATTTCAGTGATTACATACAAGTATGCAAAAGCCAACAACCCCTACATACCAGACCATGATATGACATAGTCAACAAACTATATTATGTAATATGACGGTAACAATCTCTATGGCTGGAGTATGTCACAGAGTTTGTCAGAATGTGGATTTGCATGGGTGCAAGATCCAGAATCTCTGGATTACGTGCTTCAGCAGATTGGTGCATATAATGCCAGTTGTTATTATGAACGCAAACGTACAACTATCTCTAGATTACTTGGGTGAACTGGCGATATGTTATTGCGGATCTTTCATTATCCTATCTCCTGAAGATATAGCTGTGGTAAAGGATTATTTTAAGTTCTTACCAGTACCAGAATTTCATCTACAAGAAGATCTTAGTGTGAAAATCATTGAAGGTGACGGTGAACGCTGTATACAGTTTAAACAGTATGGCGAGTTTACCGGACGCTACGAGTTTATCAGGCTCAATGCACAACATAGGAGTCAAATGCATGATGCTTGGCAAGAACTTGAAACTTAGCTTTGAACCAAACGGATATGTACAACTGATAGTGGTTAAAAAGTATTGACTTAACGCCTAATATGTAGACTATTAAACAGTATAAAACGTTTACACCATCAAACCATATCAATGTGAAACTGAATGGGTTGGATCAATGTTGTGTTAGTTCTCTTAGCAGAGCTCTTCCATTTCGGGAGATTAAGGAGCCATATCAATGTGAAACTGAATGGGTTGGATCAATGTTGTGTTAGTTCTCTTAGCAGAGCTCTTCCATTTCGGGAGATTAAGGAGCCATGAGAGAGCGAGCGGTGGCTAAATTTCCAACTTCCAACTTTCCAACTTTCGGTAAAAACAATTTTTAAAAAATATTCTGATATATAAATCGTCAAATATCCTAGTAATCCTTTAAGTTTTAGAATATAAACAGTCAGGATTGTATGAAAATATAAATTTTATTTATATGACGTTGTAACTAGCACGCTGATGGTATCCACCATTGTCTCATTCCAACCAAACCTCATAATAAAATGAAAAACACATGATTTTTTCAAATTTCATTTTTTTTCTTCAAACAATACTTAATTATAATAAATCACAATGTGTGGTATATGATATATTGTTTACGAGTGAGTTAACTTCGCTCCAGGGACCTCAGTGCTTCATTAGGATGTTATGACATTATTTTGGCGGTGTAGCAGCAACCATTTAACATATGAAGACAGTAATTCTACCATGGATAAAAAACAGTGTAACTTACATTTCACTAGTTTTGAAAAATCAAGGAAAAACGTGTTTATCAATTTGTGGGAACATGCAGCACTCTTTGCAGTTTTTGCATTCTTATTTTATCACTGTTGAAAATTTTAAATGGTTCCATAATGCGTCCATGTGATAGACCATATTCTGTTTACCAATAATGTGCTCTTAACCGAAAACGTCAAAATTTATTGCTAAACTTTTGCTTCTGGTTGTAGTTATAAAGTTAAACGTTCACGGTACAACAATGAAACATGATGCAGCTGTTTAGTAATTATGCAAAGCAAAATATTGAACAATGTTTTGATGAGACAGCGCATTGTTTTTTCTGTGCTGTGTTTCTCCAAACACAGCATAGAAACTGTCTAATATTTATAAGAAACACGATGAGGATGAGGTTTAAAAATAACGCTCATTTTTTAATACCTTCTAAATTGAAATAACCCGTAAAATTATATTATTGGAATTGGAAAGAATTCAATTTTGCTCAGAGAAACAATGGTTACATTTTGTGCATTTTCAATGCGTTACTTGTTCATTAAAGTTTGCTTGAGTTAGCAAGTTCTTTTTGTGTGTGTGCAAAAATTCCGACTGAGCTTTCATGCAGCTTGTCTAGAACAACCTGTATTAAGGCAACATAATCCGGAAGCTATTTTTGTTGTCTTTCAAACGGTGCTATTTTCGAGTGGATACATTTGTTTTTATGAGAACTATAAGTGTTTATTTAGACATGTTTTTTCCTCTAAGCGTGTACTCATACTGCTCTTGGATGTAGCAACCATAGGAACCGCTCTCTCTATACAGCTCCTAAAAATGCAGTCAAATAGCACTATGTGTTTGCAAAAGTGTGCGGGGCCGTAGTAAGAGAAAGAAAATAATTCGGATAATAATATAGAAAATGTTGCTTTGAAAAATAGTCAGGTCCTTTGAAAAGCATGACACGGTTCTCTGTGAACTGTGCCGCATCTGCAGGAATAGAGCGATGTCAAAACCAGAGAAAAATAAAAAGACTAGTGAAATTAGTAGTATATGAATGATATTAGAAGCGTTTTCCGCGTTGTTGTTTTGTGTTATGAAAAAACGTCCACCCCAGGAAAAGTGTCATGCCAAAAGGATATGAATTAAATCACTTTGACATGATACAGTGTATTCCTTGCTTCTCACAACGATGTGTGATAATACATGAATACTTGTGTACATTTTATATCATAATCCTTTTGATATAAATATTTTATTTGTGAAATGCAAACATATTGACTAATGTTAAACTTGTTGCGTTTTGGCTTTTTTATTTTAATTTGACTTTATCAATATACATTTGTTTTCACACTTTAGATTCAATGTTCTTGGTAATGTCTCCCGGTGATAGCGCATTAAGTAAGGACCATTGAGGTCTGATTATAATTGTAGAGGAAGTCTCTTGAAATATCTGTATACCGACACGTCTGTCGATGTAGAAAATAGCGATACATCATTCCTTTGAGAGTACGTATGACTCTTTCAGTAAGGTTGCCTTTCGTCTCATTCTTGCTAATATATGCATAAATGCCTTCTTTCGTTAGAACTTTCTTTACCCATCTGTTCTTAAATTCTGTTCCATTATCTGACCTCAATGTTCTAGGTCTTCTTGTTGTTTCTTGAAAAATCTTTCGGAAGGCTTGAATGACACTCGCATGTGCTTTTGTTTGGAATACGTTGCAACCACAAGTGTTTGGAAAAGGCATCAATGTCATAAAATTTAAAACTGATTGCCTTCATTGTGTGCTGCAATATTGGCTACACCTGCCAAGTCCACATTCCCCATATCATCAATACTATGGGCAATGATGCGTTATCTTTTAATTTTGTGTTTCACTACTTGAAGTAAACTAAAGATATCCTGATCTTCCAACCAATTTTTTACTTTGGAATATGTCATAGGATGTTTGCTTTGTTTCAGTATTTTGTACAAAATATTAAGTCCCACAAATACCCCAGGGATTCCAGGTTTAACGTAAGCATTGGTTAAGTAGTCTTTCCGCCTTAACAATAAATAATATTTCGGTTTCTATAGCACCTATTCTAATAATAAGCTCTAGATGCTTAACAAATTAACACTTGATTAGGCACACCGAACATAAAGCAATTACGATACAACATGAAAATAAAATAGAATTACAATGCAGCATCAATAAAAAGTATAATCCGAAAAATACTCTCTAAAAAGGTGGGTTTTAAAATCTTTTTCTAAAACTTTCTAAAGATTTAGAAAAGCGTGATTATTTCGGAAGTTTCTTCCATTCTATAGTTGCAGCAACTTCAAAACTCATATCATCGGTTTTTGAGAGCGATTTTGGCAAGACTAAAAACAAATATCAGCAGATTGCAGGTTCCTCTTAGGTATATCCTGTTTGACTAAATTTATTAAATACTTTGATGCAGTTCGGTTCAAACAATTATGACAAATAACTAAAATTTTATAACAAATTCTGCAAACAACAGGTAACCAGTGTAAAGCATACAAAAATACAAAACGTAACATGTTCTCTGTAACCAGCCAAAACCATCACTCTAGCCGCTGCATTTTGTACCACGTTGTCATCTTAGCTCGAAAATGAAACAAATCAAACCAATCGGCGAAGTCGTTTTGAAGTTATCACGTCTGTCTTATAAACCAATGAATGCTCAGAATGCTGTGAAAGAAAATATGTCAAAATCTGAAATTTGGTTAATTGAACATGCATGTTCAGATAAATGCGTTGTCTAGAAATCAGAAAAAAATGTTTCTGCCACGGGGAGGGGGTCTCATTCTCCATATACAGCTTACAGCGATAGATGTGACAATAAACACATTTTTAATGCTTACCAATAACTCGTGTGAAATAAGTGAAAAAAAATTTACTGCTGATGTATTGTCAAGAAGCATAAAACGAAATTTTGTATTACAACTGAGATCTAGAAAGCTCAGTGTATTTGAAGCTTAACGAAATGCCATAAATGAATTGTAGTGTAATATAATTTATATAATTTTTAAATCGTCCAATACCTAGCATTTAACCTATCTAAGATGTCATACTATTCCAAAGTTAGTCCAACGTCATTTGTGGGGAAGGATATTTCTGGATTTCTTGTTATATCTATCCAACGTTTGTCCAACGTCAGAAGGTTGGGAAGGATATTTCTGGATACTTCTGGATTTCTTCCATTCGCATGGGTAAGTAGGTGGGGAAGGAAACTTCTGGATTAACATCGGTAAGTAGGTAAGGGGAGGATACTTCTGTATTCGCATGGGTCACTTTTCATATATATATATATATATATATATATATATATATATATATATATATATATATATATATATATATATATATATATATATATATATATATATATATATATATATATATATAGAGTGTTCTTCTTTCAGTCTACATAAATTTCACGATGGCTTTGAGCAGTGCATACTGTAAGCACATTGAACCAACCGTTCAAGACGCTCCACTTGCTGACATCATGTCCATTGAAGATGAAAATCTTGTTGCCGACACAAATTATAAACTGTTTCCATGCAGACTTTTTCTGAATGAAGTCTACCCTGTCAAGAGTGGTGCCGAGCTCTGCTGTGCTCCAATCACGTTCAATTCAACTGTGGTTAAAGGGTGGCAATTGAAAAAGATGACTTTGAAAAAGCCACACGGTACAAATTGTGCCTGAGACGAGGTCAACCTTCGAGGTTGGGGAAGGATCAGTATATACTCTGGGTAGTGTACTATGGCAAAATTTACCACTCCATGTGCGCCCAATGTGGACGTTGGCTGTAAAGAGGACAGGTGCATGAGCACACAATATGCTGTGTACATCATGCGCCTGTTCTTTCACCCTGGTTGCTGCAAGAACTAAAAACTATTTCGTCGCCTGTTAAGAGTGTGGCGTACTGACCACCTACCACATCTTCAATGGAGATCAGTACAAGGATAGAAGAAGCCACGAAGATAGAATTATTTTCAAGTAAAACTTTACGGGATGACCATCAACTCGTACGAAATAAGGCTGAAATCTGTCGTTGTTGTAAAACTGATGATGTATGTATGTTGATATATGGGTTATAAAAATGTTTTGCCAAGAAGCATAAAACAGATTTTATTAACAGATGAGATCTAGAAAGCTCAACGTATTCTATTTTAAACGGCAAAGCTAAGTGCTGACTTGCATTTCAAAGTACTTGACGTACTCAAAGTATTCATAATTGTTTACCCCTGGCGAACGATGGGGGGGGGGGGAATCCGAGGCACGGGTCAATCTTTTGGGGTCTATTTGGGGAGCTTTCGCTTCACAGCTCCCAGACGCAGGCGTTTTCACCTCCGTTTTAAATGCTTCGTAATCTTGTGTTTTCTGTGCCACCGTGCCAACCTTTAAACTACAATGTTTTGACATAGAAGGGAAGTACTAAGTCTTTGTCGTAGGGTATTTTAATTAGTTGCCGCATTGTGTATTCATGCCAAGATTAGGAAAAGTTGATCAAATTAACGAACTCTAGAGTAATAAAAAGGGCTAGTTCTTTTATCTTTACACATGTCAGTAGAGCAATAAAAATTTTTCAATGGAAGAATGTAAAATGATCTAATATCAAAGTCAAATACTACCAAATAATTTAAAAAATCTATATTTCGACTGCGTTTTTATTAGCAGATTTATTTAATTTTGTCAATTGTTGAATATTGTTTCCCAAAGTACCTCAAAGCATTAAGCATTAAGCACTACGACTAGATGTTATGTACTACGCTAAAATTCCTTTGAATCTTTTATTGGCTACAATTCAACGTCCATCTTTAATTAAGTGAACGTAGAATTGCAGTTATGACATGGTTTCTTATTACATACTGCAACTAACTGTTAGCGCCGACCACACAATACGGAGTGACTGATTATCTTCATCAAGGGAGAACCAATCAAATTGCAATGCAATTCCACCAAATCGCCTGAGCAACAAGTTGACAACTAGTTATTTATTATTTATCTAGTCAGCAGTTACCTAGTGTATGACATGTGCTCCTAAAAAGCAAAAACAGTAATTTCCAAGGGGTCTGGCCTTGACCCGAACCTATAAATTTGTGAAAGCAATTTAATCAAAACTTCACGAAAAGAAACTGCATTCCTAAAAGCCTGGAGTACATTCGTTTAAAAGTGATAGGACTCTCTTAAAATCTTTGCCTATAGAACCATTTAAAATTTTTTGCTGCCATAGTCATAAAAAAGATATTTTTTCAAGACAGATAATCTTGGAAGCATTCTGATAATAGAACAATTATTCCATTATGCTCAAAGAAATTAATGATGACACACTTTGGACCTTTTCGTAGAAAAAAAATATTTTTCTGGAGAATGCTGGCCAGGAAATATTCATGAAACGTTTCTAAATTTGAAATCAGTCATAATGATATTTTGAAAATTTATTTATATTTGTACACACACACATACACTCGACCTGTATAAGCAGGAGACAGCTTAAAGCTCTTTCAGTGTTTGACGCAATTTGGAATCGTTGAAAGAAATTTTTTTCACCTCGAGACATTTTTTATAAAGTTCAGTTTTAGCTTTTCACAAACCTTCTCAGAATCAATAAATTTCCATGTGATTTCACTGTATTTTCATGGCATGGCATGGCAATTTGTTGTATTCTTTTGATATCTGTAGCATTTTGTTGGCGTCGGGAAAAAGCGCGCATGTCTATTGGCTCAATGCATCAATTATATAAAGGTATTCAGAGCAAAAAGCTACTTTTTTATAGCACCCAGTGAAATGATTTGAGAACCGGGGGATTTTGGTCGTGGAGGGGTGGTTTAGGCCTACGGGTGTTTTAGTCGGGGAATGGGGGTTTCGGCTGGTAGGGGTGGGGTGGACCTGTTCCCAACCAGGATATGGCCCAGAAACGGGGTACTCAAACCAGGGTATTTTTCATGAATAGCGTAACCATGCCAAGGCATGTCCAAGAAACGGGATACTCAAACCAGGTTTTTTCTAATGAACAGGGTAACCAAACCAGGGCATGTAGAAGGAATGGGGTTCTCAAACCAGGGTATTTCCTATGAATAGGGTAACCAAACCAGGGCATGCACCAGCAATGGGGTTGTGAAAAGGGACATACAAAGAAATGAGATAATTAACATGGGGCATGTAAAAGTCTGACTCTTACCGTCTCTAAATCACCCCCCCCCCCCTGGTATTCTAAATTAGTTCACGTATCAAGGAATTTTGAACTGCGCAGAAGGGGGTCTAAAACTGATTGTTTGCTCCTCTGTGGCGTGGTCTCAAATATTATTTGGGATGCTCAATATATCTCATTGTGGGAAGCTTTTGAGTTAAGCGCTGAAGTAGGAATTTCTTGTCGTTTGTGTGCCTTCATTGTAAATCAAATTATGATATAAAAATACAACACGAAAATTATTTACACCATTTGTAACCTTGTGTAATTGGTGTTGAAACATTGGAAAACAGTGGTAAGCAAAATTCTAAATACACTGTATATTAGAATTCATATCGATAAATACTTTTGACACTTTTACACCATTAAAAAAGAAATAGGAAATAATTATTGTAAATTTGATACATATATATTTTATATCAAGATTTTCAATTCTGCTAACAACCGTTACAAAAGAGCATTTGTCATTGTACCCAAGGATCCAAAACGCACAAAAAATTAACAGAAATAGGTACAGATTCCCTTTTTGATTGTTTTGCTCTTTTGCTTACCAATGCAGGGATGATAATATTGTTTTTTGTCGTTGGTGACGGATAAGCAAAAACATTGTCGGTCTTTATGAACCAGAGCAACGACCGCCCAAGCAATATACAAAGCGCTACTAAAGACATTGGAGATATAGACATATAGATATAGACTCACGACGCATTAAGGTAAGGTAATAACGGATAGATTGTTCAACTAATGAGTTAAAATACGAAAATTATCAATTTAAAAAATCTCGGGTGATGTCTAAAAGGAAAAGATGTTAGGAAAATCAAACGATCTCAATGCGGGTGAACTGCTCATCTACGGCTAGTACTGTATATCAGTTATATAAATAGAATTCCAAGCTTGTAAAAGAGAAAGTTCTGAAATAGCTCTCTTGCCTCATAATCTCAGTCGGTATCGAAAAAAATCTTTACTGACAAAGAAATCTTTAGCGTATTTTTTCCACTGGCCTCGAGGGGGAATTCTCTCCAAAGCTAACAACATTTATGTGACTCCTACGTCTACTATTAATAAACTCGTCCCTTGAATCCATTAAAACGACTCATGTTCTGGAATGGTATTCTGAAGATGAAGTCATAAAACAAGTGTCTCTTTTTCCCAGCAATGCACACGTATGTAGAAGGCTTTGTTACTTTATGCTATTATTCTAATTCACATTATGACACAAGATGGTAAAACAAGGCAATTCTGTTCAAAGATATAATTAAATAACAAGGGTATTGGCTTGAGGTGGTATATATTCCTAACCGTGATTTCATCCTCATTTACGTTTTCTGTTTTTTAAGCACAAAAGACACTTATAGCTTGGAATATTCCTTTCAGTAGAATATAAAGTGAATTCTTTGGCATGCTGGAACAAATGTTTCTTGCCACATTCAATAGAATACTTTGAGTATGTGTAGCTAAGAAGTTGCAAGCATATTTTCTCTTGTTTGTTAGCTTTTATAAGCCCATATTATTGCATGGTACACCGGAACCCAGGAAATCGGACCGCCTATGAGACTGGCCAAAAGTGGTCAAGTTTCCGGGGTTCGAGCAAATTTGATGTGTATGAGTGCATTTTTGTTATGTTAATAGTGTACCCATATGAAATGAAATAATAACGCCTCTTTCTGTTCTAAAAGCATCAACCTTATTCTTACATCAAAACTATTGAGCACAGAATAATTCAGTAATCATTCATATTACACTTGGGCCGAAAGAAAGAAAAGGGTTGAAGACTAAAAATTCTGACCAAATAATCTATTTTTACATCAATTTTACAGCCAAATCTACACAATCTGGAGACTAAAAAGGTCTGACACAGAATAAATCAGTGTTTAAGCACATTTCCAGCTAAATCGACAAGATCTGAGGACTAACGGAATCGTCTACTGACACCATGCTTTATTTAAGATTTTTCACAACAAATTGGTCCATTTTGGTCTGCAATTAAGAACCTGAGCATGCAAATCAGATGAGATTTTAGGATTAATTAATAAACACTTGACAAGCCTTTGTTCAAGCAGCCGTTCGTCCTTTTTTTCTTCCTGACAGTTTTCCGATTTTTTGTGTCTTCTTCTTCTCTGACATTATGGGCCCTAGGACCGTGAAACTTGGGACTTATGAAGAGCTTGATCGGAACATGTGCATGTCACTTTTTATTTTCGTCTTGGATTTTGTTTTCTTTGTTAAAACGCCATGTGAAAAGAGTGTATTTTTGGAAGTAAATGCGTAGCATTTAACGACATCACAGAACACAGTTGCTGAGCTTTGTGCGAGCTGTCACTGCGTAAATAGATAACATGGCGTATGCCTGCTCATTCAACTAGAACCTCACTTCGCTAGCGAAATGTTAAACACTTGACAAAAATTAAAACGCAAAAATACTTCCTTCAATGGGTTATTTCTTTAATAATATATTGCAAACAACGCAGCTTGAATAGGTCTTATAAGCCGAGTAGTGTTTGGTTTCTGTTGACTCAAGGTTTTATTGACTGATCTAGCATACGCCTTGTTATCTATTCACGCAGTGAGAGCTCGCACAAAGCTCACTGAGCAACTGTGTGTGATGTGGATTAAATGCTACGCATTTACTTGCAAAAATACACTCTTTTCACATGGCGTTTTAACAAAGATAACGAAATCAAAGACGAAAATAAAAAGTGACATGCACATGTTCAGATCAAGCTCATCATAAGTCCCAAGTTTCATGGTCGTAGGGCCCATAGTGTCAGAGAAGAAGAAGACACAAAAAGTCGGAAAAAGTGTCAAGAAGAAAAAAAAAGGACGAATTTTGCTCGCACAAATTCATATAACTCTTGCAAGCCAAAGGCTTGTCAAGTGTTAATAAAAGCTTAAGCAAACAAAAACCAAACACTACTCGGCTTATAAGACGTATTCAAGCTGTGTTGTTTGCAATATATTATTCAAGAAATAACCCATTGAAGGAAGTATTTTTGCGCTTTAATTTTTGTCAAGTGTTTACCATTTCGCTAGGAAAATGAGGTTCTATTTTAGATATTTTAGTAGTTGAGTAATTGAATAAAGTATCTAAATAACATATTTAATCATGCGTGTTGCTATCTGGTAATTCCCAGTACAGCGAGCCAGAGTCCTCTTTTGTTCGGATATCATCAAAGCAAGTTTTAGCATACTAATAGCTAATAGATACTGGTGCTCTCAAGTATTACTTTTATTTTTGAGTAGGAGATACACTTTAGTCATTTGGTATGTAATACTAATGGTTAATCATTTGAAAACTTTAGTTGTAAGGTCCCAAAAGCATTGTTTCTTGATTTTTATGAAATAATTTGAGTCAGTTACCCCCAAAAACCTCAAGCAGAAGTATATTTTGGTCAATCGAAAGGAAGCAAATTCGGATAGTGTTTTCCACGTAACTGAACTTTCTAATTCATGATTCATAATTCATATGTGATAAAATAGGTTCCTGGACGTTCCGTACCTTTTCCTTTCCGCACCCTTTTTGAGCCGATACATCAATTTTGTTTTGACCAAGCTATTTTGTTGGGGCAGAGCTATTATTGTTGGAACTAATCTATTGTTGTTGGGACCAAACTATTGATTTTGAGAAAGTCTTATTATTGTTGGGACTTACCTGTTATTGTTGTGACCGGGTAATTATTGTTTGTACACAACTGTTATCGTTGGAATCCAGCTATGTTAGTTGGGACAGACCTGTTATTTTTTGGAACTCAGCTATTATTGTTGGCCCTCAGCTATGTTTGTTTGGACCCAACTATGTTAGCTGGGACAAGGCTTTGAGTGTTGAAACAGAACCGTTTTATTTGCATTTATCCAATAATTTGATTACGCTATGTTTTTTAAATTTAAAAACATGATATCAAAATTATTAGCCTTTTATTACATTTAAAACATGATATCAAATTTATAATCCTTTTTGCTACATTTAAAATCATGATATTAAAAATATAAGCGTTTAATTACTTTTACATTGGTATCAAAATTATTATCTCTTTGTTACATTGAAAAGCATGATATCAATGTCTTTTCAAACATTTGTGTGGCCATTTATAAATCTACATTCCCATCTTAAAAACGTACTTGCATTAAAACGTACGTCTGGACGCTAGAGAAACTGCCCGGATTAACAGGGTTCCCGGAATACGAAGGTACCAGGTTGCCCAAATTACTAGGTACCCGGATTACCAGGGTGCCAGGATTACCAGAGTGCTTGGATTACCAGTGTGCCAGAATTACCAGAGTGCCCAAATTACTCCGTATTACTTTTTTTGCTAACTAAAACCATGTGAGAGGCAGCATTTGTAAAATATGTGCTACTATGAGTGTCAGAAAAAGGGTAATTTACAGAGCCAGACGCGGTTTACGTGGATATTTTAAAAAGTGCTCATTTTCAATGAAGGTGATTGTATCTAGTTTTCGTTCTTTGATTGAAGTTTAAGCGTATTAGCACCAGTAGTAATCATGAATATATGAGTGGCAGATACGCTGCTTTGAATAGATATGAGCTGAGTGTGCGCTGATTGGATGAAAGCACAAGGTGTCCGCTTTTGGTTTAAAAAGGTTTTTTTTTTTAACATTTGAGACTCCACTTAAGTTGTCGTTTTACAGTCCCATCACTGAATTCACTCTGTTACATGTTACAAGATGGATTATGGGTAATAAAACCATCACTGAATGCACTCTGTTACATGTCACAAGATGGATTATGGGTAATAAACCCATCACTGAATGCACTATTACATGTTACAAGATGAATTACGGTAACCGTCCCATCTCTGAATTCACTGTTACACATGTTACAAGATGGATTACAGGTGTGAGACCCAATCCCATCAATAAATGCGCCATGTCAAAAATGAAAAAACTGGACGAAACTGAAAAAAAAGAAGAAAAAAAAAACAGGCATATCAAGCGGGTGAACTTTTTCAGGTGCAGAGGGCGAAAAGGTTTGGCCGAGACCTAGAGCCGTTGGGCAATGATGTATCTGAGTTTAAAAGAGATATCTGGGCCGTGATTCCCCCCCCCTTCTTTAATTTATATACCCCCCTTCCCCCCCCCCCCGCCCCTTCCTCCATGAAACAACAACAAAAACAACAACAACAATCCCCAAAAACTTGAGTTCTGAATTTCCAGTTTCATACGTTTGCTACACTCAGATTTTCTCCAGATTAATTGTGACCCCTCCCTCTTCAACACACGAAATAGACCTACGTAAATATGTCGTCATCGTCACTTCATGCGCGTCGAAGTCTGTTGTGCCTGCGGTACCTTACTTGGGGAGGAAACAGCTAGCACTTTCTGAAAGTTGTGTGGTAAATAAAGATTTAAAAAAAAAACGAAAAGAAAAAAATGCTACATGGTCAAAAGCAGTAAAAACGGCAATAAATCTTGAGGAAAAGAAGTAAACATAACATCAGCATGAAAATAAGATGTTAGGATTTTATCTTTATTCTCGTGTGCGTGATATAGATTTAAAACTGGTTCACAGTTTCTGTGTTATGTGCTACCTCTCACACTTTCAAGCAGGACATTTTCCAATCGAATTCGGGACACTTTCCAATCGCACACTTTCCAACCGAATCCGGTAATTTTCCAGCCAGACAGTTTCCATCGTTATTCGAGACACTTTCCATCCGGTTATTTTCCAACCGAAGCCGTGTCACTTCCCAGCCGGACATTTTCCTACTGAATGCTCGGCATTTCCAGTTTCACATTTTCCAACCGGTCATTTTCCAAATGACAATCGCTCACTTCCAATTTTTCAATCATTTGAAAACTGGTCAAATTTCCAGTTAGAAAGTGTCTGAATACCGTAAAACCTGGAATTTTGTTCAATGTCCGGATTTACCAAGTTTTTAAATAATACACTTTGGTATTATATAAGGGAATGTCAAAGGGACTAAAATTTTCTTCCATTTGAAGCAGTTGCCCGGATTTCAGGTTTTACCTAAAATAAGTTTTATTAAAATTTTGAAACTACAGGAGAAATTTGAAAAGCTGTGGGACGCGTTTTGGTGGCCCAATCAAGGCAGTCTAGAAGACTATTGGCAAGCACCTCGTCACTGATAAAAGTTTGCCAACATGACTAAGGCAAAAGAAAGACAATAAATTGTGCTACCCGCAGCAAGCAAGTGGTTAGCACCATTGTCGGAAGAGTGCACAGAATAGTGTGACGTACATTCAGCGTCATCAAAACATGTGTTACATCCACCGTACAGAATCCTGTCTGGCATTGATCGACCAAGACGAGTTTTCACGTGGCCCGTGATGGCGGTCTTCAACAGGTGCTCTCGTACACACGTGACGTCACTGGCTTCCTTGCTATGGCTCAATAAGCGGGCGATGACGCCAGCCACAAAAGGCGCAGCCATAGAGGTGCCATCTAGCGACAGTGTGGCGCGGTTACTGTCGATCCCCGCTGACATGATATCCACACCTGGCGCAAGGATATCCACACATTTACCGTAGTTTGAAAACCAGGCAACACTGTCTGCTTCGTCTGTGGCTCCGACAGTGATTGCGTCAGGTGAGCTCGATGGGGAACCATTACACGCATCTTGCGCCTCGTTACCGGCTGCCGCGACGTAAATGAGTCCCATGGCGCTGCCCTCTGCAATGGCTTGATCAATATTCTCGTCTTTGGGGCCGCCTAGCGACAAATTTACAACAGCTTTCGGCCGAACACCCGTACGCTCAAAATTTTTCATGAAATCCTGTAAAATGAACTCTAATCCCTTCAAAACACGAAAAGTAGTTCCGGCCCCTTCCCAATCCTGGACTTTAACGGAGACGATGCGTGCTTTTTTAGCGACGCCATAAGTTCTTCCCGCAGCTATTCCCGCTACATGCGTGCCGTGACCATTCAGATCCCCATCACCTTCCGAGAAGCGTAAAATCGGTATCGTAAAACCGGACTGCGCATTTATCTCAGAGAATTCCTCATGTTCTATTTTCACTCCACTGTCAACCACATATATGGTTACTCCATCGCCATCGTTCGTATCACTCCAAGTGTATCTACGCTGGCTCCGATCACGTGGCATATCTTCATTCGAAATACGGCTTAAACCCCATTGGTTGTTGAGCGTGTCATGTGACTGACACGCGGCCTCTCCTGGTTGGTCACTGCATTCGTACTTAGACATTGTACTATTAGATTTCATTATAAAATTTCTACTCACATAAATAACATCTCTGAATTTATCCTTTAAATGTTGAACCAGCCCCTCGGGTAAAATATCCTCTTTTGTGGCCACTAAAAACACCGCATTCTTTCCAACTTTCGTTACCTCCTTGACGTCGAAAACACTCAAGATGCGCGCTCTGGACACAAAGTCTCTCTTTGCCTTTACAGCATCCGAGTTCAACTCAATTATGAACTCATTACGTACGGCATCATTTCCTGGTCTAAAATTGGTAAACAGTTTCCCGTAACCGACAGAAACAAAACATACCCCGATGTAAAGCAATATTGCCTTGATCTCCATCGTTACCCTCGTAATTTTCACTGTCTTTATCTAACCTATGATGCTGGGATGCTTCGTGTACTGTCAATTTTATTCTGGCTTATCAGTCGACGCGTCCCTTTTTTACGCTGGTTTGTCCACTTGGACACTTAAACCCTTTGCAACCAGGGCTGTTCCTTCAAACTTTTCATTCCACTGCCGAAATTAGCAATCTTTGCGGCTCTAACAATATCCCCTGAAGGCACACCGCTATATTTTTGGAATCTCCCTTACTCGTTGTTCATATCAGCTCTGATGAGTGGCGTGTATTTTGTGCTGATGACATGTACGCTGTACCATCGACAGCCAGTATTTGTCTTATCTTTGTCATATCCGTGAGAGAGAGAGAGAGAAAACACACACGGACCAGTCCTTTTGTCACAAGTGCTTCAAGATACAGCGCCGGTGCGGAGGTTGGGCGGAGCGATGGGGGGGGGGGGAAGTAGACCGTCAGGTGGGGGTGGGGTGCACTAGGTAGAACGTGTTTCCATGTGTGTCCAAACACGCGGCGAAAAGAGGGAGTAATATATGGACCAGATGCGGTTGGTGCGGAGTACCAATTTCATTGAACATAAATTTAAATTTCATACTGCACGCCGATTTCCTTCACAAAAGGTTGGGCTCTTTTCAAGCGACACTGTACGCTCATCCAAAATATGAGTACCAAACAATTGCGCGCGCACATTTCATGTTAAGTGCTGGTCTAGTTTTGGCTCCTTGACGGCAGTAACGCTTGTTAACACTTGACAAGCCTTTGGCTTGCAATAAGTTTTTGAATTTGTGCGAGCAGCCGTTGGTATCTCGTTTTCTTGACGGTGATCGGATTTCTTGTATCATCTCCTCCACTGGCACTACGGGCCCTAGGGCCACGAAACTTGTGACTTAGGTAGAACTTGATATGAACGTGTGCATGACACTTTTTATTTTCGCCTTCGATTTCGTTTTCGTGTTTAAAACGCCATGTAAAAAAAGTGTTTTTTTTTTTCAAGCAAATGCGGAGCACTTCACGCACAGCACAGAATACACAGTGGCTCAGCTTTGTCAACCTTAAGTCAACAAAAACCAAACACTACTCGACTTATAAGACGTAGTCAAGCTGTGTTGTTTGCAATAGATTATGCAAGAAATAACCAATTGAAAGAAGTATTTTTGCGTTTAAATTTTTGTCAAGTGTTTAACATTTCGCTAGCAAAATGAGGTTCTAGTTCTAGCTGTGTCTGTACTATATAATATATAATATTGGAAAAGGAGTATATTATATCAAAACTGACACTTCTCCTTCAGGGAGTGAAAGTTATAAACTTGTCCACGTTTGGTTAAAAAGGAAGTGTTTTTTTACAAAGTTGGGACTCCGTGTTTAGAGGTCATGTTAAAAAAAGTCAAGGATACGCATGGTAGCCAATATGTGCGTGAGTCCCCCCCCCCCCCCATCTCCTCTGTCGACCCAGATCTTCCTTGAGAATGACCTCGGAGGGGGGGGGGGCGGTTATAAAGATCGTGTGAAACACTTTCTGCTGTGAAATCTTAAAAAAGAATTTCCTTGTGGGGTAGAAAGCTCATGATGGCCTCAATCTGCAACATTTCTCCTGTCGTAATCAAATACACCAAGCATCAGTCCCTTCTACCCCGAATCCCCTCCACCCCTAGTCCCCTCCACCCCCAGTCCCTTCACCCCAAGGCCCTTCACCCCCCCCCCCAGTCCCCCACCCCCTATGTCTCAGCTATCTACCTGTAATGATAGTAAAAGTCGGTGTCTGTATCCCTGAGAAGGAGAGGGCGAGGACGTCGAGTGGAGCGAGGAGTCTTAACAATTCCAGAGCAGGGAATGATGGAACCCCTGTCTGATCCGTTATTTTGAACTGACCAAAACGTGGCCCCACTGGTGAAAGTTTTCTTCGCAATTAATTTCGTGCCTGGAATGCGCCGGTTTTTGAGAAGTGTACTTAAATGTTGTTATTAACTTATAGATTATAGTGACAACTATTGTTTACAAAAGTTGACATATAAAGCCAAAATTTGTGTCATTCTCCGAAGCCTTAAATTTTGCTTCAATTACCACGATTAACTCAACTTACAAAAGCAATTAAAGGCAACGCATAAATTGTCAAGGTTTGGAAACGACCGGCCTTCAAACTGACATCTATCAGCTCAAGCACTCTGGCATGAGCGAATGGAACCATGCTTTTGCTCGATTCACTCCCACCAAGTCCTCTTCCCCAGTGCCACTACCTCGGTGCCCTTACCCCGGTGCCAATATCCCGGCAGCACTACCCTGGTGCCAATACCCTGGCGCCACTACCCAGGCACCACTACCTCGGAGACACTACACCGGTGCCAATACCCTAGCGCCACTACCCAGGCGACACTACCTCGGAACCAACTACACCGGTGCCAATACCCTAGCGCCACTACCCAGGCGCCACTACACCAGGGCCAATACCCTAGCGCCACTACCCAGGCGCCACTACCTCGGAACCAACTACACCGGTGTCAATACCCTGGCGCCACTACCCAGGCACCACTACCTCGGAGACACTACACCGGTGCCAATACCCTAGCGCCACTACCCAGGCGCCACTACACCGGGGCCAATACCCTAGCGCCACTACCCAGGTGCCACTACCTCGGAGCCACTACACCGGTGCCAATGCCCTAGCCCCACTAGCCAGGCGCCACTGCCCTGGCGCCACTACCTCGGCGTAACCACCACGGCGCCCCTACCTCGGGCCCCTACCTTGGTGCCAAAACCCCGGTGTCAATGCCCCGGCACCCCTACCCAGGCGCCACTTCAAAACCGTGAAGTTGCCATGAAAAAAGAGAGCCAAACTGCTGGTATGTATTCAACGCATTAACCTAAGCATAGACGGCTCACACAAACCCCGACATCTTTTTATATTTATATATTTATTAATTTTTTACTTATTTATTTCTTTTATTTATTTTATTTATTTATTTGTTGTATTAATTTATTTATTTTTATTATTTATTTATTTATTTACTTATTTATTTGTTTGTTGTTGTTGTTTTTTTGTGTGTTTTTTTTTTGCATTTTGCAAGATGTGAGATAAATTCGACCTGTGATTGTAAAAATTCAGGCACCTTACATTCTTCTGCAGTGAACACATACGATATCCGCCCCAGACATTATGTTGCCACGCCGCCATGACGCTATATATCACGCCTTGGGCATACGATATCCACCCCAGACATTACGTCACCATATCGCCATGACGCTATATGTCACGCCTTGGGCATACGATATCCGCCCCAGGTATTACGTCACCAGTCGTCATGACGCTATATGTCACGCCTTGGGCATACGATATCCGCCCCAGGCATTACGTTACCAATCGTCATGACGCTATATGTCACGCCTTGGGCATACGATATCCGCCCCAGGTATTACGTCACCAGTCGTCATGACGCTATATGTCACGCCTTGGGCATACGATATCCGCCCCAGGCATTACGTTAACAATCGTCATGACGCTATATGTCACGCCTTGGGCATACGATATCCGCCCCAGACATTACGTCACCAAAAAAAATCGCCATGACGCTATATGTCACGCCTTGGGCATACGATATCCGCCCCAGGTATTACGCCACCAGTCGTCATGACGCTATATGTCACGCCTTGGGCATACGATATCCGCCCCAGGCATTACGTTACCAATCGTCATGACGCTATATGTCACGCCTTGGGCATACGATATCCGCCCCAGACATTACGTCACCAAAAAAAAATCGCCATGACGCTATATGTCACGCCTTGGGCATACGATATCCGCCCCAGGCATTACGTTACCAATCGCCATGACGCTATATGTCACGCCTTGGGCATACGATATCCGCCCCAGGCATTACGTCACCAATCGCCATGACGCTATATGTCACGCCTTGGGCATGCGATATCCACCCCAGACATTACGTCACCAAATCGCCATGACGCTATATGTCACGCCTTGGGCATACGATATCCGCCCCAGACATTACGTCACCAATCGCGATGACGCTATATGTCACGCCTTGGGCATACGATATCCACCCCAGACATTACGTCGCAAAAATCGCCATGACGCTATATGTCACACCTTGGGCATACGATATCCAGCCCAGACATTATGTCTCCAAATCGCCATGACGCTATATTTTACGCCTTGGGCATACGATATCCACCCCAGACATTACGTCGCCACGCCGCCATGACGCTATATGTCACGCCTTGGGCATACGATATCCACCCCAGATATTACGTCACCAATCGCCATGACCCTATATGTCACGCCTTGGGCATACGAAATCCACCCCAGACATTACGTCACCAATCGCCATGACCCTATATGTCACGCCTTGGGCCTATGATATCCACCCCAGACATTACGTCGCCAAATCGCCATGACGCTATATGTCACGCCTTGGGCATACGATATCCACCCCAGACATTACGTCGCCAAATCGCCATGACGCTATATGTCACGCCTTGGGCATACGATATCCACCCCAGACATTACGTCGCCACGCCGCCATGACGCTATATGTCACGCCTTGGGCATACGATATCCAACCCAGACATTACGTCACCATATCGCCATGACGCTATATGTCACGCCTTGGGCATACGATATCCACCCCAGACATTACGTCGCCAAATCGCCATGACGCTATATGTCACGCCTTGGGCATACGATATCCACCCCAGACATTACGTCGCCACGCACCATGACGCTAAGTCACGCCTTGGGCATACGATATCCACCCCAGACATTACGTCGCCACGCCGCCATGACGCTATATGTCACGCCTTGGGCATACGATATCCACCCCAGACATTACGTCGCCAAATCGCCATGACGCTATATGTCACGCCTTGGGCATACGATATCCACCCCAGACATTACGTCGCCACGCCGCCATGACGCTATATGTCACGCCTTGGGCATACGATGTCCACCCCAGGCATTACGTCGCCAAATCACCATGACGCTATATGTCACGCCTTGGGCATACGATATCCACCCTAGACATTACGTCGCCAAATCGCCATGACGCTATATGTCACGCCTTGGGCATACGATATCCACCCCAGACATTACGTCGCCAAATCGCCATGACGCTATATGTCACGCCTTGGGCATACGATATCCACCCCAGACATTACGTCGCCACGCCGCCATGACGCTATATGTCACGCCTTGGGCATACGATATCCACCCCAGACATTACGTCGCCATATCGGCATGACGCTATATGTCACGCCTTGGGCATACGATATCCGCCCCAGGCATTACGTCGCCACGCCGCCATGACGCTAAGTCACGCCTTGGGCATACGATATCCACCCCAGACATTACGTCGCCACGCCGCCATGACGCTATATGTCACGCCTTGGGCATACGATATCCACCCCAGACATTACGTCACCATATCGCCATGACGCTATATGTCACGCCTTGGGCACACGATATCCACCCCAGACATTACGTCACCACGCCGCCATGACGCTGTGTCACGCCTTGTGTTCATTTTTCCAGCGCCGACCTTGCGTCGACCAAGCGCCGACCTCCGTTATCGCATTGATTGCGAGTTGTTATACATTTATGTCATGTTTTCTCATGTGTTTCTTATTAAATTTTTATCGTGTAGTTTTGTTAGTGTTTCAGTTATCATGTATAGCTGTATAAATACAGTTTCTCCAAAACGTTATTACTTTTATTTGAGTTCAGTTGACCGTTTTTTTTTTTTTTTGCTTTGTTTTTTTTTCGTTTGTTTTTTTTTTTTTTGTTTTTGTTTTTTTTTTTTTGGTTTTTTTTTTTTGCCTGATTCTGAGAGACGCGATTAAGTTATCCGGACTGGCGTTTTAACATTCATTAAGATATGAGATAACAGCAATAGATTAATCATGCCTTATCTGACTAAGTAGTCACCTGACTAAATAGTCATCTGATGTCTCAACCGGAAGGGAAACACGCTTGATGGGTTGTTAATCGCACTTGGTGAAACTCCTATCAAACTTAATGGACTCTCATGTCTCGAAAAATAGATAGAGAAAGCCAACACTTGAGTTTTTGTAGGATGCAAAGAGTGTGTGATAAAATGTAGGGCCGACCCTACCCATTCCCCCCTACCCCCAGCGAGGGGGGGGGGGGCACGTAGTAGAATATGTGTCACCATACACGTCCTAAAAACAGCGGAGGAAAGGAGGATAATTTTCATTCAGTATTCTGTGTTTCCGAAAAAGCGGAGTTGTTTCGACTGAATCCGCGACACTACACGTAATAACAAAACACATAGCAATAATTCGCCCGGCGACAATTAGCCTAATGACAAAATACTTAGCAACAATTCGCCTGACGACAAGTCTCCTAGTAACAAAACTCATATCAACAATTCGGCTGGCGACAATACATTTAGCAACAAGCGATTCAACTCCTCATCCGACAAAGAAAGAGCCAATAAATTATCCACCTACGCTTTTCAATGTAGAAGATTACGTCACTGTCAAGATTACGTCAATGTAGACGTTGCGTAAGGTATAACTTCTGGTGCCCTTAATTGACCACCAGGTCACTTTCGAGCCCAAAACCGGAAGTTGGCCTTTATCTCGAAAACGGTAAGAGATAGAGCAATTTTGACCTCATTTTCGACCTCCACCCCCTGTACGACGATGCGTAAGCTACAACTTCCGGTGTCCTTGATCTCCAGGTTACTTTCGGGCCCAAAACCGGAAACTGGCCTTTATCTCGAAAACATTAAGAGATAGCGCAATCGGTTTCCAGATATCTCCTCCAAGACCACCGAAGCTAAACCAACCAAACTTGGTACATGTATGGAGGATCATCTTATGTCCTTGACCTTACCGCTAAGTTGGTAGTATTTAGGAGGATGTTCTACATTCAGATATGTAAAAATTGTTAACAAATAGCAATTTCATCTACCTTATGTTTTAAGTTATCATTCCAAGTGGGGTCTAATTCGCTGTGCGAATTTCGGTCTAGTTCTCCCATTTGTTCATTACATTTATATATTTCTCTGTAAGATAACAATTTGAAAGTTCGCCTTCGGGTAGGTGTGAACATCATTCCTTAATCGGTATTTCAGATCAGTGACATCTTATCATCTGATGTCAAAGAAAAGACAATATTCTTGGATCCGTCTTTCCGAGACCTGTAATTATTGGCCACCTGAAATGATTTGACTGACAAAGAATTGATTCAGAGGCGCACATATGTGCTGTGAAAGCAGGGCAGTAAGTAACTATACACTCAGTCAAAAACAGGGGGGGGGGGGCTGGGGGCGTGCAGTTGTCTATCTCTGCCTATGCAGCTTTGGTGAAATGTACCCATGACTATATGACTATTGGGTAGACAAGATCAGGTTCCTTCCTTAGTACCACCTCCTCCGCACACACGCAAATAGGCAAATGATTAAAAAATCTCGATTTGATGATAGCAACCAGATTTCAATGGGAAACCAGGAATGCAAATCGGGCCTTTCGTAGCCCTGCCCGCCGGTAGATATAGGGCAATACTTGAGATTGTGCCCTGTGGGCGAGGGGGAGAGATAGAGAACGAGAGAGGGGGGAGAGAGATAGAACGTGTATTTGACCTCATTTCAGTTCTAGCAGTTGATGAGACAACAACGATTGCATCAGTCTACTGTCATGATTGTGATGTAACAGTTCCATCTCTGGAATTGTTCGTGGCACATACATGCAAACCAGCTAGGATGAAACAAACGTGCTCATGAAGAGCTTGTTGAGCAGATTGAAGCAAAGAGACGAAAGACGGTACAAGATGGTGTTGACAGACCTGATCCAGTCCTCTGCTGTAAATGCGCCCAGATATTTTCATCTTTGGACGCGTTTGAGACACATTCATGTGTACCGTTGGAAGAACAAAAGACAGGACAAGTAGGCAGAGGCAGAAGAGTGAGTCTTGGTGAAAACGCACTGGAAAGACGTTTTGAGCCTGAGGATGGATCAGATTTGTTACTTGAAATGCGACAACAAGAGAATCGGATCCAGAGACATTTGCTAGAAACGTTAAACCGTGGAATGAAATGGTATATTGTGGTGCATGCACGCTTCAAGAAACTGACGACGAATGCTGAAGGTGTTATGGTAGAACACGTGGATAATGCCTTTATTAGCAGTCCAACATATGCAGCATACAATCCAGCAGATATTGAGAAGGACTTGCCAGAAGCCTATAAAGAATTGTTTACCAAGTTTGATGAACATGAGCGACAAGCTTCTGGCTGGGTGTTGGATAACATATTGTACATTGAAGTACATACAGCTACGTCAGCGCGTCTGGAAGCAAGCAATTTTATCCCACTACCAAAGAAAGTGAAGACTACAAAGGCTGTATTAAACATTCAGAATGATGACAACAAGTGTTTCTTATGGTCCGTATTGGCTCACCTTCACCCTCATGAGAACAACCCACAGCGTGTGAATTATTACAAGACATTTGAGAAGGAATTGAAGGTGGAAGGCATCACATTTCCAACACCGATCACGGACATTCCAAAGTTTGAAAAGGAGAATGATGTGTCCATCAATGTGTTTGGATATGAACATGATGTAGTTGTTCCGATACAACTGAGTCGAAACACCAGTGTGAGAGAAATCAACTTACTTTTGATTAGTAAATGATGAGACAAGGCATTACTGCCTCATCAAGAATTTCAGCAGACTCATGGCTTATCGATCAAAGCATCAGCATACAGCATTTTATTGTTTCAACTGTCTTCACGGGTTTATGCGACAAGATCTTTTAGACAAGCATCGTGAAGTGTGTGGCAAGCATGGAGCACAACGTTTATCATTCCCCAAGGAACCCTTCATCAAGTTCAAAAATGTAGCCAAACAACAGCGAGCGCCTTTTGTGATTTATGCAGACTTTGAATGTTTCACGAAAAAGCATGAAGGAGACAAGTATCAGCATCATCGTCCAAACAGCTTTGCTTATGTGGTTGTGAGCCAGTATGATACACGTGCACCAGTCCTGTATCGAGGAGATAATGCCGTGAAAGTCTTTTTAGACCATATGGTGAATGAGCGTGATCGTATTGTACATGGTTTACAACAGTCAAAGAAAATAGTCATGACTCGTGAAGGTGAAGAACGCTCTTGATTGCTACATTTGTCATGAGCCTCTAGGAGCAGATCGTTTGAGAGATCATGACCATATCAATGGCAAATACCGTGGAGCTGCACATAATGAATGCAATTTGCAATTTCGACTTCGAAAGGATAAGCAGGATGTTAAAGATTCTTTCATCATTCCTGTGTTTTTCCACAATTTACGAGGCTATGACAGTCATTTAATCATGGAAGAGATTGGAAAGTTCAAAAATGAAACCATTACAGTCATTCCCAACACCGTTGAGAAATATATTGCATTCACCATGAGCAATCTGAAATTTACGGATAGTTATCAGTTCATGAGTACTTCTCTACAGAAGTTGGTATCCAATCTAGCGGAAGAAGGGAAAGATAACTTTTATAACATGACGTCACACATTCACAATAGCGACCAACAAGATTTACTGTTGAGAAAGGGAGTGTACCCCTACGATTACGTGGATGAGCCATCCAAGTTTGCTGAAACACAACTGCCATCCAAGGACAAGTTTTACAGTCTACTCGGTGAAGAAGACATTAGCGATGAGGATTATGCACATGCGCAGAAGTTGTGAGAGACTTTCATCGGTACTACATTTGGCGAATACCATGACTTATACCTGACATCAGATGTGTTACTGCTGGCTGACGTGTTTGAAAACTTTCGTCACGTATGTCTCAACACGTATGAATTGGATCCTGCTCACCACTATACAGCGCCAGGACTGTTGTGGGATGCCATATTTAAAGCGACAAAGGTGAAATTGGAATTGATCAACGACATTGACATGTACCAAATGGTTGAACAAGGCTACGGGGAGGAATTTCAGTCATCACACACAAGTATGCGAAAGCAAATAACCCCTACGTAGCAGATTATGATCCCACGAAACCAACCAACTACTTGACGTACCTGGATGCAAACAACTTGTATGGCTGGGCCATGTCGCTAAGCATGCCACAAAGTGGATTTATGTGGGTGAGCGAGCCAGAATCCATTGACTTTATGGATGTGGATGAAGATGATGAGATTGGGTACATTTTAGAGGTGGATTTAGAATACCCATATTCAATCCATGATCGTCATAATCACTAGCCAGTAGCTCCAGAACGGAAATGTGTTAAGGTGGGAGAATTGTCAAAACATAGTCAGAAGCTGCGGAAAAATCTAAACATGTAATGTAAACCTAGTGAAAAGCTCATTCCCAACTTGTGCGACAAGAAGAAATATGTACTTCATTATAGAAATTTACAGCAATATGTCTCACTGGGATTGAAAGTCACGAAGGAGCACCGTGCCATCATGTTTGCACAGAGCAAATGGTTGGAGAAATACATCTCCTTAAAGACGGAAAAGAGAAAGTTGGTCAAAAACCCGTTTGCGAAAGACTTCTTCAAATTGATGAACAACTCTGTGTTTGGCAAAACCATGGAAAATGTAAGAAAACGCATGAATGTGGAACTCGTTCACCAGGAAAAGCGGTTCAAGAAACTTGTGGCCAAACCTTCATTCCACAAATTTAGAATTTTCAACGAAGATTTGACCGCGGTACATTTGCGTAAAGTGGATCTGCTTCTGGATAAACCCATTCAAGTTGGCTTCACCATTCTCGACCTCAGCAAGGTGCTCATGTTCCACTTTCATTACAACTACATCATGACCAAGTATCCCGACGCCAAACTCTTGTTCAGCGACACCGACAGTCTATGTTATGACAAAGAAACGGATAATATCTACAAGGATATGCAGGAAGATGCCGACTTGTTTGATACAAGTGACTATCCCAAAGATATTTCCTGCATTCCAACGTGAACAAGAAAGTGCTTGGGAAAATGAAAGATGAGACGGCGGGCATTCCCATTGAAGAGTTTGTTGGACTTCGACCGAAAATGTACAGTATGATATATGGTGGAAAAGAAAAACGTACAGCTAAAGGTATCACTCGCGCGTGTCAAAAACGTATGAAACATCAGCAGTATAGAGACAGTTTGTTCAACCAAACGCAAACGATGACAACAGGACACATTATTCGAAGTCATGACCACCAAATTTTCTCGGAGAAGTTGAGGAAAGTGGCTCTCTCCCCCTTTGATGACAAGCGATATGTGATGAGTGATGGCTATTCCACTTTGGCACATGGACATTACAGTATATAAGGGGGGAGACACTTCAACTTGAGAGTTAGTTGAGGTGTGGACACTGAAGCGTGAACATGAATCGGAAAAGATCTGCAACTGATATGGATACTCTTGCTGATACAGTGAAAGACTTGAACGTGAAACATCCTGACAATACCATCAAGAAATTAAAAGTGGAGACAGCACCTACACCACAGTCATGGGAGAGAATGCTTTCTCTAGGCAATGGAAATTATATCAAGATTATGAAACAAAGCAATGAAGGAGTGGTGCACATTCGCAAATATCTCAGAGATGAGGGGACTGGAAGAAACCGTCCTACGAAAAAGGGAATTTTGCTGACAATACCTGAATGGAAAATGCTGAAGAAGCAAGTGAAAGAAGTGGATAAAAGGCTTCGCAGACAAGAATAATAAGGTAAAAACATGAATGCACTCATGCTGAACGGTGGTGCTTACCTTACTGTAAATGATAGGAATGAAGTGATACAAGGTTCTCGGACAAGTTATCATCGGTTTAAACCTGAAGTGTGGAAAGACTTTAAAAACATACCGCTTGAACATGGATTTGAACGCAGACTTGAAAATAAAGTTGAAGTGTTGGTGGCTGAATATGATTCTAACATACGTGTGACATTCCATAGAAATCTTTTACAGGATTATCCAGAGTCCAGAGTTGTGCCTGATACACCATATACAAATGTGATTCACTTTAATATCAAGAACTGGCGCGCAGTCTTACGATTCTCAGAAGCGATACAACATCCACCGTTCGACATCATCCGAGTATAAAAGATGGAAGACTATTTGTTGGATTATGAACCTATGACATATGGATTCTCCTATATGAGAAACTTATGTGATGATATTGTGCTAAGACATTTTGGACAGTATCTCATACTATCGCTTGACGAACAATCCGTGTTGAAGGATCATCTAGACAAGCTGAGAATACCCGGCTTTCTCCTGGCAGTCTCAAATGAATTAGAAGTGCGTGTGACTGAGAACGGTCTAGACGTGTTTGTACAATTTCGTCAATATGACGAGCTTACAGAAAACTACGACTACATCACCCTCAGCACAGTGGAATGGAACGCGCTGTTACAAGCATTGGATTGGGAAGAACCTGACGCTTGAATTCAAAGAGGAAGGAATACAACTCAAGCGGGGTACCAAATCCATTGAGCTGACACAACCTATGCGCGTGATGGACATTGACTGAGAAGAAGAAGGATATGAACTGAAACTGTCTGAACATGAAACTGTTAAAGTGATAAAGTTTGGTGATGTGCGTTATGTGAGCTTTCATAGCATTTACAAATGCGGATGTAATGTCTATGATACCTATATCAATTTAGATTCTAATGAATGGCATTCATTGATGAATGTATTGAAAAATGAATGTGTTTGTAAATAGTGTAAATAGACTTTGTAAATAAAAGTTTGTAAATAAAAGTTTGTAAAATTTGTAAATAGAATTTGTAGTTAAGAGTTTGTAAATAGAAGCTTGTAGTTAAGAGTTTGTAAATAGAGTTTGTAGTTAAGTGTTTGTAAAAAGAGTTTGTAAATAGACTTTGTAAATAGACGTTTGTAAACTTTGTAAATAGAAGTTTGTAGTTAAGAGTTTGTAAACTTTGTAAATAGTGTCTGAAACACAATAAACAAGACTGTTTGAAACTTGAGTTGTTTTATTTAACAAACTTGAACAACTTAACAACAACTTAACTAATATAACAACAACGTAACTAATATAACAACAACGTAACTAATATAACAACAACTTAACTACAACATTAATAAAACATTAATAAAGCAAAGGCTTATAATGTCTATATACAAAATCCTTTACAATAAAATCACCATCCTTTCTTTTTAATATATTGACAATATCAAACATACTCTGACTTCGAGCTCTATGCAATATATAATATACACAATAAAAACCACATGACGATGATATTGGCGTTTGTAATGATATGGAATTATACATATAGTCATTTCTTAAAAACATTTCTAAACGATCATCTAGAGGTAAAAGTCCATAAGAGTCAAAATATTCTACACATTTGTCGTAATACACTGCTGCCCAATGTTCTCCTGGTTCATCTTGATCGTCTGTGTTGATGACATAGGCACCGCGTTGTAAAGATGGTAACTGATTCAAAGCAAACACGCCTTGAAATAAGTCTTTGGTCATGACATCATGGCTCAATATGGCATTGATCTGCTTCATGTTCATGACTGGTAGTCGAATTGGATGCTGCGATATGCACTTATTTCAATAATGTTGTCAAATTCAGCATAGACGATGACATTGATTGTATGTTGCAAAGCCCTAGCAAAATTCATTTCTAGCCGCAAATTCCCATGCTTGATCAGGGGAAAATGATCATCGCCATCATAATCAGGTGCTAAGTCAAACGAAAATAAAGCATAACCTCTAGGCCAATCTTCCCGTTTTATAATGGAACTTTTCTCACCATTCAATCTATCAAACGATTTGTAAAGCGTTTCAAAAGCGTCCAGGTATTTGTTCTGTGTAATGTCAAGCTTGACAGGTTTGGATAGAACTGGTTCACCATCCGTGTACAGTTACATATAGTCCAGATCAAAATGTTTGAAATCATATGGATTTCTCAATGCTGTTGCACCAAAGGCTTCATTATGAACCAGACCAATGACAATACGTTTTGGCAATTGACCCAAAAAGATGTTATCTTTCACAAAAGACTGAAATGCTGCTGGAATGGCCAACACTTTACATTCTTTTCTAGTGATTAGAAACTTGGCAGGACTTTTCATCAATGCATCTGTATGTCCTAACTGAATACCTGGACTCACCCCCACTTTGCGAATGGTTGAAAATGCCTCTTTCACTTCTACCTTATAGGTAGTATTTGCAGCCATCAATACATAGTCATCTTTTTGTCTATGGAAACGCAATTTCAAACTGATGCCATTAGGAAGATAACGATCCTGCTCAAACAAATCTATCCTTAAACCGCCTGTGAGCATAAAATCACGGCTAAGACGTGTATGCAAATAACGATTATGTAAACCATTATTGCCTTGCTCAGCTAAGTCACCACCGTCAGCATTGACATGAAATCCTGATACATATTGTTCATGATTAGGTCTTTTCACCTCAAAACTATTCATTGACCCTGCAGTATCCATATACATGAGACGTATAGAGCGCTCAGAATGGAGACTTTCTTCAGAATCATGGATGAGATGAGAGATAATGCTGGTATAACCATGGGTATTGTTACTATGAGATACTAATTGATCATTCAGAAACAATTCAATATTAGACCATAACCCATTAAACACATCGTTGATACAAGGGACATTATCATCTGCGCCACAAGCTGTTCCATCGGCCTTTACAATGCGACATACAATATGGAGTTTGCTGTTCTTTAAATCCAAATATTCTTCTGTACTCGCAAGAATGTAGAATTCTATTGGAGCGCCTTCTCTAATGGTAGTGAGTGGTTGATAGTCAACATTATAACTTTTCTCTACAGCAGTTTGCGTTGGTGGTACGTGAAACCATTCCAATGGAGAAAGACTACATTCACACGAATGATTATGAATGAGAGACATGATTAAAAAATATCTTTCTTATGTTTTTATGTTATCCGTCTGGCTGTTTTTCGTCTTCTGGCACGTTTCGTTGGTTGCACGCGTTTTTGTTCACCAAACACACGTTGTACTAATCGGCCCGTAACATCTTTCGCGACATCTTTTGCAGCCTTTTTAAGATGTGGCGCAACGATCTTAGCCCCAGCCTTAAGTAATGGAATAGCTTTGCGAGCCAATGATCCCAGTATTGAACCAATACCATAGCCATATTGGATTCGCGCTCCTTTGAATCCTGGTAATTCCCCGCCAACTTGACGAAGAAAATGGCTGCGATATGCAGACGGATCATGTGTGTAAGCTTTCATAATGCTTTTGGTCGAAAATGAAGTTTACAAATCACCTTTCAAGTTTGAAATGGAACATTTTGATCAATGTCGTCCTTAATATTCATTTCTATCATGGAAAATTTGGACGTGTTTACAGGAACATAATGCGGTTCGTCATAAGTTTTCATAATAATTTCACGATCAACACCTTTAATGGGAACAGAACGTAGCAAAGGAACATAATAATCGCCAACTACTTGTGGCTCACAAATACTGCAGTATACATAGAGTGTATAAAATCCATGTTTAATATCAAGCATATGTGGCGCCTCACTTTCATTAATATAAACCATATATGGTGTAAATCCTAACAGTTCTCCTAATCCTTCGGAAAATGATAAGGCAAAATGATCTTTTAACACCAGAGAGATTTTCCTTGTAATTTTATCATAGGTTTATCTCACTGGAGATACATCATATTCATTGGTGGTGAAAGCATCTTTAAAGGCTTGATTTATCGTTTGAATGACTTAAATAAGAGTTTTGTAATAGCCATGGGTAATATGCACTGTTTTATAACACCATCAACTGTATAATCCGATATGTATTTTACATAATACTTTAAGTTAGGCCTCATCGTAGACCATGTATGTGGATATTGAATTTCAGCTAAAGCCACTTCATATTTTCCATTCAGATAGATGGTTAGAGGCATACGAATTTGATAATTCGAAGCCTTGTTGTTGGGATAATAGGTCATACTAGCATTGCTAGGCGAAGTAATGTAAAAACTTGTTGACTCCATGATGGACTAAATGGTATAGGTGCGTTGACGTTGTCTATGAAGTACACCTCTGTGAGCCGTTTTTTGACTCACAGCGGAGCACTTCCTTATAAATTAAAAAGATTGATTAAATGAAATAACAAGTGTTTATTGATATAAAAATACTAAGTGCAGTGGGGTGTACCGAGGTCTATCACGCCAAGAAAAGCATATTGGTTATTAGACTTAAGAACGATAGTCACGTAGCATACATGATCGAATATCCACAACATAACATATATCCGAGTTTATAATTAATGTAATTTCTCAATCAACGTTTTATCATTCAGATATGCGCTTCTGGATTCTTCCGTTTATTATTTTCCATAGCTTATATACTTGTAGATCCTAACAAAGAGACTTATTATAAGAGTGGGTAACAAACAGGTGACAACAATCAAAGGAGTAACAAAAGGGGTTTTACAATTATAAACATACCATAACTATTATAAACAATAGAGATACCAATTATAGTAATTCTTATGACCATGCATTATTAAGGGACGACGCGACATATATAATTAACAATCAAACAAAACGGAGGATTATAATTTCTCTAATCCTATTGATAATTGTCTGTTGGCACAAGAATTGAGTGCACAACATCTCCCCCCACTTTATGACTAAATTGCAAATTGAGTTAAACATAAATATCTAAGTTTAAATTTTGTCATATGTCCTTTTACTGAACTATTTTAGACAAGAATGCTAATATTTATACATTGCAACATGGCATACAAATCATATCAAATACTACCCGGCAGATTTTTTTTTTATCATGAAGCCGAGAAAATCATAAATGTAGAAAATGCAGTAGGTAAAAATGTTCTTATTGCAAGCGTAGCGTAAAAAAAATATTCTTGTTTCTGCAACACCGTCTTTAGTATATAAAGAGAATATCTATAAGATGGTATGCCCGATAAACAACAGGCGAGGTTCTTTCCGCAGAGATGTAAAATCAAGTAAATGTCCGATATTCTGTATCACTGTTCGAGCATCTGTTGCTTTTTCAACGGTATAGAATCACAAATCGCAAGCTGATTGGTTCCTGATGCATGAGCACTGGTGTATTCCGAGGACTGTATGGTTAAGCCGTTCGAAACGTCTCGTCTGCTACAGCTTGACTCGTTGTTTCCCTTTTTTAAATTTCTTAAGAAACATTGAAATTTTAAATTGATCTCCGTGGTTTCGGGTGGCACAGACACATTCTGATCGAAAAGGACCCGGCCGGGGTTTATAAATTTTGATACTTTCAGAGCTTTCACTCTGCAACACATTCTCTCACAACATTCTCTCTTGCCACTTTCCACCATGGAGATACTATTTTACATGAAGCCAAGAGCATAAAAATACAATGCAATCATCGGTATGCGCGGTACGCAACATAGCAGCACCTTTCCATTTTTCTGAAACACTTATAAAAGTCACATGAACAAAATGTTTAAAAAAATCAGTAAATGAACATGTGAATAAATGTAAAACATGCGAAAACAAACAATGCGCCTTAATAATAGAAATATTTTCTCCTATACAGTATATACAAATTTTGACCATTATTGATAACTGCACAATATGGTACATATAAGACAGATTTAACTACATTGAAGATAATGAAATAGCCATACGTGTTTATATACACCTGATTTCTTTGCAAAAAAAATTACTTGCAAAATCAATAAAGGTAAGGAAATGTTAAGATTAATAATTAGGTCGAATACTCCGCAAAGTGGTTCTCATGAAGGTGCAGATGTATTTCGACACAAAGCATCTATGTTTAACAACACAAGTTTGTCTTGAGGATGAGCTAGCACCAAATAAGTATGGTTAGAAAATAAAAGCTGTAGAATACAATGTACAAAATGTTTTGTTTCTTTGCACAGAGTAGGTCGTTGCAGAAAGAAACGTCTGAACGGAACCCGCAAATGATACAATACGGTATCTTAAATATGCAATTAGTGCTTTGTATTTGGATTTATATTACCAATTTGTAAGCTACATATTTTAAGTTGCTCATAATGCCGACATTTAATTTCACACTTTTAGAGTTTGAGATGCTCTGGCATAATATCAAACCTGAGCCGAATTTTATGTAACAATTTTAGCAGTTCAACTCATACAATATGTATCTTATATCGTGAGCATCGATATACTCACAGAAAATAAAGCAATACATAATACATAAATACATAATACATAATAAATACATGACAGAATGTGATTAAATCTACGGTCTCCTTTTTCTTCGCCTTTTCGGTAGGTTATTGCTAGCAACGAACTCGCGAAGGACATCATTTACATCTTCCTCATTCACCCATGAGTCATCTTTTGGACCGTATCCTTGCCATCTTACTTTGTATTGAACTTTTCCTTTATATTTTCTTCTAGCAAGAACTTTCTCTACATTTACAAATTGACTTTGAGAAGTTTGTTGAGAGGGAATGGGGGCATCGTGTAGCGATTCCTCAGTGTCCGAGGATTCACTGGGACGAACAGCCATGAATGGAGCAAAATTATCGACCGGGATGTCGTCATCAGTTAATTCGTCCAATGCGGGGAAAATGTCATTTGCCAAAACTTGTTGAGGGCGTTCCTGAGGGTCTATACATTTCTTCAAACGCTTGACAGTTACTGGTGCCTTCAGTATTTTACCGTCGCTTAGCTTTCTAAGCTTGACTGTGTTTGGACCTAAAAACCGGTGGATGACGTAGCCGCCGCACCAAGGATGGCGCAATTTGCGTGATAAGTGCTTAGGGGTCACTGGAATATAAAGGAATACTTTGTCACCTTCCTGTAGTCTGCAAGATTGTGCACTCCTGTCAAAGTATTCTTTCATGCTAGCTTGGTGCTCCCGAATGTTCTCACGGGCCATGGTACAAGCTTCGTCTAGGCTGTTCACTAGAGTAGTGACGTAGTCCTGAATGTTATGAGGAACATCTTCAGGAATCACAAGCCTGAGGTCGGTAGGACCTTTGCAGTGGCGACCAAACAAAAGGTAGTACGGAGTATAGTCCGTAGAACGAAAGCACGGTGTGGCATTGTAGGCAAACACAGCTGAAGATAAGCGTTCATCCCAGTTGCATGATGTGCGTTAGAAAGGAAACTGAGACATTTCATGATTGTCTGATTTGAGAGTTCTGTCATCCCGTCGCAGCGTGGATTCCAAGCGGAAGTGAAAAGACCTTGAACGCTGAATAACTCTCGAGTAAACTTCATTAGCGAGGACAAAAATTGCGCACCACGATCAGATAATAACTTCTGTGGGGCACCGAATCGACAAATAATCTCCTCATAGAACACTTTTGCTACAGTTTCAGCTTTCATATTTGGAATGGCCCTAGCAACATCGAACTTTGTGAAAAGATCTACAAAGACCAAAATGTATCTGTTCCCTTTTTGTGAGATAACATGTGGTTCTGTTATATCAACACCAACGATTTGCCAAGGAAAGTTACTTTCTATTGGAATTAGAGGAGGCCGTTTTTGAGATCCTTTTGCTTGCTGACACTGCACGCATGACTCGCAGAAAGACTTGATGTCTTTAAACATACCGGGCCACCAGTACTTCTCCTGAGCCTTGTACCAAACCTTCATGTATGAAAAGTGCACTTCACAGTGCAGTTCTCGCATGACCTCGTGACGCAACTCTGCAGGAACGACAAGCTGAAGTACGCATTTCCATGCCTTAGAACGTGTTTTGGACCTTGGTTGATAATGAACTCTATATAAAACGCCGTTTTCAACAATAAAATCGTCGATATTTGCGAGCAGTTTCTTAAAACGCTCAGGAGGGACATCCAACTCTTGCTCCTCGATGAGCTTCAGCCGATCTGTAATTTCAGGATCTTTGGACTGTAAAGTAATAAGACGATGAATGTGTTCTTTTGAATAGTCGAATTTGTTAAGTTCATGATTCTTCCTCTCCTGGGTCAACTTAGATCTAAAACTTTGGGCCTTAGCATTGACTGCAAAAACCTTAAGATCAGCACTGGATTTTGGTTCGACCAGCGGTGGATCCACAAAATTGGTTTCGACAACGTCTTCGTGTTCTTTTGGCAAAGTTAAATGTGGAAACCTACTTATGGCATCTACATGAGCCATTTTGCTACCAGGGAGATGTATAACCTCGTAGTTGAGCATTGTAAGAGCTTGATGAATTCTACCGAGTCTCCATGTAGGTTGTTTGCATTTCATAAGAGTAGTAAGACTTTTGTGATCTGTATAGAAAACGACTTTGTTGTATTGCAAGTATGGACGGTATTGCTGAATTGCGTAAAAATGGCAGTGAGTTCAAGATCACTGATATCGTACTTTTTCTCGTGCTTGTTAAGTGAACGACCAGAGTACCATAGAGCCCTTGGGATTGTTTTGCCCTCAAATTGCTGCTCTTGAACCAACATAGCACCAAGACCATCGATAGATGCGTCAGTATAAACAATGAAAGGTTTGCTGAAATCGGGATATCCAAGAATTGGAGCATTTATCAGGGAATCTTTCAGATTTTGAAAACCTTCTTGACATTTCGTTGTCCATTCCCATTTCTTATCCTTCTTCAACAGATTGTAAAGTGGAGATGCATAAAGCTGGAAGTGAGGGACAAACCTTCTGTAAAAACCCATGAGACCTAGACACCGACGGAGCTCTTTGACATTCTTCGGCGGGTTCATATCCTTAATCACGCTTATTTTCCCAGGGTCTGGCTTAACTCTATCTTTCGAAACAATGTTGCCCAAGAACTTGACCTCCTTCTTAGCAAATTGACACTTTTGCGGCTTAGCCTTGAGATTGGCACTAATCAGACTTCCAAGAACCAGACTAATGTGCTTCAAATGGTCCTCAAACGTGCTCGACAATATGATTATATCATCGATATAGCACAAGCAGATAAAGTATTGAAGTCCTGTGAGTATGAGTTGCATCAACCGAGAAAAAGATGCTGGTGAGTTTTTCAAACCTTGCGCTAATTTTGTAAACTGATGATGTCCTCCCTCGAAAGAAAATGCTGTGTAAGGCCTACTTTTCTCGTCCAGCTCAACTTGAAAGAACCCAGAAAGAAGATCGATTGAACTAAAGAAGACTGGTTTTTGGGAACCAATTCTATCGAGTGTGTCATCGAGCCGTGGCAAAGGGTGGACATCAGGCAGCGTTTGATCATTTAACCTCCTATAATCGATTGTCATCCTTGTTTCAATGGGAGCATTTGGATCAGATCGTGGCTTGGTGACAATGCAAATTGGAGAAGACCAAGGAGATGTACTAGGTTCGAAAACACCTTTTTCTAGCAAGCCAGCTACGTGTTTCCGTGCCTCGTCATTTGCAAACATGGAGTAGCCATAAGGTCTTTGATAAATAGGTCTTGTTCCAGGCTTTAGAGCGATTTCATGGTTTATTAGTTTGCAGTTGCCTAGTTCACCATCTAGCGAGAATGCTTCTCGACGGTCTGCAAGAACGTCAAGTAGCTGATCTTTTTGAACATCAGTGAGACCTGACTGACTAAGATCAATAGAGTCCTGAAGCTTTGCCCGAGCCTCCTCAAAGCTAAGATTGTGATGATGTATGGAGGTTGAATTTTTATGTTTTTTAGTTCCAAGGTTTGTTTGATTTTTAGCTTTACCATCAGAGACAAGGTTCACAAATGGTAAGTCTTTGATTTGATCCGTATCTTCCACGAGGCTAATGCTATCAGCTGAGCTGAGAGGACTAAAAGTTCCTATTTTTGTTTTTGCCTTAAGTTTAATTGGTGATTTTAAAGGGTTCATCAAACGTATTGGTATCTTGTTGTTCTTTGAAGTGTTAAGTGTGTTTGCCATAAATAGGCCGAGAGCTTGTATTCTGTGGTTTGGACGGGCTAGACCGTCGATTGCATTAGGGATGCTCCCCTTAACATCAACATAAACTACTTTTTGGGTTTGCGGATCGACAACGCACTCATGGGATACGACCAGCGTGTATTTATCGTTCAGTTTTATGGTGCTCTTAGAAAAATCTATAACTGCACCCTGATCTTCAAGAAATGTTCTTCCCAAAATAAAATCAACAACCAAATCTTCTACAACATACGCATTAACTCGGAAGCTGGAGTTTTTGAGGTTAAACGAAATTGTTGAAGTTCCTTTTATAGACAAAGGGGCACCACCGGCCGACTGTGCATGATTGAATTTGGAATATTCGACATCCGTTTTGTCACACTGTCTAAGGCGTTTGAAGGCCTCAACACTGATGCAGTTACAATTGGCTCCGGTGTCCAAAAGAGTATGTAGTTCAACCCCGTCACTACATTTTACTGCTATGTGTGAGCTGTCACTTAGATCAAGAATGGGGCAAACTGTAGGTGTTTGATATGTATGTGCAGTTTTCGTTGTTAGGTGTGTGTTTGCATTTTTGGTTTGAGTGCTTGCATCATTGGTGTCTGGTTTAGTAGTAACATGACACTGGTCCTTGTGATGGATGTTTGAACCACAGATTGTACACAGAACCTTCCACCCTTTTTTCTATTTTGTTTTCGTTCATAAGTTTTCCTTGGTTGATATTGCTTTTTGGTATATTCGTGAATCAAGTTTGCTTCTACCCTGTTAACAGGATGAACTGGTTCGGATGATGATTCTGTCCTCGCCATATGCGATTTGAAGAAATGTTTCGCACTTCTGGCACAACTGTTTGTGTCATTGTAGACACCAGCATACAACCATGGCTTTATTTCCCGGGGCATTAGACTGATAAAGCTCTGAACTCTTTGGAATTCTTGTGAAAAACCAAGCCTATCACACACAGTACCATGTCTAAAAACAAACTCATCCCAATCTACGTCAGTGGAAACGCTGTCAATAGACATTCCGTAAAGTTCATCGAGACCATCTCTAAAAGTGAAGACTTTATTGTGAAACCTATCGAGAAATGCCTCTCATAGCAGAACATAATCTGAACTAACGAAATCTGGAAGATTATCAAACCACTAAAGAGCTAGGTCTTTTAAGAAAACTGGAAAAACTCGTGGTGCAATGTCTGGTCCTATTCCACTACAATGATGAAATAACTCTAAATACTTAAGCCATGTTTTTCCATCCTCCTTGGAGTACCCAGAAAAATATTTTGGGAGAGGTACTTTTATCGGCTCTTTAAGCGGACATTGCCAACGTTCGAATCTTGATGTTAGTTTATGTAGGACATTTTGACGGTAGACATGATAAGGCGGTATTCGAGCAACAAAGTGATTACTTAACAACAGCTGAAAATTTGACCTTTGAAACGACTATAAAATCAGAATAAAAGGTAATCTAAGCAAAGAAATCAAATGTTGAAGTCATTTGTTGAACCACGCTTAACAAATCAATCTATGGCCAAACAACTCAACATATCAGCACCCTCAAGAAACAGAAGAAGTCCTTTGCCAGATATAAAATTGGCATTTTAAAATTTTGTGCGAGCTGCCTGATAAGGATGTAGAGACAATTTGGATGTTAAAAGAAATCCATGGTGATGAAGCATTGTGCTAATGTGTTTCCCATGTCAACACTGCTAGTCCAAACGAACTATATTGTGTTTTGGGATTTGTTGTGATTGATACTTATGACCACCATTGTTGCGCGTGTAGTCGTGGTCTGTATTTGTGACATTTCATATGCCTTTATGGTTAATTAGTTTAGTTTAAGAAAAAGACAACAAATCTAAAAACTTTGTGATCACCACTGTTGTGCGAGTAGCCTTAACTGTGATAAAAAACACAGTAAAGTATTGGCAATATAGATGATATTATTTTTAGTAATTATTGCATTTTGCTAGTTACAATTTTAAAAGGCTAGTATGTTCTATGCTGTATGCATATTGTAAAAAGTTTTGTAGAACAAGTTCCATTCGACTTGCCAAAATTGCTGGTACAAATCGACTTATGAAATATGAACACCGTTGGTGTGCAAGTAATTATGCTATGCAAAAACGAATTTCAGCTAGAATATAAGTGTTTCAGGGGCGTCAAATGTCTCCCCCCACTTTAAAATGAGCACCACCGTCACTGCTTTGCAGAATATTGTGGTTTTTTTTTAAATAGAAGAAATGCATTTATTCTTTTCTGTATATTCGGTTTCATGTGAAGAGCATTACTGGCCCTCACTTCACTAATGACACTGATTTTATTTGCTTATTTGTTTATTTTTGTAAATATGGACAAAATAATTGTGCCATTTTTTTTAAATGTTTCTTTCTTTTATTTTGTAGTGTATTTTGTGAAATAATTATTATTATGATTTCAAGGCGTAATTACACTGCAAATCTCCACCATATGAAGTACACCTCTGTGAGCCGTTTTTTTACTCACAGCAGGGCACTTCCTTATAAATTAAAAAAGATTGACTAAATGAAATAACAAGTGTTTATTGATATAAAAATACTAAGTGCAGTGGGGTGTACCGAGGTCTATCACGCCAAGAAAAGCATATTGGTTATTAGACTTAAGAACGATAGTCACGTACCATACATGATCGAATATCCACAACATAACATATATCCGAGTTTATAATTAATGTAATTTCTCAATCAACGTTTTATCATTCAGATATGCGCTTCTGGATTCTTCCGTATATTATTTTCCATAGCTTATATACTTGTAGATCCTAACAAAGAGACTTATTATAAGAGTGGGTAACAAACAGGTGACAACAATCAAAGGAGTAACAAAAGGGGTTTTACAATTATAAACATACCATAACTATTATAAACAATAGAGATACCAATTATAGTAATTCTTATGACCATGCATTATTAAGGGACGACGCGACATATATAATTAACAATCAAACAAAACGGAGGATTATAATTTCTCTAATCCTATTGATAATTGTCTGTTGGCACAAGAATTGAGTGCACAACATCCATATACATCACGATAGCGCGCGCCATTCGCAGATGTATGCAAATGATATGTCTCATAATCTTTCACATCATTATGATCTATGACTTCTCCTTCACAACAAGCACTTGCACATCTTATTTTGACAGGAACAGTTGTGTCTTGACAACAACATAGCTCTTTCAGCCATGTTAAAAATTTTCCCATCCTTCAGGAAACTGTCTTTGTTGACGTTGTTTCATTTCTTTTGTAATATCGTCACGAGTAGTCTTTTTGCTAAACATTGTCTTTGGAATATTAGCATCTACAATTTCCTGGATAAACAAATGCCAGCCATGTGGTATGGCTCGTTCTTTTCTTCTTGTCGATACCAATGCTTCTTTCATCAAATCAACAATGTTGGAATTTGTGATAATATCGCCCGTTTTCAACACAAGTTCATTCTTGTCTGTCCATTTAACACCATGTGTCTTTAGTTCTGCTAAAAGTTGTATTACTTTTCCATGATATATAGGTTGAAAATGACTTTGAAATAACTTTTCTGGTGATGATGATGGCTTTTGCCGCTGTTGTTGTGACTGACTTGTTCGTAAATGACGACCAAGAAGTTGAGATATTTCAATAACCTTTTCACGCGTTCGTTTCCCACGTAAAAGTTTATTCACTTTCGCTTTGATTTCACCATCTTTTCCCTTCTTTTCGAATAACAGTTTGTATTCATATTCAGGAATGAGGACCATTTTCATAGTATGTTTCATTTTAACAGCAGTTGGGCTAATAAGGCAATGCAAATTTAGCAATAGCTCCAATAAATCCTCCTTTCTGATTAATCAACTTCTTTTTTCTTCGAAGGGATATCTTCTTATCTGCTAGAGTACGTAGACTATGACGTTCACGTTTAAATTCCTTAAACCGTCTTGAGCTTAAGGATAAATGTCCTCGCAATATATTCAAACAAATTTCAAACAAGCTTGTTAATTCCTCCTTTGTAGCTTGCTGTAGCAAGGATTTACGTCGTTTAGGCCCACTGCGTGCAAGCAAATGAAGAAAAGGCTGGTTCGCTCGAATACGTTTAGACATCTTCACTCCGAATGGTCAAATGAGATGGTTCTTGTTCATACACTGCTTTATCAATATATACATAATGTGTATCTTTTGGTAAAATGCCTGTACGAATACGTAGTTGATCATTTGTCTTTGGTTTTAAATCAATGAATAAATAACCATGGGGTTTGCTTGTAGCATCTTGATAGGCTTCTATAAGAAATTGAGATCTTCCAGGATACATTTGCCGCGCTAATGTACTAATTTTTTGACTGTCTCTAGGATTTTTAAATAGAATGATATAATGTGGATTCAAACTAATATTTCGCATCTCTTTACCATGATGGAATAAATTATGCACAATAAAGATAATGCTTAGATTTTGATGACTGCTGTCAACACTAAAGAGACGTGTCATACGTTCATCACTATGACATTTCGTCATTAAGTCATCAATGATGAGTAAGTTTTTTCGGGTTAAAACGCTCTTCAATATCATCTGGAATGCCTTGGTAAAATTATACACCTTTCATTCCCTTGTACAAAGGCTGATCTGCTGCATAAAGCCATAAAATGCTTTTTGGAGAGGGTTTAATCAACTTTTGTTCTTGAATTTCCTTCACCAGAGACGTTTTGCCACTGCCTATAGCTCCAGAGACTAAACATGTAAATGGATGCTTCATTTTTGAATGTCTGTTTCTTTCACCCAACTGTTAAACTTGTTTGGCCAACCTAACCACTTGACAAATAATTCTTTCACACCTCGTCTTTTGCGTGTTTTCAAGACTTTTTCAATTCTATAAATAGATTCAATATCTTTGGTCACTTTCTGCAGTTCTTCTTCATAGAAATGTCCATCAATATCTTCGTCTTAAAAGTCTTTCACACGATATAAATGTATTCCTTGCTTCTTACAACGATGTGTGACAATGAAGACTTCTTGCGTCCATTTAATGTGATAATTTCGTTGAAACACATACTTGATGTGGGAAATACGCACATGATCACCAATGTTAAATTTGTACTTCTTCTTCTTCGGTTTCAATTTCAGTTTTTCTACATACATATACTTCCACACTTTTGATTCGTTGTCCTTACGAATCTCTGCTGGAGCATACTTATCAGGAAGAGAACCATGAGGTCTATGGTTGTAATTGTACACCAAGTCTGGAAGGATGTCTAAGTAACGGTAAGTTTGATTATGTAGAAAATACCGATACATCATTCCCTTTAGAGTACGAATGACTCTTTCAGCAAAGTTGGCCTTGGTTTCATTCTTTGTGGTAAAAGCATGAATTCCCTCTTTCTTCAAAAATGCTTTAGCCCATCTGTTTTTAAATTCCGTTCCTTTATCAGATCTTAGAGTTCGTGGTCTTCGTCGTGTGTCATGAAAATTTTTTTGGAAAGCCTGTATGACGCTGGTATGTGATTTATTAGGTATTGGCTGTACCCATTAATATTTGGAAAACACATCAATGACAATGAGCTTGTGTCATCATTACAGGGAACTATGTTTCCCATATCAGCCAAATCAATATCCCAGATGTCATCAATGCCACGTGTAATCACACGTTGTCTTTTGAACCTCTATTTTACAGGTTGTAGTAAACTGAATGCATCGTGATCCTGTAGCCATTTCTTCACTTGTGAATGTGTGACTGGTTGATTATGTTTTCTTAAGATGTGATAAAGTTTGTAAGGACCAGCAAATGCCCCGGGCTGTCCAGGTTTGAAGTAAATATTGGTCAAGTAGTCTTTCCACGTCGACATGTTTAATGAAAATCACTTTTAAACAGAACACGTTTTATTTTATAACTCAACCAACATAGTCTTAACTAACATCACTTAACTAATATGCATTTATAACTAACATGACAAAAACATATCTTACAAATCAAGTATAGATACAATGGTATGAATAACTGGAGACCATTGGTCTTCAATAAACACTAACCAACTACTGGGTTCATCTAATGTAATAGTATCTACACCATATTTCTCACAACGTTGATTTACATTCTCTAACACTTTATCTAAATGGATGCAATATTTAGCTTCATTCCAATATGTTTAGACACATGAAAAATGACAAGTATGTTCTGAACACTCTTCGTGTTGACAAGCAGGACATACTAAACATGCAAACTTTTTTACAGCTAATAACATTTCTTCACAATAGCCTTTTTTCACAATATTTTGTCTCAATGTAATGTCTGCCAGTGTACAGTCTTGCTGCTCCGGCAATGCAGCACAAGTCTGTCAAGTTGCTGTTCACTTATCATGTAGTCAAACATACTTTTCCATGCTTTACATGTCCACACGTCTGCACACCATGACGGTTGGCAAGATAATGAAAAGTCTCTAACCCTCACACAACATTTCTAACAACTTTCCCATAATATTCCGACCAGGATATGAAGGAGATGACAATTGTTTCACACCAGCTCCCCACCAATGATCATACGTTGCTTCAACTAAAGTTTTGTCTTTACATTCTTTTAACTTGTTGCGAAACAATACACACTGATTCAATTTGACTTGTAAAACATCTTGCATTTTGCTTCTCTTCACTTTATGCCATAAAGGACATGGCTTTATCACTTTAGCAATACGTTTTGCTTCATATCCATTTCTACATGAAGCAATGGCTGAAGCAATATCTTGGCGGTGATAAAAACTGCTTTCTCATATTGATACAAAGCTTCACTTGAGTTGAACAAATGTCCATACTTTTCAAGTTGTGTTGGAAACATGTTTGAAAGAACGTCCTTGTGACCGCTAAATAGTACAAGATTCTCCATGTTGACTTTGTTTCTGTTGTTTTATTCTGACATGTCGGTTTCTTCCTGTAATAAAATATCTTTTAATATATTTGCTGCCTCTTCTATCATGTTCTTTCTTTGTTTACGTTGAAACCACTCACAAAAGATTGCATTTGCTAGTAAGAAAAACATTGCATAAGATTCACTATGTTGTTACAAAGATGTTAAAAGGTTTTTATATCTTTAAAGTTGTTCTCTTACCTGACAAAGCTGTTCGGTTTCCTCTTCTTTGCAGCAATCTCTCAAATAGTCAACCACGGTGAAATACACTTCCACATCAGTGCGAGCAGAATAGAACTACATTCAAGATTCTCCAAGAAATCTTGAATGTAGTTCAATCACATCAAGACTGTGATGTACAACATCCCAAAAAGCGTCTAAATGATAAAGTTGATAGTCTGGAGTGCCACAGCAAGCAAGTTTAGCAATCATCAAGTCAACATAGGCCTTTTTAAAACATGCGTCCATCTTGTTTCAGTGTGTCTTGTGGGCTTTTTACTTTGCTTCACGGACTTTAAGTACTCCACACTTGCCGCAGAAGTTGTTTGGTTCACACATCTTGCAATTATACTTGTGGCAGTGGCAATGATAATCCTCCATATATCCACAAGCACCGCAATAGTTGCAGGTAAGTCGAAGTTGATTTTGCACGTTTATGTTCTCCAACTGAACTTCAGCCAGCCTTTTCTTGGATAGTTTTGACACCTTCATCCGACCATCCTTTTGCAGCTTGATGATAGTTTTCTCAAGATGACATTCCGTACATGGCTCAGGTTTGGCGAATAAGACTGAGTTAATGTTGTCCATCTCCTGAAGCAGTGTCTCCCATTCACCATCATTTATGTTGATGTGATGTGTGTATTCTTTCCCTTCAAACCGTGATGTGCGCACAAAACTCACATAGCGCATATCCAAGTATGAAATGACTTCAAGCCACTTCGTTTGCGTTAAGTACAGTTTGAAGCCAATGTCACGCAAATTTTTCAAACTCTGACATACAATCTTCCACAAAGATGGTGAAAAAGCACACCATCTCTCTCCACGTGTGATGCGTAGAAATGGCCCATATTCTCCATGCTCCACAGTAATGGTTAACTTAGCGCTAATTTTAAAGCTGCTTGTCTTGTTCTCCGTGGCTGCACAATGTCCTGATGCCTTTGAGTCCACTCCCTTTTATACCCAACTATTTGCTGAGTCAGCTCCCTTGCAAAGCTTTGAATTCACTTCAACTCGTCCATGGTTGAATCGAACAAGTTCTGATACATTCGTCTTCAATGGAACGTCATCATCATAATGTAAAATGATTCTTGCAGCTATATCTAACATGAGCTCAACTGCCCAAATTGTATTCGCGTTGATAAATGCTGAATCAATGTCGTAAGTGAATGGTAAATGAAGTTCTTCACATTCACGTAGAAACGATTGGATGAATTTATCTCTTGGAATGGTCTTTCCAACAGTTTCCCAATGTTGATGTAAATTCTTCACTTGCAACATCCAATCCGATTCAAAAGCAGGAAGCTTTGAAAATACATAGTCAGCATAATTCACTTTGAAGACGTCATTCATGGTCTCTACACATCTGTGAAGAAGTAATGTCGACATTGTGAAGTTTTCTCGTCACACATGCATTTATACCACTTCGATGGTGTGCAACTTGTTGACTCAGCAGAATTTATCACTAGTTGACATGTATGTTTCACTCATGCTTTTATACTACTTCCATCTAATCAAAATATGGTGTGTAACTTGTTCAAACTTGTTCAAAAAAATGTTAAAATTGCTGACTCAGCAGAATGTATCACTGCTTGATATGAATATCTCACTTACAGTTGTACAGCTACACTGCTGCACTGCTACACAGCAGAGACATCTGACGGTGAAGTTAAATGGTATTCATCCGCCAAATGGTATTCATCCGCCAACTAGACCTGAAATGTGATAAAATGTTTTCTCAAACATCACACACACACACACACACACACACACACACACACACACACACACAGAAAGACAGGGTTGTTTTGCTTCATTTCATAATATAGGATGGCCCTTAAAAGGGCCGAAAGATTTTAGTATATCAGCAACAGTTATGAGGTTGTCCCTCATATTCCAACCACGTCTGACACTTGCAGTATTGTTGGGTCAGTGTTACTTTGCGGTTGTTCCACATAAATGTGATTGCTGCGTCAAGCTTCACTGGAGCGATCTGAGATGGAAATCCTAGCGCCTCCTCCAAAGCATATGTAAGCTGCTTGCGTAAGCTGCTTGCGTTTCATCATGTATGTTTACCCGGATCCAAACAGATTCATCCGCCTGAAACGCCGTTAAGTCATCAATGTTGATAGCTGGTGTGTTGTCCATGATGTCTCTTGGTCACACATGGTTTACCACTCATCCTTATATATACCACTCTGATGTGATCAAATTGTGGTGTGTTACTTTTGACCAAATGGTTGACTTGACAAAATGTTGCTCGCCTAGGGGGGGGGGGGGGGGGGTCGGTACCTAGTATGTCCTAGGGGGGGGGGTCGGCACCTAGTAAGTCCTAGGGGGGGGGGGTCAGTACCTAGTATGTCCTTTGGGGGGGTCGGTACCTAGTAAGTTCTAGGGGGGGTCATCACTTCTTACCCTTGTTTCTGTCCCGACTGCCGGCTAGGGGGGGTCGGTACCTAGTATGTGCTGGGGGGTCCTTACTTTTTACCATAGGGTCTGACACAGCATGACAACCACACAGCATGACAACCACACTTCGTTCCCATGACTACGCCTCGTTGCTAGGGCTATGCCTATGACCTCACATTCGGTCCAGACATCACTTCCGGTCCAGACGTCACTTCCGGTCCAGACACCATTACGTCACTTCCGGTCCAGACAGTATGACGTCACTTCCTGGGCCAGAACCGGCGTTTTCATACTACTGTTGGCTTTCGTCGTGTCTTACGAATATCGTTAGAAAATATGCCGTTCATACGTTGTAAACAATGCTTGGTGCTTGTAAACTCGATGTTTTTGTATTTTGTTATTATTTTATTGGTAAATTCAAAATGGAGTTAAAAAAAATTGAAATTCTTAGCGATTCGCAAATATTCTAAAGATTCCGGAGGTTGAACAAAACCACAATTTTTAAGGTAAAAACAATGTTTATGGGTATATATGGCAATGTCTCACATTTTCTAAAAACTTTTATTTACCTAACACGTCACTTTCGACTCCTCTTGTTGCAGGTAGCTTGGTTAATTATGTCACAGTCAGATTAGTTAAACACATCTCAGCCAACCAGAAAGGAGCTGTTTATTTACAAATACAACAGTTAAATTTATTTGATACATTCCAAACGATCGTTGAAATATCGCTGACTGCAGATGCGTGTGTGTCACCTGGAACATCCTTTAAAGAGACTGGATTCTCGGAGGTAAAATTGCGTTCAAATTGTAAACGAATATTCCTTCTATCAATTCCATACAGTTTATAGAAGTAAAAGAGTTCATTTTATTGCTAGAGTTAAGAAATGTCAGTTCTGTTCAGTTATAGATAAATCCAACAGGCACCTCGAATAAATATCATGTCAGCAGTTTCCACTTTTTAATCTTAAAAAGATGGGCACTGAATCCCTAACCCCTCCCCCTTACTTCTTTTCTCATTCTTACGAAATTTGCAACAAAAATGAACTTGCCTTTCTGTTTTGAGTAGGACTGAGTCCTCTTTTTCTCACAAAGTCCGTCAGCATGTCTGTCTTCCATAGCTTTAACTGTTCAAGAGACAAATACTGTTCAGATACTCCTTCGCCATTGTCGCTTCAAAAAAAAAACAACAAACAAACAAACAAAAAACAAACAAAAAAAACAAACACTGTTTATTAGCTTCGAGAATATGTGGCTCGAATGCAACACATTAATAACTATTTTTTCGCTCTTCGATTTTGAAATGCGTCTAAAAATGGACGTTTGTCATTTAATACAACTCGCGAATTACAAGATTTCTCCTAAAAACACCTTTTGAACTGTGAAACCTAAATTATCGACACACTCTTTGTGTATAACACACAGGGTGCCTGCTTACGAAGCCATATATTCTCAGGATATTCTCATTATTTGATTAGTGACCTATGTGATGCAGAATTGATCTCTTAAAAATTAACAACCCTCTGTGAGTGGAGGGGGAAGAGTATGGCACCTCCCAGCTTTCTTTTAATTTAGGGTAAAATATACTGGTTAATTTATTTGCTTATTTTAACGAAAATTTATTTTATGATTTTCCTTTGCACTAAGCCGTGTGAGACCAAATAAACGTGTGGGTAGTTAAAAACAAGCGGTCATGTCCCTTATTTATGGGAATGATTCTCGACGCCCCAGTAATAATAATTGCTTTCAGTATTCGGCTCTATGATGTTTCCTGAGCCAAAAATAAAAAAGGAAGCATCCATGACATTTTAACCAGAGGCATTTGGGTCAGAGACAGTTGGGTCAGATACATTTAGGCCAGTGACATTTGGGACAGAGAGAGTTGGGCCAGACATGAAAAGCATGACATTTGGGCCAGATGGTTCTCAAACAATCTTTCCTTTTTAATATACTTTTAAATTCCTTCGGGAAATGAGCATTTATATTACACATTTATATTTTGCTTTACTATAGAAATCCCTCCAATACGGTTATGTGTCAGTAATTGTCGTGTGTACCGGGGTATGTACCGGAGTATGTACCGGAGTATGTACCGATATAGTTATATCATATCATTAAAACATATATGCCAGTATTTCTGTAGCATCTGAGCGCTTTAGGGTAAATATAAACATCCCAAAATACAATAAAACGTCCAAAAAGTGCCAGAAAGTTTGCAGTACTTCGCCTGTACAACATAGAGTTACTTTTTTACCTTATTTCATTTTATTGTTTGAGGCGGCTTTGTCTCATTTGAATGGGCAATTTCCTAAAAATGTTTTCCAAAAATAGACTTTTTTCTCGATCTTAAAGTAGTTTGGAAGAGCTCATCTGAAAATCAAATTTTAGATGACCGACTTGCTCAGATATGCCTGAAAAACTTATTGTGCTGAAAGTAACAAAAGAAATAAGCAAAGGTAAAAGGCGAAGTAGGTAGCATATACAGGTAAACGCTCGGAAAGGCATTGTGTAGAACACTTATATTAATTTATATTTACTTTCCCAAGCATAAAGCATAACGAACTATATACTGCGCTCTTCATGGTTTTTATAACGGGTCTACTTGTTAGATGAGTGTCGTGTGACAACAAAACATCTACTGCCTGGGGACATTTGCGCAGTACTCATGATCTAACACACCAGCTACGCATTGAAAGAATTGGCAAAACTACGTGGTATATTAATTTCTTGGACTAATTCAAATGTTTACACATTTTTGCATAAGTATGCAGTACATAATATATCAAAGCAATAAGCAAAGAATCGCAAAAGCATAAGGCGGTACTAGGTGTCAATTACAATCCTTCAAAGGATAAAACCGCTTCAGAATAGGAGACGATACAAGAATGCTGTAACTTTAGACATGGGAGAAGATGTGCAAATATGTTAATTTTATGCAGCTTACTATGTGTGACTAAAAAGTTAGACCAATTGTCGTTAAATCGAGGCATCTTGTGAAATACGGTCAATTAGGCCAAACACAGAAACATTTCAGTGATAAAAATTAATACTATGTTGTTCCACATTTCATTTGATCTCCACAAGTTATATTGAAATGCTGATAAATTTATCCATTTGCTTAGAGTAAAAATTATAAATAATGGATACAAGAAACACTGCGATGCTTTATTTTGAATTGGGGCGTAGAATATTCCGAAAAGGGAAAAATGAACCAATTAATCGTCTTCCTATAGAAGAACTTCGACCAATTTTGGAAAAATGTAAGAACTTAGAACGTAAAGTAAACCCTGTAGAAGTCGCAGCGAGAGAAGGAGACATTGATACCTTGGCAGCTTTGCTGGCTGAGTCTTTCAAATCCGACCAGAAGAATACCTACATTTGGAACTTCAACAAGGCACTCGAAGCTGCCGTTCGGAGTATGCAGGAAGACTCGGTGAGGTTCCTGCTCAAAGACCCACAATGTGATCTTAAGCTGTGGTTTGATACCTTGAGCAGATACGTGACAATCCTGAATCTCGCAGCAGAGACCGGCAGTGGTAAGATCACTGCGATGCTGCTTGCGCATCCCAGCTGCCCCCATGTCAATGTTGGGGACTACGAAGGCAGAGTACCGCTGCACTATGCTTGTGACTCCGTCGACAGAAGTACAGGTGCACTCGAAGTGTTACTCAAACAATCAGGTCGAGATATTAATATAACGGATGATGAGTCAAAAACACCCCTCCACTTTGCTTATAGTAATATCTGCGCCATGCGATTGCTTCTACAGGAACCGGACTGTGACGTGAACGCAAAGACATGTGGCGAAACGGTTTTACAAAAAGTTATTCAAAGCTACAAAGATCAAGATGTAGATAATGGTCACCTGGACTTATTATTGCGGCATCCAAACATAGGCCCTAGCCTTATGGATTTAGAAAATGAGAGAGAGAGCATTCTCACTGCTTTATTGAAAGTGAAAGGAAATCTTAGTAACTTCACAGTAGACAATCATTTCTTAGATAATATAAAATTGGTGATTTCAAGACCACATACTGTGACAGCATCGCCGTATACTCTCGCCGTGGCGGTATTGGTAACACCATTTGAAGTCTGTGAACTACTGGTAAAACAAGGAGCCTCTGTGAACAGTGCATTTCCTGAAGGAGAAACAGCGCTCCATTGCGCGGTTCAAATTAATTCCTACGAAAAGGTGAAACTGTTGGTTGATAATAAGCCTTCGTTAGAAGCAACATGGCGGCAAAAGACTCCTTTAATCCTGGCCATTTCGATTGCTTGTAGCAGCGCAATTATTGATCTCTTAGCCGAACACGCAAATAGACATACGAAACGGAAGCTGCTAACAAATATAGGATTTTGCTGTGAAGGACCGCGCCATCAGGCAATGCGATTAGGCCTGCTTCACTGGATCAAGCTATTTCCAAATTCCTCCACTGATATCATGCAAGACAGACCACGAAAGAGTAAAATTCCATTTTATTCCGCCACTCGTATACGTTTGGCAGATATGTGTGAAGATGTAGAAACACCTGTCAAGCAAGGGACATATTTATGTGAGCTGAACCAAAGTGATTATGAAAGGCAATATCGTCACAAAACGACACTGAAAGGCCAAAGCGACAGTTATCTGAGCACAGAAATTACAAAACTCTCCAAATCTTCCCCTGACAATCATTCAGTTCTACAACTTGTAGCTTGCTGTTATTCATGTAATTGCTATCCAGAGAAAATGAAAATTACAAAGCAGGTGATAGAATTCCTACACGCACTGTCAGAAAAACTGTTCCGCAACAAATCGAAGCGTCACTTCTCTTTTATACCAGTTCTCACGGGAAGCTTCGCTGAGGGAACAAAAACTTTCAGTCCAAATGAATTAGATTTTATATGTGAAATGAGCTCGAACACCCTTACCAAAGAGGATCACCTTGAATTAATTGTTTGTACACAAGGATCGCCTTGGGAAGCACATTGCACAGATGGCTATTTGCTGCCTCTGCTGGTTGCACAAGCCTTTTACTATGCCCTAGAAGAAGAGCTGCGCAAAATGAGCAGTCACTCTATGCTATATGAAAACATTTGCGTGCATAGTCACTCTCTTGTCCTACAAGACAAAATCTCACGTCTTCAGTTACTGTGGAAAAGAAAACAATTTAATGACATTCTCATTCACGTGGATCTGGCGCCAGGATTTTCCTGCCAGAATCACAATCTGGAACACCCGTCAAGAATATATAGAGGCCCGTGTCACTTCATCGCCAAGGCTGATCGTTACCTTCGCAGCTTAGAAGGAATACATAGCTTTCACATATCTTATGCCTGCTCCGAGGTCAAGGCCATCCAAACCTTGCCCCAAACCTGTCGCCAAGCACTCGCTGTTGCCAAGGCAATGCGCCTTAGTGCCATATGCAAGCCGGGAGACATCGAAACCCTGGATATCAGTGGTAATATCAAGTCAGATGACGTCATCACTTCATACATGCTAAAGACGTGCCTCTTGCATGTATCACAACACTCTGGAGGCACGTCTGGCAATGAGTTTGATTGGGCGGACGCCATCTATGCCGAACTTGAGATGCGGGTCAAGGCGCGGTGGGACGTAGAAAACGTCGTTAAATTAAGTCCACATATGCAAGATTATGTTCACAAACTACGCGTATGCACTCATGAAGATGATTCGGATATGTTTAGTTGCTGCTATAGGAGGCGACTTATTCTTTCATTATGCCGAAAAATCAGGCAATGGCTGAGAGAAAACAAATTGGAACTGGAAGAGATTGCACACGGCAAAAAGCTAGTTTATTCACGGAACAAACAGTCGCGACATCTGCTGTCAATTCGTTTAATTAAACCGATAGTGAATTCTATTTTGACAGCGATATAGATCCGGAGTGACACTGTAGAAACCGCTCGTTTATATTTTTAAATTTATTTATTTTAATTTGAATGTTACATAAGATTTATTTGAAATGTCTCCCAAAATGTGTTATCGCAAGTTGTTTGTGAATGGTTCACAGCATCCTCTTTTTTAAATACTTTATTCCTCTGAAGTTTAAATGCACAATGGAGCAATTGATTTGAAAAGATTAGGGATCCCCCAACCGTCGCTCGCCTCCTTATTAGATATGCAGGTAGGATCTTTGAAGTGTTTTACCACTGCCTAATGGTTTTCCCAACAGCTGCGATTTATGTCGAGTAGCTAAAGTTTAAGCCCCCGTGTTCCACAGATGTGTGGGGTAAGCTCTTTGTGATTGGGCTACAGATCTCAAATACCGGATTTCATAGCGCCCCATCGCCCCTCCATGTCCTGAAATAGCCGTACAAACAGGTATCTGGCAGCTGCTCAGGATCCGTCAAGAACGAAAGGATAAAAGGGACAAATTCTATGTTTAATAAACCCGACTGTAAACACGTGTATCGAGAATCGGGATAACTTTAAGATATTTTAGAAAATTGTAGAGAGAAGCCAAAATAGTTTTGGTAAGATTTATATTGTTATTTCTCTCCGTTTCCGGTAAAAGAATACTTTAATGGTTTATAGTTTAAAAAACTTCCCCTTTTTATTTTTCAAGTCTGTTTCCTTCGGCGACTTTATTTTAAATGATAGAAATTTCTTATTTCAGTACTTGTCTGTGTAATCAATATTCTGCCTAATCTTTAATGAATGGTAGATTCAATTGACGTTCGAAATGTTGTGTTTATGTACTTGAGTTATGCTATTGTATTTTGCGTGTATTATTTTTCGGAGAATTATAAATGTGTAAATAATGCTTTTTTTCAGTTCCCGTTGACATTGATGTACCGTCGATGATGATGAACCGTTGATGAATCCTTGATCAAACGTTGATGTCACGTTGGTGTTACGTACATGTTACGCTGATGTGTGCTGATTTATGGAAGCACCCAGTGGGACAATTGGATATTACGTTGATGTCACGTTGATTTAACGGCGATGTTACATTGATGTTCTGTTGATGTCTGTCAGTTGGATAACTAAATAAAAGTCTCCCAACGCGTCAACAAGCTATTTTTCTTTCGCCCGTTCTTTCTCTCGCAAATCAGCTTTCTAACAGCTACTTTTATAATAAAATCCGAGTTAATTGTGAATATCTATTAGAAGATCAATTTATTATAAAATACAGAAAAGTTAAAGGTTCACTGTCATCCATTTTAATGTAAGAAACTTAAATGCCAATTTTGACAATGACACATCGTACCTTGAATCTCTGAATTACAAATTTAGTGTCATAGGATTCTCCGAGACTTTTTTTATTTTTTTTATTTTTTTTACAGATAAGACAGGTGAACGCACATACATATCTCTGTACAACAAAAATAAAACGCCACATAATGAGCACCACAGCACTTACTCTTACCCGAATATACTACAACCCCATTTATGGCATCATTTTCAGAGAATCACAAACCACATAAAACATATTAAACGTAAGTCACAACATTTCTTCAATTTTGATTTAACACACTTTTACTTTTAGGATTCAGCGCCGTTTTGTTCTAAGTTTTCGGTTTTCCCCACTAGCTGCGGAAATTGGCGGTATTTGTCACTGAAATTTGCAGCAGCCAAAAGCCTGCGATCTACGACTATTCTTTTAAGTATCTCGAAAAGCATAACATCAACTGATAAATACTTTTTTATATGTTCTGACATAAAAAAATATTTTTTTAAGTAATAACATCATGTTTATGGCGGGATCTGTAGTTCAAAACAAAATTTCTGTTTTAGTAATATTTTCAAAAAGCAGATTTCTGGGATCTATACATTTAAATAACTTTTCGAGTCACGTTTTCGTTACTTGGCATTCGATAAGTGCATTCACTATGGTATCTGGAGTATTCGAATTACAGAATTCACAAAGTTTGCTATCTCTGATTTTCCATTTTTTTAGATTACGTCCAGTGTTTACAATAGTATGGACAATTTTAAATTGAAGGGCTAATATCTTAGGCTCTTTTATGGCTTTTGTACACAATGCTAGGCTACCATAAATTAAGGAAGCAGGTGCTTGAGTGACAGTCTCCAGAAATTCGTCGCAGAATATTCTACTTTTGGCTTTAGAAATATCAATCAACTTTCCGCTTATTAGTTTAAAGATTTTGCTTTCAAAATTAACGGGAGAACTTATTACCTCGGATATTAATCCGCTATTTTTAATAGCACTTTTAATAGGTACCTCAAAACGTTTGTCTTGACATGGTAGCGTTCTAAAAATTTGGCATATGAAAGAAAAGTGTCATTTCTTTTACATAGGTCGTGAATAAAAACTATTTCCTTCTCAAAGCATTTTTTAAGAAATAGGCTTTTCTCGGTTACTATTATTTTACAATTGTTCCATACTATCTTATCCCAATCATTGAATATAAAAATTTCTTTTGCAAAATAAAACATAGGAATATATGGTAATTTCGAAGTATCGTAGTCATATCTTAATAAAATATTTAATCCACCAATAGGAGTTAAAAAATTCTTGCGCATAATGATTCCAGCTATTACCTTCTACTATGCGCATTAGCCACTGAATTCGTAAAGCTCTTAGCATTTATACTGGAAAACAATTAAAATAAAAATGCGGCAATCCGAAGCTCGTGTTAAGAAATACAGACATATACTTAGATATACTAAGACGAACTGAAAAACAATACTATGGTAAATTGTTAGAAGAACACAGGCGTAATACAAAAAAGACCTGGAAAATACTAAATCGATGTATAAAAGAGGCAAGAGCGTTTCATCCTATCCTGAATCATTTAAAGTAGAAACCTTATCAGTTACTAGCTCTAAAGATATTACTAACGGATATCTAACGAGTTCTTCGCTAAGATTGGCCCGAAGCTTGCTAACCAGATTCATGCATGTACCAATAAAGTAACCGATTTTATTGGGTACAATACAACTAACTGAATAGTTTTGGAACCCGCATGTGCAAAAGAAATCGTTGAAATTATAAATCAGTTAGTAGTAAAACATCTTTTGGTTGCGATGGTATACGCATGCTTGTTGTTAAATATATCAAAGAAACTATCGCAAATCGTTTTGCTCATATATTAATCTGTCCTTTGCTACCGGTGTTTTTCCAAATAGTACGAAAATCCGCAAAAATAATACAATTATTTAAATCGGGGTATAACTATATTTATACAAATTATACATTTTCTAAAATTCTGGAGAAGTTGCTTAGCAGTCGTTTAACTTTATTAACGTATATTAATAAAATAATATATTGTACTCCGGCCAATAGGTTTTAGAGAAAATCATTCTACTTCATTATCATTAATTGATATTATCGAAGAAATAGCCTCCTCCATTGATGAGCGGAAAACTACTCTGGGTACCCTAAGAAGGCTTTCGATAACATCAGTCATAACATATTAGCGCAAAAATTAGAAAAATATATAATTAGGGGACTGGATATATGTTAGACTGGATAAAAAACTACTAGCTAATCCTTAAATAATTTGTTAAATTTAACGACTTTGATTCGGATATGCTTGATGTTGTTTGTGGTTTGCGGCAACGCTCGATCCTGGGTCCTCTACTATATAATATATATTAACGATTTATGTAATGTCTCTATGATTTTAAAACTTGTATTATTTGCTGATGACACTGATGTATTTTATACGGGAAATGATGTAGACGAAATTTTATTGTTTTTTTCAAATACACAAGTTATTGTATTGTTCCGTGATATTGCTATATCTAAATTTCTGCCGTGAAATATGGGGTAATACATATCTCTCCAGGCTAAATTATATAATCAAACTTCAAACGATAGTAACAATATCTTTTATAAGTATAACCTATTAAAATTTACTGATTTTGGTAAACTTAATAATTGTGTTGTAATGTACAAAGCGAAAAATAATATACGACCTGAAAGGTTTACTAGACTTCTTAAACTAAATAATAATAACACTAGGCAACATGGTGAATTTGTGATGATGTTCATGCGAACTAAGTTAAAAGAATTCTGTGTATCTATTAGTGGTGTAAAACTTTGGAACGGCTTAGACTGCGATATCAAAGCAATGTTACATTTATTTCAGTGTTTAATTCAATGGTGGCCGTCCAATTTCTAAGCTATACTACGAATTTAAATTGATTGCTTAATCTGGTACGAAATGATTACTTCCTGATGTATATTCACAGAGGACATTTCCCGCGGAGACTTTTCCTGCGGGTACTTTCCCACGCGGACTTTACCCGCGTGGACTTTTTCCGCGGAGCACTTTCCCCGACCTAGGACATTTCCCGCGGATAAAAAATAAATTAACAAAACTATTCTCTATAACTTTTATTGATATATTTGCACTTCACACTTGCATAATATTTATTCGTACTGCAATCATGCAAACTGTCTGTCAAAACAAAAGCACGTGATCAGTTCACTATGAGTCACAGCTCTACAGGTGCACATTGTGGGCAATTCCACGAAGAAAGTCAAGCACATGACAATTGGCAAAGGCAGCAACAACAGCACAGTCGTGATAAACTCGGCGTGGTGGCGGTGGTTCATGACCTGCCGTTTGCGAGATTACGAAGTCTCACATACAGATAACCGTCCAACAAAATCTTTGGTTTTTCTCTGGTAGATGTCAAGTATTCCACTTTTAGGAATATATGATTTTATAGCTTGCGCGCCCTGCATTTATACCAAAAAAATAATGCACTCTGGAGAAATCTAGCCGAATCCGGGTATAAATCCATCATAGGCCGGAGTCGAAAAAATAATCAACGAACCTAACCGTGATTTCTTTGGATTGTAATCCATCACACGCAGAGGTTATCATTAATTAACACTTGACAAGCTGTTAGCTTGCAAGGGTTATATGAATTTGTGCGAGCAGCCGTTCGTCCTTTTTTTTGACAGTTTTCCTATTTTTTGTGTCTTCTTCTTCTCTGACACTATGGGCCCTAGGACCATGAAACTTGGGGCTTATGAAAAGCTTAATCAGAACGTGTGCGTGTCACATTTTAATTTTCGTCTTCGATTTCGTTTTCTTTGTTAAAACGCCATGTGAAAAGAGTGTATTTTTGTAAGTAAATGCAGAGCATTTGACGTACATCACAGAACACACAGTGGCTCAGCTTTGTGTGAGCTCTCACTGCGTAAATAGATAACACGACGTATGCCTGATCAGTCATTAAAACCTTAAGTCAACAAAAGCCAAATACTTCTCGGCTTATAAGACGTATTCAAGCTGTGTTGTTTGCTAATATATTTAGCTGGTATTAAGTTATCAACCTATGGAATTTTTTTCTTGACAGTGGTCCGATGTTTTAGAATATTATAAGCCGCATACATACTGTGCCATAAGCTCTGTCCATAGTTGTATAACACACTGTATGCATGTTGTAAAATACTTAATATTATTCAAGAAATAATCCATTGAAGGAAGTATTTTTGTCAAGTGTTTAACATTTCGCTAGCAAAATGCGGTTCTAGTTGCAGTTGAATAGCACAACTGTTGACATAACGACTGAAGCTTGCACCTGTATAATCCATCACAGGCAGCCCAGAAATTAATCAACGAACATTATCTAGGCTTCTTTGGATTATTATCAATTGCATCTTTTGCTGTTTGTTTAATTCATCACACATTTGTGAATTAATTTTTAATTGCATTTAACTGAATCACAATATACCCTGCCCCTGCAGCATAATCCACTACAAGTTGTTGACAATAGAAAAAGAAACATCAGAATCCACTACAACTTGTTGACAATAGATAAAAGAAACATCAGAGACCCGGACAGGACACAATTGAGAACGTATACTGGAAGTTTAAATTACTAAATAAAAATTGCAATAAATTAGTGTTTTTGTTAGTTTTTTTCATCCGCAATAAATATCCTAGGTCGCGAACCCCCCCTCCCCCACGGGAAAAGTCCCTTCGGAAAACGTTAAAGGTGGGGAAAAGTGCTCCGCCGAAAAAGTCCCCGCGGGTCAAGTCCGCGTGGAAAAAGTCCCCGCGGGAAAAGTTCCCGCGAGAATTGTGCTGTTTTCTTCACAGTTGCTTACGCAATGGGTAGATCAATATGAACAAGTTATTAACTTCTTTTAATCTACCTTTTCCGAACGTTGCATAGCGTATTAAGTTATTATACAGAAACTAGTCTATTTGTTAACACACACACTTTGGAAAATAAACGATTGATGGATTGAATTCAATGACTTATAGACAATTTTTGCATTATATGCTCCATGTCCTGACGTCCAGGACTGACACCGTTTGTTACTGTACTTCATGGCCTTCTCCACTGACAAGTGTCTGTATCTCGGTAATTAAAACTTGGAACTTCGTTCCAAGAAGTTATTGTTTTTCCTCGAATTGTGGGGGTTAATTTTTGTTTTTTTTCTCCATCTTCTTTTTTTCACGCAAAGTTTCCAGACATCTCCTCCGAAACGGCTGAAGCTAGAAGAATGAAATTTGGCACACTTGAAGTCGAGTATGCGAAGTGGTGCTAAATGGATTTTTTATTGACCTATGACGTCATCATCTGCATCTTGTGACGTCATGACGAATTAGTAGCTTAATATCTCGAAAACCGCTGGATGTAGAGGTTTGGAGCTAAATACGTCATGAGACTACTTTTTGACAAAGAACACCATGATAGCACTATTTTGTACGTATTGCGTAATTCTGACGTCATTTCTACGTTTTCTGTTCCTGGTCGGTTTTTAAGCGGGATTTTTACGCACAGTGTACAGAAAGCTTAGTTGTATACGAATTGGCAGTTAAAAGTAACTTTAAACTACCCAATGCCCTGTAAAACGCCCCATCCCACCCCTAAAATACGCAAACAAAATACTGCCATCACAAGGTCAGCAAGTAAACAGATACTAGTATACTCGCACAAGCTATTTGCTGTATTTGTGCCAAATAAGGATAAGCTTAAAAAGCAATGCATGTTGTAATTGGTTGATACAGAAAGGCTACCATCACTGTACTCATTTCGTCTGGCCTCTTGCATGCAATGCTGCCTGCATGGTACTGATTTTCGCTTGCTATTGAAACGGGGATTTGTTTAGAATGAGTGTGGGGGGGGGGGCGCAGGGAGTAGCTAGTGATCAGTTAAAGGGTTGAATATTCTACTGGATTATTCAAAATATAATTAACTTAATGAGACCATCCTGAAAATCGCACTAGCCCCAGGATTCATATATGGAGCAGATGGTCTGTTTTCGAGGAACAGGTTCGAGTGTTATTCCGTACTGATGTTCACCAGAACTCCGAAAACAGGACCAGTGGGACTGAACTAAAGTGGTCCTATTTGCAAGGTGGTTCCATCTCGAGGTTCCAGTGTATATATTTATGCATCAGTTGGACGGACCCGAAATGGTTCATTTGCCTGTATGGTTTTATTTCGGAAGGTGTGAGTTCTTGAAAATGGAAAACACCTGGAACAGGACCGCTTAAAGTGGACTTACTTGTGAGGTGGTTCCTTTGTGGATGGTCCTATCCCAGGGTCCCAGTGCATATGTTTATGCACCAGAAATAGGACGCCAGTTGGACTAACCCAAAGTGGTCCACATTTCGGATATGGTCTTAGTTGTGAGGAGATGATTTCTTGAACATAGAAGAAACCTGGAACAGGACCGTTAAAAGTGGTCCTATTTGTGAGGTGGCCCTTTTTAATAGGCGTTATCACGAGGCTCTAGTGCAATTTATTATGCACCACAAGTAGGACCACCAGTCGTACTAACCCGAATTGGTCCCATTCCAGTCCTATTTGTGAGCTGGTCTCATATTCTGGGCGGTCCGATCTCAGGGTTCAAGTCTATATTTTCATGCACCAGAAATAAGACCACCAGATGGACTGACCCGAAGTGGTTCAATTTCCGGTCTTTCTTGTGAGTTCGTCCATTTGCGTTGTGGTCCGATCCCAGGGTTCCTGTGTAATTATTTATGCACCAGAAATAGGACCAATAGTCGAACTGACCTCAAGTGTTTAATTTCCTGTCTTATTTGGGAGGTGGTCCCATTTCCGATGTGGCTTGATCTCGAGGTTGCGGTGTATATTTTTATGCACAGGAATAGGATCTTAAGTCGGGCTGTCCCACATTGGTCCAATTTTAGGTTTTAATTTTGACGTGGTCTCATTTTCGGGGCAGCTTGATCTTGGGTTTCCAGTGTAATTATTGATGCAACTGAAATAGGATCAATAGTCGCACTGACCCAAATTGGTCTAATTTTCAGTCCAATTTGTGAGGTGGTCCTATTTACGGAGTGGTACGATCCAAAAGGTCCATTGTATATCTTCGTACACCTGAATTAACATTGTGTATATATTCATGCACGTGAAATAGGGCCAATAGTCAGACTGACCCAAATTGGTCCAATTTCTAGTCTTATTTGTGGTATGGTCCCATTTGCAGGGTGGTCCGATTCAGAGGTTGCAGTGTATATATTTACGCACCAGAAATAGGGCCACCAGTTAGACTTACCGGAAGTGGTTCAAATTCGGGTCTTATTTGTGAAGTGATCCCATTTTCTGAGCGGTCCGATCCCGGGGTTCCAGTGTATTTATTGGTGCACCAGAAATGGGACCACCAGTTGTAGTGACCGAGTTAGACCAATTTCCAGTCCTATTTGTGAGGTGCTCCAATTTCCAGGTATGGTCTTATTTGTGTTTGAAGTGATTTCTTGAAAGTGGAAGGAATCTGGAATTAAGCTAGCTTCTTCCAGTTACCAATTTTATTTGTGAGGTGGCCCGATTTACTGGGCGGTCCAATCCTAGGATTCCAGAGTTAAATTTGATGTACCAGAGATAGGACCACCAGTTGGATGAACTTCAAATGGTTCAATTAACGATCTTATTTTAAGATGATCCAATCTGCTGTGCGGTCCGTACAAAATCGTCTTATTCCTGTCTTATATGCACAAGAACCCCTGAAATATGACCTGCACTTGGATTTGCCCAAAGTGTAGTTTCTATTTGCGGGATTGGATGGAACATTTAAGAGGACTGTAGAAAAGCGGTCCTATATGTGACGTGGTCCTATTTTCCCTATGGTCCGATCATAGGATTAATGCAAGAACAAGATACAGATTGGACCACCTGTCAAGTGAGATCAGAAATTGAACAACTTCTCATCAGTCCAAGTGGTGGACCTATGTGAACCGCCGAGCAAATGGGATACCTTACAAATAAGACCGTAAATTGGACCACTTCTGGTCAGTCGAACTGGTGTATTATTTCTAGTGCATTTCTGGTGCATCGTAATTAACACTGGAAGCCCTTGATTGGATCGCCCAGGAAATGGGACCACCTTACAAATAAGGCCGTCAATTGAACCACTTCGGGCCAGTCCGGAGTGCCGAATAGAATCCCCAGTATTATATATCAAGCATGGAGTTGGACTGTCTCGAAAATGGGATCATCTAACGTATAGGGCTAGATTTCAACTGTCCTGTTCCACGTTCCTTCCATGATCAAGAACCTCCCGAATAAGAACATAACCAGAAATTGGACCATTTTGGTTCAGTCGAGCTGGTGGCCCTATTTCATGTGTTCATATATATACACCCGAATCCTTGATAAAACCATCCAACAAATGGAACCAGCTCCCAACGGGGCTGCTTCTTAGTAGTCCCGTTCCAGACTACTTCCTTATTGAAGAACCCTGCAAATAAGACCATCCTGGAAATCGGACCTCTTAAGGCTAGACCCAGTGGTGGTTCTTTTTCCTGGTTTCAGGTATGCATCAGACGGAATGAGACCATCTCGTACCCCGAGACCCGAAAATAGTTTTCCTGTGCAAAACAGAGATACTGAGACTGGACCATCGCAAAAATGAAACCACACCCGGAAATTAAGCTACGTCTGATAAGTCTATATATATATATATATATATATATATATATATATATATATATATATATATATATATATATATATATATATATATATATATATTCCGAGACACAACCAGTAAGGCTGACCAAAAGTGGTCCAATTTCTACTTATTTGGGAGGTTCTCAATGATGCAACCTGGAAAAATACTGTGAAAAATAGTGACGAAACTAGATCAGGACTTGATTAGGACTCGCCTATATGCGAGTTGGTCTCATTTTTGAGGTGGTCTGACTCAACGATTGATAAAGAAAACAAGGGGAGTGTTTTCGAGGCTTAGGTATTCTGTTTTGATGTACATGTGTATTTAAGACCGTCCCTTTTAACAAAGACCCGTTGACGGGGCGTTACTTCCATGCTTATTGTCACAGCTGAGCGAGTGTGGACATAAAACAAAAGGAATGCAGTAATTACTAAACAGGTTATGCCTAACAATGGGAATGAAGGTCGATAAATTGCACAATATTGAAAACTCTCCTTAAAAAATACATTAACGATAAATTATATCCTTAGCATTCTAATTGACTGCTTCCAAGCGTTAATTTCGTCAATCGGTGGCGAAATCGGTCTAGTTGAGATCGTTGTACCCTGCCTATTCAGCTCTACTGTCCTGGATTCGTCTGTACAGCACAGTGTGTAGATGGAAACTGTGTAAAGTGCAGTGTTCTTGGAGGTGATGGCGCTCGACCCCTGAAATCCTGTCTTGAATTACATTGGAACTATCGATATTTATGTGAAGGATCTTCGGTGAACGTGCTTAAATATATGTACTGCTCGGGCAAAAAATTGACGTGTAAATACAAACTAATCCTTTGTGAGGTTTTAAAATCTTTATATTTTGGAGTCATTGCCCTGTGGTTAATCGGGACGAACTGAGTTCAAAAGCTGATTACCCGACGTTTCGACTATCCTTCTCTGTAATAATCTTAGCAGATAGGGGGCAAGGTTTGAATGCACCACGTGTACAAACTGCCTATCTTACGATGGTAGAATCTGTAGCATTGAAACACCCCAGTATTGAAACACCACATCATTGTATGGGCCCATCCAATGGCTGGGCTAAATCAATAGAGGCTATCGAAACAGCACATACAGTTTCTCCCCATGAAACATTCAAGGCGGTAAAGGAAAACACAGCGCATAGGGAATTTTGTTTTATGTTGAGATATGGGTGATATTTTTTTCTTGTTAAAATGGTTAATATCAATCAACATGAAATACGAGAATGATAAGCTGTGACGTTTGTTACTAAGGACACAGACACATATCACACCAATGATGCGGTACTACGGGAACCGTTTGTTTATCGCTTACACATAACTATTGTTTTTTTTTAATAAAAGCAGGTCTTCAATTAATTAACGGTTGGAACTTCGTTCCAAGAAGTTATTGTTTTTCCTCGAATGGTGGGGGTTAATTTTTGTTTTTTTTCTTCATTTTTTTCTTTTTCACGCAAAGTTCCCGACGGTTTCCAGACATCTCCTCGGAAACGGTTGAAGCTAGAAGAATGAAATTTGGCACACTTGAAGTCGAGTATGCGAAGTGATGCTAAATGAATTTTTTATTGACCTATGACGTCATCATCTGCGTCTTGTGACGTCACGCCGATTTAATAGCTTAATATCCTTAAAACCGCTGGATGTAGAGGTTTGTAGCTAAACACGTCATGAGACTAATTTTTGACAAAGAACACCGTGATAGCACTATTTTGTACGTATTGCGTAATTCTGACGTCATTTGTATGTTTTCTATTCCTGGTCGGTTTTAAAGCGGATTTTTGAACACAGTATACAGAAAGCTTTGTTGTATACGAGTGGACAGTTAGAAGTAACTTTAAACTACCCAATGCCCTGAAAACGCCCCACCCGTACCCCAAAAAACGTAAACAAAATGCCGCCATCACAAGGCAAGCAAGTAAACAGATACTGGAGTACTCGCAGTAGCTATTTGCTCAATGTGTGCCAAATAAGGACAAGCATAAATAGGCTGATACAGAAAGGCTCCCATCACTGTGATCATTGCGTCTGGCCTCTTGCATGCAACGCTGCCTTCGTGGTACTCATTTTCGCTTCACTTATCGCTGGAGTGTACTTAAGTGTTTTTTTCGTAAAGCAGCAGACTGCGTTTTTGATTACAAAGAGAACAAGTTGCTTCTTAAATTTTATAGTCTTTTGCAAGTTATTTATTTGACAAAGCTGATTATAAAGCTTTTTGTCCTGTTGTTTTTCAAAGTTCTGTGCAGGATAAGGAAGAGCCACTTGAAAAGTAGGTATTCGTTGACTTAAAAAAAGTTAAAACTTCTATTGAAACTGGAATTTGTTTACAGTGAGTGTGTGTGGGGGGGGGGGCAGGGAGTAGTTACTGTTCAATTAAAGGGTTGAATGTTCCACGGGGTTATTCAAAATATGACTTTCTGGGTCACGGTCAAGGTCAAAAACCAGAAGTTGACTATTATAGCGATTTTAAGCTCATTTTCGACCCTTTGGGCCTAAACAACGTTACATAAGAGGTATCTTGATGAACATGACCTTCTGGGTCACGGTCAAGGTCAAAAACCGGAAGTTGACTATTATCTCGAAAACGGTTAGAGATAGAGCGATTTTGAGCTCATTTTCGACTTTTTGGGCCTGACAACGTTACATAAGAGGTACCTCGGTGACCTTGACCTTCTGGGTCACGGCCAACTTCAAAAACCCTAAGTTGGATCAAAGCAGTGATAAAGAACGGATATTATGTGACCTCGAGGTTTTTTGTCATGATTTATCACAAATATTTTCTTTAAAGGTTTCTGTAAGTGGGCTAATTCCGCTATGTAGCTCAATTCTGCCTTGTTTCGTTTCAGCTAGTGAACCTTCAGAGGTTAAACTGCTGGTGAACATCTACGCAACTACATCCACTCTGTCTTTAGAGGGCTCGAAACGCTTTATCGCTTCCTCATTGTGTCAACATATTTCCTATGATGCAGCTAAGCTGATAAGAGTGAAGCTTTATGCATAAAATTATTGAATTTCAGAGAATTTAAGAACAAAATATATTATGAGACAAAGAATGAATCTCACAATGTTGTGTACACATCAAAAAGTACATAATTATAAGGGATCCAAATACAGCAAAACCTTTTAATAGTGAAAATCTCCTACAATGAACAACTTTTTTCGGCCCCAAATTTCCCCATTTACTTAGCCATTGGCTTTTGAACAGAAATTCTAGTTAGTGAACATCTCTGAAATGTGAACACTTTCTTCGATCCTGAAAGACAGTTTTCAATAGAAACGAACGGCTTATGAATTAACACATAATCTGATCCCATTTATTTGAACATCTATCCTATCCCTTGTGAAATGGAGCACCAATTTTGTATCTCTTAATATCAATGTTTACCTTGACGGGACGTTACTTGCATGTTTATGTGAACACAAAACAAAAGGGACGCAGTAATTAGTGAACAGGTCATGCCTAATCATGGGAATGAAGCTCGATAAATCGCACAATATTGAAAACTCTACATAGAAAAGCATATTAAAGACAAATTATATGCTTAACATTCTAACTGACTGCTTCCAAGCGTTAATTTCGTCACTCGGTGGCGAAATCGGTCTAGTTACAATATAATTTTTGTTTTCAACGGAATAATCATCCCCCCTATTTTAGGAAAAACGCGGAAAATTCCGACAATTTTACCCACTCCCTATTTTTTAAGCTTTTCCGCGTTGTTTTGTACGCGCATTGTTGCCATATATGATACAAGTGGCCCACCAACCCTCCCGTGGGGGTGGGGGGGTCAGCGCCATATATATTACAGTAAGGATTGTCGTCTGCTCCCGAAGTGGCACTGAGGACCTGGTTGCATTGATAACCCGACAAATTTTTCATATGAACTTCCCGCCTCCGCCCCGCCCCCATCTTTAATTTTGTCCTAAAATCACTGCTTCTTCCGCCCCCCCTCCCTGCCACCCCAACAGACGACACCATGAGGGGTGGCATATGGGATCTTTTGCCTTCTTGTATTCCCTCCGCCCCACCGCCACCACCTATGTTTATCTCAATATCTTACACTTTTTTCCATAAAATATATATAAATACACATGTCTATTCACAAAATGTTCAAGAAAAAAGATGCGAAATCTCTCCGATCCCACCTCAAATATTAGGTACAATTCTGCCGGCCTTGCATGTGCTTTTTCCATGGATGGGGCATTCCTATGCAACTGTCTGTAGATTTGGCCCATATTCTTGATCAGATGTGTTATTTCTATGGATGGGGTATTCTTATGCAATTGTCTATGGATTTGGCTCATAATGATTCTATATGTGCTATTTCTGTGGCTTACAGCTATAGGATGGGCCCATTCTACACCCATCAACCATTAAAACAGCCCATCTTGTTCACAGCACAAGGCAGTTTGTTCTAATTTTTAAGGGGAGAAGAAAATATGTGCTATTTCTATAGCCAAATCTGGGCTCAAACAATAGAAGCGCAAAACAACGAAGATGGGGTAAATCAATACCTCGCTGTTATTGGATGGGTCCATCCTACGGATGGGCTGTTTCAATACAACAGAATCCCCACAGTGATGAAAACTCGCATGTCCTTCACGAACGTCACGCACTCCGATCAATCTGCGCCTCAAGCCATTCGTGTTGCTGTGTCATCTCCTCCACAAGAACCTGGCACAATTTACCAAAGTCGAATGAGGCAAAACGCGGTTGCGTACAGCCGCCGCGCGAGTAGATCGAAAGGATGCAGTCGGTTTCTCGCGATTTGTGCGCTTATTCGGTTATTATGGGTTCTAGGGATGTGTTGGACAACGGTTGTCGGAAGAAAACGATACCTGCGATTTGGAAGGCGTATTCACTGGTCCTGCCGAAGGGTCGCTACGGGCATCCTTCCCGTCAGCTGCCGATCCAGTGTAGATCGAATCGATGTTGGGCAGTCACAGTTGTCGGGAGTAAGCGATACTTGTGACGTGAGAGTCGTATGTATTGGCTCTGCTGAGAGGTCAATACGGGTGGCCTTCTGTGTCGCACTCAGTCAGCTGTCAATCAAATGTTGTGTAAATGTGTTCTCAAGCGTATAATTGTTTTTGTGCCCTTTTTGCTGAACAACTTGCGATGAGCATTTGTCAGGCTAGACATATTTTCCTACGTCCACAGATTAGTAAGTCCAAGAACAGCGTGTCAAGCACCTGGTCACACCATGCGTAAATCCAGGAACAGCGTGTCAAGCACCTGGTCACACCATGCGTAAATCCAGGAACAGCGTGTCAAGCACCTGGTCACACCATGCGTAAATCCAGGAACAGCGTGTCAAGCACCTGGTCACACCATGCGTAAATCCAGGAACAGCGTGTCAAGCACCTGGTCACACCATGCGTAAATCCAGGAACAGCGTGTCAAGCACCTGGTCACACCATGCGTAAATCCAGGAACAGCGTCTCAAGCACCTGGTCACACCATGCGTAAATCCAGGAACAGCGTGTCAAGCACCTGGTCACACCATGCGTAAATCCAGGAACAGCGTGTCAAGTACCTGGTCACACTATGCGTAAATCCAGGAACAGCGTGTCAAGCACCTGGTCACACCATGCGTAAATCCAGGAACAGCGTGTCAAGTACCTGGTCACACTATGCGTAAATCCAGGAACAGCGTGTCAAGCACCTGGTCACACCATGCGTAAATCCAGGAACAGCGTGTCAAGTACCTGGTCACACTATGCGTAAATCCAGGAACAGCGTGTCAAGCACCTGGTCACACTATGCGTAAATCCAGGAACAGCGTGTCAAGCACCTGGTCACACCATGCGTAAATCCAGGAACAGCGTGTAAAGCACCTGGTCACACCATGCGTAAATCCAGGAACAGCGTGTCAAGCAACTGGTCACACCATGCGTAAATCCAGGAACAGCGTGTCAAGCAACTGGTCACACCATGCGTAAATCAAGGAACAGCGTGTCAAGCACCTGGTCAGACCCTGCGTGGTTTAGTGACCTATAGTTTTCAGGTCCTTTGGCACGTAAGTATTTGACATTTGGCAATACAAGGTGCTATTAATGGTAGCCTTTCACTTCGCTGCAACAATAACTATCACCCGTGCCATTAAGTATATCCTGTGATAAGATCCTGCTACTGAAAGGCAACCATAAGCTTGGCGATACATACATATCATTACACTCTGCTTCAAAGTGCTAGCACTTCGTCAGGATTAGTTAAGATACGATGTGCGGTATACTGCATGGAACTGCTTCGATAGCCTTTCCCGTCCATGTAGCTAAAATTACTTGTAAATTCACCAAACAACTATTCATGTTTCATCTTTATTGTTACATTACCTCGGTTAATGCTGTAAATTGAGTGATCAATTTCCAAGTCAATGATCTGTCAATGTTGATCGGACGTAAATGTAGTTGACATTACAGGTAGCAGATGTAAAACGTTAGTGACGTCTTGTAACAAAGCATAGAATCACGTGACTGAGTGAACCTTAAAGCATAGACAATCTACGAAAATGTTGACTTTTAAATGTTGCGCTAAAAGGTCAGTTTTTTTCTTATTCTTCATTCTGACTCAGAATTGGTAAAGAATCTGTCAATTGTAGGTACAATGAGGGTGACAAAATGGTGTGAATTTAATGACTGTGATGTTTTATGCTCGTGTTTTATGTGAATATATTCCATTAGGTTGTGTTTGTTAAATAAAACAAGGTCCTATTTGAACATTTTATGTAGAGGCTTTTTTTCTTTGAAATAGATAAATATCGTTGTTCTGAGTCGAAAATTAGACTTAACTTACCACATGTCCATGTATGGTTAGAAATGAAGATGGGAAGGGAGTCTAGACCCTTTCCTTTGCCCATTCCTCGGATCTACCCCCCCCCCCTCCCCCATCAACCCTTGCCGTTTCCCACTTCAGTTCAGTTTATGCAAATGCCAGTGGCTAAAGTACTTATTAAGAATGCAAAAGGGATCATTTTACATGCAGAAATGCTATCAGGTTGTATGCTTAGCCATCGTCTATTCAGCGTTGTGTCACATACGTTGATCAGACGATGGTCTCTTAGGGGGCCACTCATGACTTTTTAAAACAACCCCTAAACGAGGAGTACTAATAATAATTATTTTAAAATAATACCCCCTTTTTTACCAAACCGGGATTAAAATTCCGAAAAAATCTTTTTCCAGGAAATGTGGAGTGCCGAATGAAAAATACACCAATGTTAACAAAATCAGCACTCCACGCGGACCGCGCCTAGCCTAAAAAATTACCCCTTTCTCCGCGTTTTGGAAACTCATGGCAAAACGTAAAATATCAAGTGGCCGCCCTGGGTTTTATATATTGTCGCGACCAATATCAACCTAATTACTACAACATTTAATGTTGCCTTCTGGTCGACGTAACCTGAAATCGACGTTATGTCGACGTCGAATTAATGGGGCACAGCACATCAAAATCTGTATTTCTTAGAGTTTTGATGTAACTGGCATCGTGACACTACTTTCGTAGTAGGAAAACGGGGGTTTTGGCCCACTTTGTGACGTCATACTGTCTGGTACGGAAGTGACGTCATAGGTGTTGTCATGGCAACGAAGTGTTGTGATGGCAACGCAGTGGTGTAGTCATGGAAACGAAGTGACGTCATAGGCATAACCATGGTGATAATGACGTCATCAATCAATGAAGACAATGAAGCCCCGCCCACTTTCTGTCTATCATCTGTCAATCATCGTGACGTCATGAATCACATGACCAATGAAAAGCCAATGAAGACAATGAAGACAATGAAGCCCCGCCCACTTTCTGTCTATCACCTGTCAATCATCGTGACGTCACACCCCTCATATCTATTTTTAGACTTGGGAAATTTTACAACATTCATTTTTAGTAACTTTTTAAAAAGTAGATAACTTTTGTTATGTTCAACCGATTTGAATGGAAATTTCACCGTTTGATTCAGTTTTATGTATAGTTTTGCTATAAAGTGGTGATAGGCTATTTACACCGATGGCTATATGCATAATGTGACATGCCGCCATTTTAATTTTGTAAAAATTGAAACAACTTCCTCTATAGTTGACGGATTTGCATGAAAATTTCACTGTTTCATTCAGTTTTATGTACAGTTTTGTTATAAAGTGGTTATATGCTATTTACACCGGTGGCTGTATGCATAATGTGACATGCCGCCATTTTAATTTTGTAAAAATTGAGACAACTTCCGCTATAGTTGACGGATTTGCATGAAAATTTCCCTGTTTGATTAAGTTTTATGTAAAGTTTTGTTATAAAGTGGTGATAGGCTATTTACACCGGTGGCTGTATGCATAATGTGACATGCCGCCATTTTAACGTTGTAAAAAGTGAAAAATTGAGATAACTTTCGTTATAGTTGACCGATTTGAATGAAAATTTTACTGTTTGGTTCAGTTTTATATCTAGTTTTGCTATAATGTAGTCATAGGCTACTTGTGCAATTGGCTGTACGCATTTTTGTAACATGCCGCCATTTTAACTTTGTAAAAAGTGGAAAAGTGTGATAACTTTCGTTATGGTTGATCGATTTGAATGAAAATTTCACCAATGGATTCAGTTGATGTCTTAGTTTACAGTAGTTTGCATAGGTGGTTGTTGGAATGGCGCGGGCCCACCATTCAAACATGTGTTTGAATTATTTTTTAGGAACATATTACGTCAAACTTTTGTTCAACAAGTGGTTTAGCAATTGTACAACAATTGTTCAACAAGCTGTTGTTAAACATGTTCAACATGTTGTTGAACAAGTTGAACATGTTCAACTTGTTAAACATGTTCAACAAGTTGAACATGTTCAACATGTTCAAGATATTGTTGAACAAGTTGAACATGTTCAACATGTTCAACATGTTGTTGAACAAGCTGAACATATTCAACATGTTGTTCAACATGTTGTTCAACATGTTGTTTAACAAGTTGTTCTTCAACATGTTGTAGTTCAAGCAATTGATGGAACAATAACAGTCAGTTCAGAAAAAACAAGACATATGTTGAATAGTTTTATTAATACACTTAAATACATAAATACACACAGCTTAAATCTATAACAATATTATAACATTTATTTATTTACAAAGTCTTTATTATAAAGTTTAGTCAAATAAGTCTATTTTTCTTCATCTCCTTCACTCTGTTCACTGTCATCCATATCACTTTCTTCGTCGCTGCTTTCATCTTCCTCCTCCTTATCTAGAAGCTCTTCAAAGAATGCATCGTTTCTTCTTATAGCCGCCTTTAGTGCCTTTGAATACTCGTAAAGTTTTTCATCAACAAAGTAATTAAAGTCTTCTAAAATGGTTTGATAATGTTCGTTTTGTTGTAGACGTTGGGTATATTTGAATAGTCTCATAAACAGTTGTTTAAAGTCGACGCTTATAAATGGGTCGAAAGTCATCACTTGCCATTTCACGCGCATCTTCAAGCCCTTGTTTTTCATATTCTGAAACCTTTTCTTGAAATTTAGTATCATATTCATCGTAGACTTCTTGAACCATATCATACCAAACAGAGTCTGAAGTTATCTCAATTTTTCACTTTTTACAAAATTAAAATGGCGGCATGTCACATTATGCATACAGCCACCGGTGTAAATAGCCTATCACCACTTTATAACAAAACTGTACATAAAACTGAATCAAACAGTGAAATTTTCATGCAAATCCGTCAACTATAGCGGAAGTTATCTCAATTTTTCACTTTTTACAAAATTAAAATGGCGGCATGTCACATTATGCATATAGCCACCGGTGTAAAGAGTCTATCACCACTTTATAGCAAAACTGTACATAAAACTGAATTAAACAGTGAAATTTTCATACAAATCCGTCAACTATAGCGGACGTTATCTCAATTTTTCACTTTTTACAAAATTAAAATGGCGGCATGTCACATTATGCATATAGCCACCGGTGTAAATAGCCTATCACCACTTTATAACAAAAGTGTACATTAAACTAAATCAAACGGTGAAATTTCCATTCAAATCGGTTGAACATAACAAAAGTTATCTACTTTTTAAAAAGTTACTAAAAATGAATGTTGTAAAATTTCCCAAGTCTAAAAATAGATATGAGGGGTGTGACGTCACGATGATTGACAGGTGATAGACAGAAAGTGGGCGGGTCTTCATTGTCTTCATTGTCTTCATTGGCTTTTCATTGGTCATGTGATTCATGACGTCACGATGACTGACAGATGATAGACAGAAAGTGGGCGGGGCTTCATTGTCTTCATTGATTTCATTGGCTTTTCATTGGTCACGTGACTGATGACGTCATTATCACCATGGTTACGCCTATGATGTCACTTCGTTTCCATGACGACACCTCTGCGTTGCCATCACAACACTTCGTTGCCATGACAATACCTATGACGTCACTTCCGGTCCAGACAGTATGACGTCACAAAGTGGGCCAAAAGCCCCGTTTTCCTACTACTTACTTTTAACATAGGTCTTCCTGGAATTCTAAACATTTAATTCTACAGTATCGTAATTGTTATGATCGCAAGTGTAATTTGTGCTACTCTGTAGCGAAAACGGTCTGTTGCAACTAGACCTTCCCTTCGAATGTACTTTCACCAACAATCTATCAATTGTAATCACTGTGAAGTAATGGATCGCTGGCACTCACTGTGGAATAATCTATCAATGGCACTCACTGAAATGATCTATCAATGGCACTCACTAAAAAATCTATCAATGCCACTCACTGCGAAATAATGGATCATTAAAAGTCGATGGACCGGCCGGAATTCGTTAACTGTACAGAGGGTAACAGGCTGGGGGAGGGGGGGGGGTGACTGTCGCGGGTGAGGGGGGATCACACTGAGGCAAATAGTCAGGGGTAATAAGCTGGTGAAATGACCAGGAGATAAGAGGTTACGATAAATGGCCAGGGGGTAACAGGCTGCTGGGAATGGAGAGGGGATAACATGCTGGGGGTGGGGGGGGGGGGGGGTGGCCGGGCGTAACAAGATGCGGGTATGCTCATGCGCGCTGTTTCCGGGTGAGGACTCGGTTCAGAGCCATTTTTGAGTGTTAATAATAATAATAATTCTTGGAAACCAATCCATCTTTTTTTTCTTCTTTTTTTTTTTTTTTTTTTTCTTTCTTTTTTTTTTTTTTTTTTGCCTTATAACATTTATTGTCAACAATTTATGCGCATAAAATTATTGTGCAGACATATCATTAGCTCTCAGAACATCACGGATGTCTCTCAGCGTGAACCAAAACAGCCATGTCGGTCAAGACTCTAATGTGAGATTAAATAAAGATGACGAATTGCTCTCGCATTGAACAGTCTTGAAAATGGAGTCCATTCTCTTCATTCGATGTCTATTTTAGTTTTAGTTTTTAGTTTTAGACCACAGTCATACTTGCGATACTTTCAGAACAACTTTTGTTGATGCTTAATGTAGGGTTACAATCTGTTTCCAGTCACACAGAAGACCCCCACCGATACCCTTGCGATACGTCTCCCGAGTTCTGAGTCATACTATTTTTTGCTTTAGACCAGTCCTACCTGGGAGAGATGTTAGAACATCTACTGGTGATGTTTTAATGCATCAACGAAGACTATCACAAAATGTTATTCTACACAATACAGGAGTTTTCTTAACATGAACCCTGCTTATTCCGTCTGTCATGTATTTCTACAAAATCTTAACAATGTGGTTATTGACAGTTGATTTTAGAGAATATTACACGTCTCCAGTACAGTCGACAATGTCAGGTGTTTCTGTCTGAAAAAAAAACAACAAAACATGAGAAAAATATTTCCTGTAATTAACATAATTCACATATTCACATAAACTTTAAAATTCTAAAGTTTTTTCTCTCTTTCTATTTCATGAAATTTCAATAATTCTTTTTTTTTTTCATTTAGCAAGACTTTTTCAATGCTGTTTAGGTTTAGCTTTTATCCATTGACAGATCATCACTGACGTTCAGTAAACGCAATAAGTAACAACTCCTAAACGCCATAACGCAAAAAAAAAAATGCCGCTACCGGCTCAATCGTTCAGTCACTTCTAAGGGTAGAAATCAATGTCAAGCATTACTCTTAAAGAAGCAGAGGATGTTGGACCAGCCGAAGGCGGCACAGCCCACATAGGCTGTCCTCAGGTGCGACGGCACGAACAGGAAGTTGACGACCTGTACTGTGGGCCAGAACATACAGCTGGTCTGCAACAAACAGTACTGAGTTAAAACCATTACAACTAGAAATGTGCCCGCCGGAACATGAATACCCCGACAGAAAGATAAATTAACTGAATGCAAAATCAAATGCACAAGATGTTGATGATTATAATAGCATTAAGTAAAGGGCAATGCTGGAATATGTAGTTCAAAATCTGGTTGTGAATGACGCGCTCAATGTCAGCAAAGCGAAATCACCCAGAAGATCGTTATAATAATACTTACACCACGCTTCATCAAAAACTGTTCACATGCTTCGGCAAAATCGTATTCACAAATGAATATTAGGATTAAAAATGAAACTGCAGATAACCTTAATCCGCTGGAGAGGTCATCCATCCACGCTCATCTCGTTTTAACAGTTTCGTTGTGAGCATTCTCATATCGGATATAATCAACACGCATTTCACTTGTTTTTGGTTGAATATATGAAAAGAACAGGCCCAGGAATACCGGCTACTGACAGGCCTTCCCAGATGGTGTTCATAAGAACCGTAAGATCCACACATTCGACAGTGTTGAAAGTCAACCAAAAAATCCAAGTCTAGCGCTGATAATGACCTTGAATCACCATAAAGGTCACTCAGATCTAACCATTCCAAGAGATTATGCACGTAAATATGAACATTAACTTTCATTGAGACAACTTTAGTAGAATCGTGTGCACAAGGCTAGTCCATACGATAGCGTCCAAAAATGACCTCTGGCACTCAACAAAGTTAGTCGCAGAGATCATACAAAGAAATACTCAGGTTTCATAAAAATCCGTCCTGTGGAAGAATCGTTTCACAAGACGCACAAAATTCGCCCTAACAACAGTGTCCGAAAGGAAAAATAAAGTTCACTCGCGACCTTGAATGACTTGTCAAGGTCACAAAAATCAAATCAGTTCGATGCATGAAACTCCGGTCACAGAGGAATCGTGTTCACAAGGAAAGCGTGACTCAGGGACGAACGAACGAACAGACGGTCAAGTCCAAAACACTTGCCCTTCATAAAATAGCTATTCAACAACGAAATTTTCAGATCGACAACAAATCAAGCAGAACTTCACACACACACACACACACACACACACACACACACACAACCATATATATATATATATATATATATATATATATATATATATATATATATATATATATATATATATATACTCCTGTACTCAGAAATATATTATTTGGTGAAAAGAGGTATTTTTAATCAAAGTCAACACCCCAAGGGTCAAATTCACAGGGTGACCGCACGTAATTATACAAATGGGGGTATGTTCCAAACCTGGCACTTCATGTTTAAGGGCCTGGTGGCCACTTGGTATCATATGTTACCAAGTGTGTCCAAAAAACGTGGAGAATGGGGGGGGGGGGGGTAATTTTGAGGCCAGACGCGGTCCGGACAGAGTGCCAATTTCGTTTAAAAAGGGATCGTTTAAAAAGTCGAGGACATGTGTACGAAAAGCACATGAGCATATGTGTACGTAAGCGTAAGTGTCACTCCCCCCCCCCCCCCCCCCCCCCGCCCACCGTCGGTGTTAAGAAGCCACCAAAACGTAATGGTAACCGACTGAATAGATCGATTTGCCCATCTTTACACGCAAAATAAGCGAGTGACTGTGAAGGCCAACCACAAAACATTCAGAAATTTTTAAAGTATCTTTCAAGTGGTATCGATTCTCGAGCATCGATTAAAATACCTTATAAGTCTGTGTCCCTTTCTGTCGTAGCTCTGCAAACTTGTCGGTTCTGTCTTCAAGAATCGCCAGCCCTAATAACAACAGCGCATTTGAAATTTTCCAGAACAGACAGCTGTGAACAACAACGTTCATAAAATGGATGTGTAGAAATAATCTGAAAAGACCATGAATTAAGCAGTCTAGTTTCAAATCGCAACCCCCCCCCCCCCCCCCTCCCACCACCTGTGTTGTAACTGAAAAAAAAGTTGCACCCGAATTGCCTAAAACCAAAGTTTGGAAATTTTGTCACAGCGTTTATTTTGCTTCGCTCTTTTTAATGGTTTCATAAACATTTATATCACGCAGAACTGGGAACAGGCCCAAACCCCCCCCCCCCCGACCGAAACCCCCCCCGGCCCTAACCCCCCCCCCCCCCGTCAAAACTCCCCCCCCCCGACTAAAACCCCCCGGTTCTCAGGTCTATTTTATATTTTGTAATTGCGATACATCCACGTTGTTAATTACACTTCAAATGCCCATTGAAGAGATCACACGGCGTTTAAAATTGCAATTTCCGAACCACTGAAGGAATTGATCATCATTATAAAAGAAACTTCATACATCCATTGATGATAGCACTCAGTTTTTGAAATTGCAATTGCTCTTGCGATTGATGAGTGTGTACACTTAAAAATTGCAATTCATATGCCTGTTGCGAGGTCAGTCGAGTTTACAAATTACAATTTCTCTTGCGGTAGATGTACGTAAAGCATTTGTACGTAAAGCAAAAAAATCTAGCAAATGGCTATGTTTCGTACGAGTGCGAAAAGAGGCGCCAGAACAAATTATCATTACACATTTTCTTTGAGAACGGGGGGGGGGGGGGTTTGGGTCGGGGGGTTTAGGCCGCCGGGGGGGTTTAGTCGGGGGGGTTTTGACGGGGGGGTTAGGGCCGGGGGGGTTTCGGTCGTGGGGGGGGGGGGGGGTTGGGCCTAGACTCCGCAGAACTGTGTGCTAAAGCTGTACTCCCCCCCCCCCTCCACACCCTCTGTCACCACCGCTATCAATGGAGTTTGATCTTTGGTTGTGAACTTGATTCAGTAAACAATAACGAAAACAATACTATCTGATCAGTTTCGTCACTTCAACGGCGTTTGAACAAAGAGGACCGGGGCCTGTCCCGGGTCACTAAAATGGAAGGGATTCAAACTTTAGCATTTTTGAGCGAATGGAGTGAAATGATTCCCATACCCCCCTACCGGTACCCCTGCGCCTCACGCAAACTCAGGTCCGTTTGCGTGGTTCAACATTTGTAAATACCCCCAGGGGGCACTCAAGTACAAAGTGGTCACCATGCGTGTCCATGACTTTTTAAAATGATCGCTAAACGCAGAGTCCTAAATTTGAAATAATACCCCTTTCTTCACCAAACGCCGACTGCAATTCCGAAAGAACCCCCCCCCCCCCCATTTTTTATTGTTAAAAACGAGGAGTGCTGAATGAAAATTACACCCCCCCCCCCCATTTTTAACGAAATTATGAGGACCGCGTCTGGCCGCAGAATAACCTCGCTTTCTCTGAGAATTTTCTTTTCTTTTTTTTTTTTTTGCTTTTCGTTTGGACAAGCATGGTAGTACACTTGGTACCAAGTACCCCCCATCCCCTCCCCCACCCCCGCCAGGGTAAATACTTACCGACATAAAATATAACTATGCCGCATACTCCCGCCACTAGCTGGTCACACGCCACCTTTTGAGCCACAAATTTGGCACCATGTCCCACTATTCTCCTATCCAGTATCTTATACCAATTGTAATTAAATGGTGCAAATGCGAAACCGCCCAACAGGGCGACATTTGCGATGCTTCGTCTATCCAAAGGAGTTTTTCCACGAACGGTTTGCTGTGTAATTTCGCTGGCGGAATATAGACCCAAATATAGACCAGAATTCCATAGTAACGGGTACTTCGTGAATACTTTCTTTAACTGAAGTACTGCAGTCTTCATTTTTAGTTTAACCAGCAATCTGATGCCTGTTATTAGATGTTTTATACATTTTCAAGTGAACAATAATGTAAGATAGACGAAGATGCGTAACTAAACAAAGCCATCATGTAAAAAATTTGAGAAATATGATAATGCTGAGATGAAAATAGGCCTCAGGCCGGGGACTTGAGAGGAATGTTTTTATGTGTGTGGGCTAAAAGGTTAATTTTCATTGGTTGCATAAAATGGAATTGGGATGTCGCTGTTCTAAAGCGGTGACAGGGACATTTGAAGTGAGCAGAATATAATCAATGTTAACAGTAAACTATCGTTTGCCGCCTCACTCCCACCCCCCCCCTCCGCCCCATCACGCATACACATGCATTTACAGCACCACCCACTCCGGCGTACACTGTATTCCTCCTTGATGGCATAAATGTACATTGCAGTGGCGGATTTAAGGGGGCAGGGGAGGGGAGTCAGGTGTTGCAACCTTCTTCCACTAAATTCGAAAAATACTGATTGACTTTGTTTCGCTTTTTTTTTCAAAAGAAATAAAATTTGACTGGTAAACAGACCTTAGTTCGGGTAATTTTTTGACCTCCTAGCACCCCCCCCCTCCCACCCCTCCCCTTCCCTCCCCTGACCAGAACCTGCACGCGCCACTGCATTGAAAAAAAAAAAAATAACTGAGGCGTTCGCTGAAGCCATCACAACTTGTATTCAAGCCTTTTAACCAATGTATTTATAAAGTGCATGAAAAGCGGCATTAGAAAAGCTTTCATATGTGGAAAGAAGTATATATTGCGTGAAAGCCTTTTCCCTGTGGAGCCCGCATTTACTAACCATTGTGTTGTTTATAGGCAGTGAAGGGGTAGAACGAGGGCTGAACGTGTTTTTGTGGCCAGTCTACCCGAGATCACTACCAGTCTGTCTGAAATCCTCTTTGCACGTTCTCTAGGTAATAGTAGTATAGTATAGTATAGTATAGTATAGTATAGTATAGTATAGTATAGTATAGTATAGTATAGTATAGTATAGTATAGTATAGTATAGTATAGTATAGTATAGTATAGTATAGTATAGTATAGTATAGTATAGTATAGTATAGTATAGTATAGTATAGTATAGTATAGTATAGTATAGTATAGTATAGTATAGTATAGTATAGTATAGTATAGTATAGTATAGTATAGTATAGTATAGTATAGTATAGTATAGTATAGTATAGTATAGTATAGTATAGTATAGTATAGTATAGTATAGTATAGTATAGTATAGTATAGTATAGTATAGTATAGTATAGTATAGTATAGTATAGTATAGTATAGTATAGTATAGTATAGTATAGTATAGTATAGTATAGTATAGTATAGTATAGTATAGTATAGTATAGTATAGTATAGTATAGTATAGTATAGTATAGTATAGTATAGTATAGTATAGTATAGTATAGTATAGTATAGTATAGTATAGTATAGTATAGTATAGTATAGTATAGTATAGTATAGTATAGTATAGTATAGTATAGTATAGTATAGTATAGTATAGTATAGTATAGTATAGTATAGTATAGTATAGTATAGTATAGTATAGTATAGTATAGTATAGTATAGTATAGTATAGTATAGTATAGTATAGTATAGTATAGTATAGTATAGTATAGTATAGTATAGTATAGTATAGTATAGTATAGTATAGTATAGTATAGTATAGTATAGTATAGTATAGTATAGTATAGTATAGTATAGTATAGTATAGTATAGTATAGTATAGTATAGTATAGTATAGTATAGTATAGTATAGTATAGTATAGTATAGTATAGTATAGTATAGTATAGTATAGTATAGTATAGTATAGTATAGTATAGTATAGTATAGTATAGTATAGTATAGTATAGTATAGTATAGTATAGTATAGTATAGTATAGTATAGTATAGTATAGTATAGTATAGAACACTATACGTAGTACACTATATGAGTACTTACTGATAATTAGAATACTTCGTTCAGACGTCACTGTGGTGGGAATTCTGAAGGTTGTCAATCAGTCTTTTTTTAGGAAGGGGTATTGTTTCACTGAGAAATCCGACGTCTCTGAGGCCTCGTTTTATACAAACATCTCTGCTCCGACTATTATTATTACTTTATTTTGGCATTGTCTTTTGATTTGCAAATTAGCAATTTCCGTTCTCGAAATTATATGACTTTTTTTACACTGATCGAAAAAATATGTCGTTGGGCGACATTTTACTATTAAAATAGGTCGTTTTTAGCAACGTTGCAACAACGTCACATACCCTCGCGCTCACAAGATCGCTTTTAATGTGCTTTTCATACTGTGGATTTGCTTAGGATTAGCTTAACTAATCCCCAATCGCGGTCCACTTGAAAAAAAGCTAGTCCGCAGTATAAAAGGAGCTTAAAGTCGCTTTACTTTCTTTTTAAAAGTGGTTTTTTGTTGTGTCTAAGACGTCACTTTTAGACAGTAGCAACAATGTCGTTTTCTATGGGATGCCATTTTTACATCTATTAGGGAGTTCTTGATATCAAGAATTAATTTTTGCGACCTGTAACTATATTTTTGATTTCTCAAAATTTATTCTTGATCTCAAAAATATTCTTGATCTCAAAATAGCAAAATCTCAATTTTGAGCTCAATATGATTTATTTTCCTTTTAATAATATCAAGACTTATTAGTAGTTAGAAAGTAAGGATTCTGCGCCAGGAAGTGACGTCATTCTGTCTGGACCGGAAGTGACGTCATAGGTATAGTCATGGTAACGAAGTGTTGTCATGGTAACGAAGTGCTGTAGTTATGGAAACGAAGCATAGCCATGGTAATGTGACGTAGTCATTGTTGCTATGATAACTCTGGTCAGAAAGTGAGGACATCCTCCCCCCACCCCTAGCCAGCAGTCGTTATACTTGGTCGATTTGCATGAAAATTTCACTGTTTGATTCAGTTTTATATCTAGTTTTGTTATAAAGTAGTTATAGGCTAGTTGCGCAGCTGGCTGTATGCATATTTGCCGCCATTTTAACTTAAAATTGGGATAACTTTCATTATAGTCGGTCGATTTACATGAAAATTTCACTGTTTGATTCAGGTTTATGTAAACTTTTGTTATAAACTACTCATGGGCTACTTGCACCGACGGCTGTATGCATTTTTGTAACATGCCGCCATTTTAGCTTTGTAAAAAGTGAAAAATTGGGATAACTTTCGTTATAGTTGACTGATTTGCATGAAAATTTCACTGTTTGATTTTCAATGAGTTCCACTTACCGATATGGCTGTCACTGTTGTTGAGGAGTGTCGGGTGCTCATCCCTTATACACCACTTTGATGTGATCAAATTGTGGTGTGTAACTTATGCTGAGTTGACATGCTGACTTGACATAATGTTGCTCGCCTAGGGGGGGGGTCATCACTTTTTACCATAGGGTCTGTCCCGACTGCCGCCTAGGAGGGGGGTCTGTCCCGACTGCTGGCTAGGGGGGGGGGGTCCCACTGTATCACCGTAGGGTCTGTCCCGAATGCTGGCTGAGGGTGGGGGGGAGGTCCTCACTTTCTGACCAGGGTTATCATAGCTACGATGACTACGTCACATTACCATGGCTATGCTTCGTTTCCATAACTACAGCACTTCGTTACCATGACAACACTTCGTTACCATGACTACACCTATGACGTCACTTTCGGTCAAGACGGAATGACGTCACTTCCTGGCGCAGAATCCTTACTTTCTAACTACTAGCAGCTCACCATTTTTGCACTATAATATCCCTTCCCCGATAAGTAAAAACCTCGCCTAAGAAGTAAGGAATTCGGGGCGTTGCGGCGTGTAAAAAGGCGTACAGCAAAACCTGCCTGTCCGTGACTCCTTCGAAAACAGGGATGAAAAATACAATAAATCCTCAGTGGTGATCACCTACCACACCAAAATAGAAAGGCCTACAGTAAAATATGTTCGCGGCGACCACATTGTAGACCCAGATTAAAAAAGACGTCGAGTATAAGCCCAGTTTATAGTAACAATATTTCACATTACTACACCTCCACCTGGTCCTTACAGAAATTAAGGATTAAGATACCAACAGCTCAGGTTTCCTTTCAGAACCAGGATAAAGGTGTTATCATCAGATATATATTCATATATATTTATAAAAAGTTAAAGCCTTACAATTCTAAAATGGTAAAAAATTGTCAAAACGAAACTTCCTAAACCGAAGAAGGGGCAAACGATGGAAATGGGTAAGGGTTTTTTGGGAATCATTTGTTGTTGTTTAAAACCAAAACGACAATGACTGACTGGTAATATTGTTCGGACGCAGGGCCGCCTTGTGCCAAACCTTCGTAAGAACCTTCATCGTGTTTGTTTGCTATTGGATCAGTGATTCAGCAGTCTGGTGGAAAGAAGTCTTACAAGAAGAAGAAGGCCATTAAAATAGACTTTGGGCACAGGCGCAGCTCGTATCTGCAGCGATAGCATGTCAAGTTGCCTATGACTGTTCTGTTACCAGCCCGACGTATTGTACTTGTACCATGGTCTTGTTTCACATGGTATAATCAGTGCTTTGTTTCACATGGTATAATAAGCTACTGCGACGGGTCGGTACCAACTCTGGTAGGCTACCTATCGGTTTCTAGCACTCCTCTCTTTTTGTGAAAAAAGCCGACTCAATGCACACTGTTTACTGAAAATAAGGGAAACCTTCGAAACGGAAATTGAGAAGATGGCCCAGAAACCATCTCACTGTCTATTACACATAACCTACACTACGTTCTAATGGCAGGGATGCATTTACCGAGAGATAGCCGAACTGTCACGTGTAGTAACCACCAAAGTCAACAAACGCACACGTAGCACGAAAACACTTACAATATACGTAGAGATAGTATCCAAGATAAATAATATCCAAAAAGTATGCATTTCATTTTGATCCTTCATTTCAACAAAAAATTCACTGGAGAAAAATCTCCTGTTATGCGGATCGCGATAAGTTGGGAATGGTTCGATCATATGCCAAGAACTGCACCGACGCTGATTGGTCGGTTGGTTGACAGGCATTTTTAAACAAAGCTACAGGACACGTGTTAAGGGTACCCATGTGGCTATGTGTTCCACAAAATGGATCTCGAAAACCAATGTTTAACACATTGGAAAACCCATAGTGATGGCTTCTACGTCTATTTTTTCGAAATTAAAAAACATAAACTCTCTGAAATTTGTACGGATCAATGTGGAATCACATTTTAGTGTTCCTTGTGGTCAATCTTTTGCTGAAGCCACTTTTCTTTTATTAGAAAAAATACAGGAAGTGTGAAAAGAATTAACATGTTCTGGGTATAGTGTATCTGCTTATATGGGACAACATTCATCGCCCCACACAGTAGTAGGAAAACGAGAGTTCCAGCGCACTTTATGACGTCATACTGTCTGGAAGTGACGTCATCATGTCTGGACCGGAAGTGTTGTCTGGACCGGAAGTGTTGTCTGGACCGGAAGTGCTGTCTGGACCGGAAGTGTTGTCTGGAGCGGAAGTGTTGTCTGGACCGGAAGTGTTGTCTGGACCGGAAGTGCTGTCTGGACCGGAAGTGACGTCATGTCTGGAAGTGACGTCATCATGTCTGGACCGGAAGTGACGTCATAGTGTCTGTTTGTTTCTATCTGCTTCAGTTTTTTGGATGGAGCGCGCGCACGTGTTGGGATGACGTCATGATGAAGGGTAAACGTCACAGCAGAGTGTGCGTAAACGAAACGTCATTTTGTTTTCGTAATTTGAAATAACGGACTTCCGTTGAAGTGTGGAACTTATATTTGTAGCATGCCGCCATTTTAACTGTGTAAAAAGTGAAAAAGTGGGATAACTTTCGTTATAGTTGACCGATTTGAATGAAAATTTCACTGTTTGATTCAGTTTTATATCTAGTTTTGTTATAAAGTGGTCACAGGCTATTTACACCGGTGGCTGTATGCATTTTTGTAACATGCCGCCATTTTAACCTTGTAAAAAGTGGAAAATTGGCATAACTTCCGTTATACTTGGTTGATCTACATGAAAATTTCACTATTTGATTCAGTTTTATATCTAGTTTTGTTATAAAGTGGTTATAGGCTATTTGCGCAGCTGGCTGTATCATTTTTGTAACATGCCGCCATTTTAACTTTGTAAAAAGTGAAAAATTGAGATAACTTTCGTTATACTTGGCCGATTTACATGAAAATTTCACTGTTTGATTCAGTTTTATGTAAAGTTTTAACATTAAGTGGTTATAGGCTATTTATACCGATGGCTGTATGCATAATGTGACATGCCGCCATTTTAACTTTGTAAAAAGTGAAAAAATGAGATAACTTTCGCTATATTTGGTCGATTTGCATGAAACTTTCACTGTTTGGTTCAGTTTTATATCTAGTTTTTATTATAATGTAGTCATGGGCTATTTGCGCAGCTGGCTGTAGGCATAATTTGACATTCGCCATTTTAACTTTTTAAAAAGTGGAAAAGTGTAATAACTTTCGTTATGGTTAACCGATTTGAATGAAAATTTCACCATTGAATTCAGTTTGATGTCTTAGTTTTACAGTAGTTTGTGCATAGGTGGGTTATTGGAATGGCGCGCGCCCCCCACCATTCAAACATGTGTTTGAATTATTTTTTTTGCGTCAAACTATTGTTCAACAAGTTGTTTAGCAATTGTACAACAATTGTTCAACAAGCTGTTATTCAACATGTTCAACATGTTCAACATGTTCAACATGTTCAACATGTTCAACAACATGTTCAACAAGTTGAACATGTTCAACATGTTCAACAACATGTTAAACAAGTTGAACATGTTCAACATGTTGTTGAACATGTTGAACATGTTGAACATGTTCAACATGTTCAACTTGTTCAACATGTTGTTGAACATGTTGAACATGTTGAACATGTTTAACAAGTTGTTCAACAAGTTGTAGTTCAAGCAAAGAAAAAACAAGACATATGTTGAATAGGTTTATTAATACATTTAAATACACTTAAATACACTTAAATACACTTAAATACACTTAACTACACTTAAATACACTTAAATACACTTAAATACACTTAAATACATACAGCTTAAATCTATAACAATATTATAACATTTATTGATTTACAAAGTCTTTATTATAATGTTTAGTCAAATAAGTATATTTTTCTTCATCTGCTTCACTCTGTTCATTGGCATCCATATCACTTTCTTCGTCACTGCTTTCATCTTCCTCCTCCTCATCTAGAAGCTCTTCAAAGAATGCATCGTTTCTTCTTATAGCCGCCTTTAGTGCCTTTGAATACTCGTAATGTTTTTCATCAACAAAGTAATTAAAGTCTTCTAAAATGGTTTCATAATGTTCGTTTTGTTGTAGACGTTGGGCATATTTGAATAGTCTCATAAACAGTTGTTTAAGTCGACGCTTATAAATGGGTCGAAAGTCATCACTTGCTATTTCACGCGCATCTTCAAGCCCTTGTTCTTCATATTCTGAAACCTTTTCTTGAAATTTGGTATCATATTCATCGTAGACTTCTTGAACCATATCATACCAAACAGAGTCTGCTTCTGACTCACTTTCAGAGTCTGTTTCTGACTCACTTTCAGAGCTGTCGTCATCATCACCCTCAACACAATGTTCCATATGTTTAAACAAAGCTTCTTGACTGTTGTACAACGCACCACATTCTGTACAAGCATGTGCATTCTTTTCAGTCATGTTGACGCTTTGACTTTCCATAGAAGACTCATCTAAAGTTTCAGTGATAGGTGGTTTTACAGGGTTTTCCATATCTATCTCCAATTCTTCTTCTTCTGAAGTGTGAGCATTCTTTAAGTGCCTTTTAAGACTTTGTGGCCAATTGTAAGATTTCAAACAAATGTTGCATTTATACATCCTTTCGGTTCAACATGCACTTTTCAAATGAAGAAAAAGACTTTAAACATAGCCTTATATACAACTTGTTGAACAACATGTTGAGCATGTTCAACTTGTTGAACAACATGTTGAAGAACATGTTGAAGAACATGTTCAACAAGTTCAACATGTTGTTGAACATGTTGTCTACGCCTAGGGTTAGGGTTATGCCGCTTAGAGGAGTCTAACGTCATGACGTCTTTATGACGTTATCATGACATCATTATGACGTCATCACGTCATCATTATAACGTCATAATAACGTCATTCGAACAGGCGCGCGCTTTACCAAAAAAAACTGACTCAGCAGAATTTGTTTCTGTTTGATAGGTATGAAATACATGTCTCACTCTTCCTTTTATGTTACTTCGATGTAATCAAAATATGGTGTGTAACTTGCTCAAAAATGCCAAACTTGTTAAAATTGCTAAAATTGCTGACTCAGCAAATCGACCAACTTGTTAAACAACATGTTGAACATGTTCAACTTGTTTAACATGTTGTTGAACATGTTGAACATGTTGAACATGTTCAACTTGTTGAACATGTTGTTGAACATGTTGAACATGTTGAACATGTTGAACATGTTGAACATGTTGAACAACAGCTTGTTGAACAATTGTTGTACAATTGCTAAACAACTTGTTGAACAATAGTTTGACGTAAAAAAAATAATTCAAACACATGTTTGAATGGTAGGGGGCGCGCGCCATTCCAATAACCCACCTATGCACAAACTACTGTAAAACTAAGACATCAAACTGAATTCAATGGTGAAATTTTCATTCAAATCGGTTAACCATAACGAAAGTTATTACACTTTTCCACTTTTTAAAAAGTTAAAATGGCGAATGTCAAATTATGCCTACAGCCAGCTGCGCAAATAGCCCATGACTACATTATAACAAAAACTAGATATAAAACTGAACCAAACAGTGAAAGTTTCATGCAAATCGACCAACTATAGCGAAAGTTATCTCATTTTTTCACTTTTTACAAAGTTAAAATGGCGGCATGTCACATTATGCATACAGCCATCGGTATAAATAGCCTATAACCACTTAATGTTAAAACTTTACATAAAACTGAATCAAACAGTGAAATTTTCATGTAAATCGGCCAAGTATAACGAAAGTTATCTCAATTTTTCACTTTTTACAAAGTTAAAATGGCGGCATGTTACAAAAATGATACAGCCAGCTGCGCAAATAGCCTATAACCACTTTATAACAAAACTAGATATAAAACTGAATCAAATAGTGAAATTTTCATGTAGATCAACCAAGTATAACGGAAGTTATGCCAATTTTCCACTTTTTACAAGGTTAAAATGGCGGCATGTTACAAAAATGCATACAGCCACCGGTGTAAATAGCCTGTGACCACTTTATAACAAAACTAGATATAAAACTGAATCAAACAGTGAAATTTTCATTCAAATCGGTCAACTATAACGAAAGTTATCCCACTTTTTCACTTTTTACACAGTTAAAATGGCGGCATGCTACAAATATAAGTTCCACACTTCAACGGAAGTCCGTTATTTCAAATTACGAAAACAAAATGACGTTTCGTTTACGCACACTCTGCTGTGACGTTTACCCTTCATCATGACGTCATCCCAACACGTGCGCGCGCTCCATCCAAAAAACTGAAGCAGATAGAAACAAACAGACACTATGACGTCACTTCCAGTCCAGACATGATGACGTCACTTCCAGACATGACGTCACTTCCGGTCCAGACAACACTTCCGGTCCAGACAACACTTCCGGTCCAGACAACACTTCCGGTCCAGACAGCACTTCCGGTCCAGACAACACTTCCGGTCCAGACAACACTTCCGGTCCAGACATGATGACGTCACTTCCAGACAGTATGACGTCATAAAGTGCGATGGAACTCTCGTTTTCCTACTACTCCACACTGACTTCTCTTGTCATTTTCAGAACACCCGATGAATGATCGGGAATGGAAAGAAGCACGAAAATAAACCAGAAACGATCATCTGTTTATGAGCAACAATGTAACCTCGATTTATTTAGTCATTCCATTTGCCGCGCTTGAAAACGTAAATGCTCAATACAAAGCACTCAGACCGATGATCCATCCCCATATTTGTCATTTTCACTCACAAACAGCGTTTACCGAAGGGGGCGTTCGTGCGCATATCTTTGGCTGTGTAAACAGTGAACTTTTGCTCCTGACACGTTTTATGTGATAAAGCATTGAAAAACAAATTGATAATGAGTGACAGTGGTAAAGAAAAACCAACTGAAAATGAAGACCAAGCTGTTACAAATTTTAGACGTTATCTCCGCATAAAAACTGTCCATCCAAACCCAGATTATGGTATGTTCTTAATATCGCCCATAACCTTAGCTGCTACGAGTGCGAGGTGAGAGACGCAGATTGGGTGACAGTTTATGGTTTTCATTACCAAAGCTTTTTTTGTGTGCAGCAGCACAACTTCACCGAGCAACATGTAAACAACAGGCAAAAACGCTTATAATCCTTTTAGGTTCCTACAAGTTCCTACAACTTACGCGTACTCGTAACCTTGCACCGTCCGCCATAGCTCCGAGTAGCTCTGACTTGTATAACATCGTATATCTCTGTGTCAGAGCTACGAAGCCTTATATTGTTCCACTAATAGGGGTCAATTTCATATGTTCTGAGGCACGAATCCTGCATACCAGACCCTATTATTCAAACATCTACAGAAAGTTCATGCCCAATATGCCCTTTTTGTAAAACAGGCAAAGTTTTTAGTGAGCTGTATATCTTTTATTTGTTCATAAAAGTGCAGAAAAATTTGCTTCCGCATCCATCTGTCAAATGTTTGTTTACATTCTGGCCTTTAAATGTCATGTGACCAAAGTCAAGGGACCGAAAATTTAAATAAAGGGGTTATAGTTTATTTGAAAAATATGTATTAAATAGTTGATAGATGCAGAATTACGTATAAATTTATTTGGTACACCCACCATATTTGACTTTTTTATGTTTACGTTCTTTTTGAAATATCAATTTAAAAGTTTTTTGGTGGATAATTGCAAAAAATTATTGTTACTATTTCACGTAATAAAGTATGCTCCCTGTATACAAACAAGTGTCATTAATTGCGGGAGATTTGGGGTTATTTCCGTATTATTTTCTTTTAAAGAAAGCGCAAAACAGAAGTTGTATATGATTACCGTTGTACTTTGAGGGCCTTTAGCAAATGCCAATAAAAACTTATGGGTCGTTGAATCTCGCACAAAGTAGCCACAGGGGTGCCTCAAAGCGAGCGCAGTTGACTTGCTTATCGTTATATAGCGAGGCTTTGAAGCGGTGCCTGGACACTTTTTAGCGCACCGCTTCTTGGAGCTACGTCCGCCACTGCTTAGTGGTTTTTGAGCAATAATCTTCATGTTTTATACGCGATCGCGTGATGCTTTTGTATGTAGCAAATACAAGAATTTACGCATGTTTTCCGTTATACGCGAAGTGAAACGTCGTGATTTACGAAAATGCCAGGCCGATATACAAGGGGGAGGAGAACGAATGGCTACAGTAGATCCAAATTGGTGAAATTGAAAAGACCATCTTCCGTGGCTGAAAACAATTTTTGTTTGTCAAATATCGCAAAATAAGGAATATTTGAGTCTAAAAGGTCGCCAAATTTGTATCTGGATAATTAAGTTTAGTCAGAATTGAACATTTTGGTATCACCAATTACGATCTACTGTAACCATTTCTATCTCCGCTCCCTCGTACATTTTTCGATCAGCATTTTCTAGCTGTAACCCGCAACTTTTTGCTATCATCCAGAAATATCAATCTTAAGAGCAAACTGTAAGACTATCAACTCGCTTTTCGAAATAAATGCTAACAGCTGCAAGGATTACATGTGAGCGTAAACCTGACTTTATATGTGTGTACTAACAGTTTACTTATACCATCTCAGTATTTTGCATTCGAGGACCGGTGGCACTTTTCGGGATTTTCGGCAAAAATGTCATCGCCGGGGTTATTGTTGTTTTCGGGAAGTGGCGACACTACAGGCACAGGCGGGTTTAACCCGGGTTACTAGTATGTAATAATAAGCTAAATCTCACTTTGGGCGTTCCCAATAAAATGCGCAAAAATTCTGGGTTTCGAATAAAAATAACCGGATGAAAATGAAAGAAATGATAGAGAGATTTCGGCTAAATGTCGAATTTCTCTTGAACCAAAGAGCAATCGGTTTTTTAACAACTCGTGTGCTATTTCAAAAATCTGATAAAAATTTTAACAAATAGTTTACAGTTTCAATTTGCTTAATGTTTTGCGATAATTCTTCTGTATTTTTCTGTCATTTCTTTTATTTTTTTACCCAGTTCCATCGCAGTCGAAATTCAGAGTTATTGCGCATTTTATTCGTGACACCCAAAGTGTGATTTGTAGTGCTGGGACGAGTACTGTGATTGCTCGAGTACTCGCTCGATTTGCAAGTATTCGATTGTGAAAAAATATTCGATTATATTCGATAATATTAAAGCACGTGAATATCTTATCTATGTTTATTTAGGCTTTTCTAAACTGAACAAAACTTCAATACAAATACAAAATCATAAGAAACAGGATCTAGAATGTACACTTGAACTAGAAATTATCCCATGCATAACTCAATTCTGTTATTACCTTCATTTGAAAAATAGGTTTTGACTTGGAACTGATATCATAATTCAGTGCATATCTTAAAACCGAACAACTTAATAATATTGCTCAATATGCTGTAGTTATTTACAATGACTAACTTTTGAAATAAATGTGCTTTTAGAAGATGAAAGAAATTCTAATAAGAAAAAAAAAACAATACACAGCAGTAGCGCTAACAGTTTAAGAAAACTGACTCAGTGAGAATGTTGCATACATTAAAAACGCACGCAATTTTTGTTACTAATTTTGACATATAAAATCCAGTGTGAGCAAGCAATTTTTAGGCCACAACCCTTCGGATTGGGGCCTATAGGTTTGGGGTGTCCGTCCGTCTGTCCGTCATCGCTTTATACCCCTATGAATTTCGGGGGCGGTTGGGGCCTGCTTGTGTTTCACAAATACTTATTATTAGATATTCAATGCTCGGCAATATTGGGGGTAATATAATTGGTGCTAATATAGATATAGGATATTCCAATTGACATTTGAATTGAATTACTATGGCGTGTCGGACAAAGACAAAATACTCGAATATTATTCGAATATACTCGAAAAAGTTGAGCGAGTACTCGAATACCAATTCGGGTGCGAGTTCCCAGCACTAGTGATTTGGCTTATGAAAATTGTAACCACGGTACTCGTAAACGGAAAGCTGAATTTGGCAATGAACAGTCTACCTGCAACAGGCGCCGAAACGTCGGACTGCCGGATTTGAAGCGGTACTTTACGTTTGACATTTTGATAGAAAAATTAATTCTTTTGATAACAACATCTTACTACCAGCCCCAATCAATGTAATCGGCTCTTTTTTCGCCCTTGTTTACATTGATTTCGGGTATATAAACAGACATTATTATTATTATTATTATTATTATTATTATTATTATTATTATTATTATTATTATTATTATTATTATTATAAAGTGTTCTTTTATAGCGCAAACATCAATACTGTTCTATGCGCTGTACAAAATTCGTGAAGACTAAAACTCATATAAAAATTTAATTAAAACTAAGAAATATCTAAATTATAAAAGTTGACTAGTCATTAATACTGTAAGCTTTCCTGAATAAGTAAAATTTTAATTTAGATTTAAAAGCAGATAGAGTGTCTGTTTCTCTAATATGACGTGGTAGACTATTCCATAATCTAGGTGACATCTTCTTGTTTCCCTCATACTTCTATAGTGATTTGGAGAACATAAAGCTGGCCTCAGTTACACGAGCACCCGCAATCAGACCGGAACAATCAATCAGCTGATCACCCATTTCGATATGCATAACTTATTACAACGAAACAGATGAAATCTCTTGTTTTTAAAAATGAATAATATAAACGATGTCCTATTAAGGCTATATTTTTGTCTGTTTCACCTGACATGTTTCGTAACATAGTTTTTGCTCTGTCTATATCGGGTTATCGCCCAAAGGTTCCGTTTTACCTTTCGACCGATTTTACCTTGTGACCTCGTGGTCGGCCATAGACCACATTTTTATGTGGACTTTCTGTGTAACTGTGAAATCTGGCAGTCCTCGTAACATTGCAAAATCTAAAACGACCACCAAATCAGATATATTGGACCTTTACAAGGACAGAAATAACCAGAAATGCTGAGTAGAAAATAGCAACAGCGGGATTCCCCAGTTTTGGGCGATTTCTTCTTGCAATTTTCTAGAACACACTAACCCATTATGATCATTTTCAACCATAACTTGTAATTATTGGCTGCACATGTGTTAAATAATAATACATTTACCGTGGCAATGCTTTTCCTACACCATGTGTGTGTGTGCATGATCTACCACGAAATATAATTGTGGCCCGAGACCAGTCATCTTCTCTTACCTTTTAGCCAAACCGACTTTTGTCGGTGTCTATACGCATGACTTGTGGTTCATGCGTTGTCCGGTATATGTGTGCGTGTAAACAGTTATTCAAAATACTACTCAGCCTAGATTTCTGGTCTGATTGTTTTGAAATTGATCAGGAATTGTTTCCCAGGAAGATCTACATAGTTTATTTAACAATGTGACCAGTGTTGGCCAAGAACAAAATCGTACTGTTCCCCACAAATCTGGCCCGATTGTGTTGAAATTTTTCACTAATATACCCCTGCATCAGGCTTGTGTTTTTGTTTTGGATTCGTCAAGTTTGGCCTAATTATTGGCCAAAAACGCCAAAATGTGATATGTGTATGCATAGTTCTATGTCTCGCCCTTGGGGAGCCATACATTGTTTTTGGTCCGTCCGTACGTCCGTCCGTCAGCAGCGATTTCTTTGTAACGAGGCAGTCGATTGCCACCAAATTTTACACTTATGTTGCCTATAACCTACAGATAATGCCCAAATATTCGATTTTTGGCGATTTTTTTTTTAAATTTTTGACTTCAACATTTCTCACTGTATCTTCGTCTGTCAGCAGCGATTTCTCAATAACGAGGAGGGCGATCCCAAACAAATTTTCTACACGGGTTGCCGATGACACACAAATAATGCCCATATATTTGCTTTTCATATCCAACCATTTTTCCACTTTTGGCGAATTTTTTAGATTTCTTACATAATGTAGAATTGTTTCAAGCTAGAAGCGTGTCCCTTTGACAGACTGTGGCACTGGAGGAGACATATTCGTTTTTGAGCTTTAGCAAAAACCTAGACTTTCTAGTTCCGTTCTACATTAATTCGCCTGTTATTGGTTCAGAACTGCAAGGTTTATACGCTAAATGATAATTATCTCGGATTTAAAGTGATCGATCATCGTCCATGACAATTATGCAAACTCACAGCAAACATAAATCATAAACATCAGCGAGAAATAAAAACAATAAACATTATGTTATTTAAAATAAGAATTCAGAAAATAAGAAACCGGATATTTTTTGGTAGGCTACTCCGGAATAGACCACCGATAATTCAAATATTACAGAAATCTATAATGCTTATTTTTCTTATACCAAAGGGTGAAAATAAGTTGAACAATGTAAATTCTTATCTTTTGGAGAAAGGAAAACAAAAATATCGAAAAACTGAATTTACATTTGGCTGTTTATTAAAATGTCGGTAGTTCAATATTGAATAATTCATTAAAATCTATATCTTTTTTTAGCTTATTTGTATTTTCATTTTTTTCATATTTTTCTATTTATAAGGCAAGATCATAAGTTTTTATACAGTCTGCAACATCATATGATGAAATAATGAAAATAATTCGATTTCTGTGACATTCGATTTACCGGTAGTCTATTCCGGAATAGCCTACCAGAAAATAGTTGTTTTTTATTAGCTTCAGAATTCTTATTTTAACTAATACGGTGTTAATAAAAAAAAAAACAAATTAACCACTAAAATAATGACAATATGATATTATTAATAAGTGAATTTCCCAAAAGACTGCTACAAAATTTAAATATGAAGCTTGTTTAATTATGTTCCAAGCAACTGAACCGAAAGGTTGCCAAATGGAATCAATAAAATCCTCTTTCTCTGTGTCCCTGCCTCTGTCATTCTTTCTGTCTATCTAGCAGCCAATCAGATTTAGGATGACAAGTAGCAGATGCTCATCAGGATACTGAGTGGGAGAAAAGTGCAAAGGAAATGCATTAATTAGCTGTCCCCTGACAGCGCCAATCAGTGCCGCGTGATATATTTAAACACTGAAGAAAAACGATGGTTTAACCGCTTTTTTATGCTTGAATTCTTTTTTATTTTCGCAACAATTACATCATTGATTAGATATGTTTAATACTTTTTATATATTTAGGGTTTAACTTTTTCGTTGATTTGAGCGGGTCACTCTTTGGAAATTAGACAAGTAGTGAAAATTTCGTCGAGATATCGACCCTTCCACCTCCGAAGTTCACCTGAAATTCCAGTTAGCATCGTTTTTCGCCCTTGTAAAGTTGCAGCTCTGCTTTTACGGTCACCCTGAAAAGTAATTTTTTTTCAAATATCTACAATAGAAAAAAAATGTTAATCACTTTTTTTCAAAGCCGCCGCACCAGTTATAATTGTAAAGGGCAAAAGTTTGATGAATCCGACGTTCTGGAAGACACAGCTCAGTCTTCGTGGTACACGTTGTCTGTATCATTATTTGGCAGCGTCGGCCGTGACCTTCCTGAAGGGTCAGGCGGAGGAGCTGGGGCTGCCATGCCGCGTGGTGGAGGCACATCCGGGCATGCCTGTCGTCATCATGACGTGGCAAGGCACGAAGCCGGAAATGACGTCACTGCTGCTCAACTCGCACATTGATGTGGTGCCCGTCTTTGAGGTAAACAGCCAATCAGCCGCCATTGTGTAGCTCTGTATTCGTCATTAAGAACTCGACCCCACCTCCCCCCCCCCCCCCTTCCTCCAGAACTTCCTATTGTCCAAGGCCTTGTGTGACGCTACTGTAGAAGAGCTTTTCAGTGACTTTGCTATTTGGTGTATAACAACCATCTGAAAATGCACATTATTTTGTTTTAAACTAGAACCTCATTTCGCTAGCGAAATGTTAAACGCTTGACAAAGGTTAAAACGCAAAAATACTTCCTTCAGTGGGTTTTTTCTTGAATAATATATTGCAAACAACACAGCTTGTGAGCCGAGTAGTGTTTGGTTTTTACTGACTTAAGGTTTTATTGACTGATCAGGCATACGCCGTGTTATCTATTTACGCAGTGAGAGCTCGCACAAAGCTAAGCAACTGTGTGTTCTGTACTGTGCGTTAAATGCTCCACATTTTCTTGCAAAAATACACTCTTTTCAAATGGCGTTTTAATCAAGAAAACGAAATGTAGGCGAAAATAAGAAGTGTCATGCACACGCTCATATCAAGTTCTAAACTAAGTCCGAAGTTGCGTGACCTTAGGACCCGTGGTGCCAGTGGGGGAGGTGACACAGAAAATCTGATCACTGTGAAGAAAAAAAAAGATACCAACGGCTGCTCGCACAAATTCATGTAGCCTTTGAATGCCAAAGGCTTGTCAAGTGTTAAATATTTGTGTTTTACATGAACCTCAAATAAAAATAGATAAAACAGATCAAAAAAAAAAAAAAAAAAAAAGAAAGAAAAAAAAGAAAAGAGAGAGAGAAGCACAGTTTTTGTTTAGAGATAAAAAAAAGTGGACTACGCTATATTTTAGGAATGTTGGAAGTACCCTCCATTCAGCGCGCACAAGGACGAAAAGGGAGACATCTACGCGCGAGGGTCACAGGACATGAAATGCGTCGGTATCCAGTGAGTAAGCCCCCCCCCCCCCACCCAACACCACCCTCCCCCTCCCCCCAACCACGAAACACGCCTTCCCACACACAAAGCTTGATCAACGCGAGGGTCACAGGACATGAAATGCGTCGGTATCCAGGGAGTAAGCCCCCCCCCCCCCCCCTACCCCCACTCAACACCTACTCCAACCCCCGCCCCTCCCCTCCTTAAGTAACACGCGGTCTGAAATGCGTAGATACCAGGTGAATACCGCCCACTGCCTTCCCCAGACACACTGCCTGATCTACGCGCGGAGGTAACAGGACGACATCCGGATCCTCAAACCCGCCCCCCCCCCCCCTGCGTGGGGGAATCGACTGTGGATCGTTTTTTGTTTTTTTTTGTGACGGGGGAGGGGGCTCATGACCGAAATATATCCCTGAAAACAACTTTAGATGCGTCATCAACTATTGTCTCTAAGTCTGTGCATGCTTTCAGTGTAGAATCCCCCCCCCCCCCCCCTCACCCAGACCTAAATTCCGTGCTTGGTTTGCAGGTACTTGGAAGCCATCCGTAGGCTTAAGGCGGCAGGCCGAAGCTTCAAAAGAACAATCCACGTCAGCTTTGTCCCGGGTAATTTTTTTTTTCCATGACTCTTCCGGGTGTGGACCAAGCGCGTGGGACAGCGTGGCAGCTGCCCAAGTTGTTCTGAGCTCTCTGCCTTTATCTTTGACAAGTAGCGGTGCGTGTTACAAGGGATTAGAACGCTTTTCGGCACCCCCAACCCCCGCCCCCTCGTCCCTCCGCTCAGTCCCTGCTCCACTTTCCTTTTAGCTGGTCCGCACCTGACTTGACAACTTTTTAAAAACATTGAGTATTGAAATGAGCCGCTCTGGTTTGTGTCTCTGCTGTCGTCCCTCACGGTTCAGTGGAAGCATTCAATAAAATAAGGTGTTTGATAGCGGTCTATGTAAGAGGTTTGCATTAAATTAATTAATTTAAAAACTGCAGTTACATGCTTTATAATATATATAAATTAATTTTTTTTAATATAATTTAGTTTTTAAACTTGATTTATTTCAAATTGTGTTTTTTTTGAAAGTTACAAGCTATTGTTTTGACATTTTTATTGTTTATCAAGTATTTTAGCGCGTGCAATCTTGGTGTAGTGGCACTTTCTGTGCCACTTGCTCCTCAACTACCATCCCGGCCGCCAGGTGGCGTGTTGGTCGCCAGGTGGCGTGCTGGCCACTAGTTGGCGTGTTGACCGCCAGGTGGCGTGTTGGCCGCCGGGTGGCGTGTTGGTCACCAGGTTGCGTGCTGGTCGCCAGGTAGCATGTTGACCACCAGGTGGTGTGTTGGCCGCCAGATGGCGTGTTGGTCGCCAGGTGGTGTGTTGGCCGCCAGGTGGCGTGCTGTTTGCATGATGATGTCTGTCTGTGTGTTTTTACGCTTCCTACTCCATTTACGTATGGAAGGAGCATGTCTGAGCCACCGTCGCCGGTGGTAGAAACAGCTGCGGCTGGAAATGAGCACCCATGGACTCAAACGTCAGCTGTCTGGTAACGCAGGTTGGTTGCTTAGCAACCCTGCTGGGGTCGAGCCTTTTCAGGTGAACACCTTGTGTGAGGTTTTTTGAGTGTCACGAGTGGCAATTGTCTTTCAGAAAACTTCATGCAAACTGAGGAAAAGAAGCGAAAGATTTGTGTGATTTTTTGTTTGTTTAAACGGTGATATAAACAACTCAAAATCTGTTATGCAACTTTTTTTTGTCAAGAGGACCAGACCTGCTGCCGTGGTGATTTTTTTCTTAAATTTAGAGACATAAAATGTAAATTTGTATAGCAGCTGTGAGATTTTTTTCGATGCGGTTTCTCGCAGGGCAGTCAGTCTGATCGTATACCAGCTATTGAGTCTAACGACTTGTGTCGCAGATGTTTGTTAAGTTCATATCTGTAAGGAAAAGAAAACAAAACAAAAACACCTTTCGCTGTTCTCAGGGGCTTCCGGTTCCTTCTCAGGTTCGGACTCTGAGTGCGTCTTTCGTCCTGAGTTATTTTTTTACTCAGACTAATTTAAATGTATTTTCCTCAGTTTGCCGGGCTTCTTCTTACACTGTACAACGATTAATCTTTTTGTTTTTGTTTTTTTTTTTTTTGTTTTGTTTTTGTTTTTGTTTTTTTTGTTTTTGTTTTTTTTTTTGTTTTTTTTTTTTTGTTTTTTTGTTTTTTTTTTTTGTTTTTTTTTTTTGTTTTTTTTATGCCAGTTTCACATCCGTCATATCAGGAAGTGTTTTCTAACCAACTATCTATCACTTTCCTTGGCAGAAAAGTGACAGAAAATTGACAGAGAGTTGGTTTGTGGCATGTGGCTGTTGCTTGTTCAGATGAGGAGATAGGCGGGTCGAAAGGCATGAAGGCTTATACGGCCAGCCAGGAATTCCGAGCCTTAAACCTTGGCTGTGCCCTGGACGAGGGCTTAGCCAATCCCACCGACGCCTGTAGCTTGTACTACGGGGAAAGAATGACGTCGTGTAAGTACCCGGACAAGTACACTAAGTACAAGATGACGTAAGTACCCGGCAAAGTACACTGAGTACAGGGTGACATCTGACAGGTGCACTGAGTACAGGATGACGCACTGAAGGTAAAGCGCGTCACATAATACAAGACGGACATAACCAAGCTTGACGTACATCCAGGTATTGATGTGATTCGGGTAGGGGTGGGAGTTGGAGGGGTGGGGGTAAAATCATGGAGAAGTGGGAGGGCGACAAAGCTGAGATCTCAGAGGAACATAAATTTGAAACCTGTAAAAGGGACGTGATTTTCAAACAAGCGAGACAGTGGCGGGATAACACATTAGGAATACAGTACTTATGCACTTATACGTCACTCACACGTCACGCCGTGTGACCCACGGGTGTGTCGATTTATTTGTCCAGAGATTCATACAGATTTTTTGTTTAATCTGCTGTTTTCTTTTGCGCTCTGATTCCCGGTTGTTTTAAGCTTTGTTGTGCGTTATTCTGAAACTCTTACACACACTTTCTGCCATTCTATAAGAGGAGGAGGGCGGGGAGGTAAGATATAAAGAAGCTAGTAACCACGCCCATCTTTGCACGAATGAGTGTTGGCTTTGCTCTGGGCGAAGGCTTGGCGAGCCGCGGCGAGGCGCTTGGCATGTATTTCGGGGAAAGAGATGATGAAGGTGCTAGCTTTGTGAATTTTGCCCAGCCGTAGTGGGTGTGCACATACGTAATATCCTTCCGTTTTATTAACCCGTCGACTTTGTAGGACTGGGTTAGTCGTATCACTATAGGGGGCTTGAATGTATGTGCGTATGTTAAACTTTTTCTTTAAAATGCTTCTCCTACAGTTTTGCTCCAATCGTTTTGATATTAAGCGGTAATGTTCCGTGGGTGGTCCCCCACCTGGCTATTACTTGTTTTGACGATTGACGAAAAACTGACAAAATGGCGGCACTTTTTGAGCCCGCTGTGACCCATTTTTAGAATGCTACTCCTCCTACAGTTTTACACCAATGGTTAAGATGTTCGCCTACCAGGCCATTATTTTTTTTCGCGGTTCGCCAAAAACAGCCCGAAATGGCGGAACTTTGATGTTTGGCAAAAACTGGAATAAATTATAGTAAATGACTGAATTGTCAAACCATTCATTTCTCTCAGTCTTTTTCAAATAGTTATAAAATTTTAATCTAAAGTTTATCAGGTGCTTCTCCACGTGGACTTTGCTTTTTTTTCGCAAGTGACAAAAAATGCCGAAATGGTGGAATTTTAAAAATTTCGTAAAATTGTGTAAATATCGGTAAATATGTGAATCGTCAAAACCCAACCTCCCCTTTTCGGGTAGCTTCCAAATTCGAATTAAATGAATTTTGCATACTTCTTTTTTTTTGGCCTAACAGTATTCGTTACAGAGATTTTCTCTCTTTCCCTGTTTGGTAACTCGGCTGGGTCATGTCCTTCGACATGCTTGTCGTGATAAGCCAGTACGCGTACATAGGAAATAGTAGTGTTTTGACCGGTAGATGCGTACAGCCGCACTCACCGCTCCTCCAGTATAGAAAACGTCAAGCTACGCAGTCCAGAGAGCGTTAACGTACATCGCTATAACAACGTAACTATGCAACGGAAAGCATCGCTGAGGAGTGTAAAAATATCTAATTGATGTTCTAATGATTGTGAAATAAAACTAAAATTACACTCGCGTATGGACTGATCCGAAAACCCTCCCTCAGCCCTGCGCTTTGCAGGCTCCTGCTACAGGCTCTGCAGGGGGGGGGGGGGGGATTTTTTCGATCAGTCCACCCGCTCGTGTGGTTCAGGCTCATGCTACCAATACTACAGGCTGCGGGGGGGGGATTTTCCGATCGGTTCAATCACTTGTGTGGTTTTATCATTTTCCTTCCCTACGGTGGTCCTCACGTAGCCCAGTAACACACAGCCTGCGTCAGTTAAGACCTTTATACTTTAACCTGCTTTTCTTTGCAGGGGTATACTTAGGATTGTAGATGGCTTTCCGCCCTTCACAGCAAAACTAACACTGAGTCGATCCTGAATCACAGTGGGCGATATTATCGGATTGTGGGGAAGCATTTTTCTGTTGTCTGTCATTTTTCTGCCAGTCTATCTTCACAGCAAACCTAACACCTGATCGACCTTGAACCAGAGTGGGCGATAGTATCGGATTTTGGGGAAGCATGTTCCTGTTGTGTTGTGTCTATCCTGTTTCTGGCAGTCTCTCTTCACAGCAGTGTATTGCACTGACCTTGTATCAGAGTGAGCGATATTATCGGATTGTAGGGAAGCATTTTGTATTGTGTTATGTTTTATTATGTCTTCCTGTTTTTACCAAATAAAAGTAAGTAACAGGTTTGGATTGTGTGGTCGATCATTAGGAAAGCACGTGTGATCTAGGTATTGATTGGGCGTGTGCGGTGCTCCGGTGCTGAGTCCTCGGATGGTTCTTGATACAACTCGCGCGAGAGCAGTGGCCTGATTTGTCTCTCTTTGATCGTTCCAGAAGAGGAGATTGACGGGGAGATGGGCATGAAGAACTTCGTGACGCTCGACGTCTTCGCTCTGATGAACGTGGGTGTGGCTCTGGATGAAGGACAAGCAAGTCCCGGGCAGGCGTGTTATGTCTTTTACGGGGAAAGGGAACAGAGAGGTGCGAGCTCGGCTTGTGTTCAGAACAAGCAATAAACACCCCCCCCCCCCCCGCAACCAAAAAAAAATTGTTCTGTTGTGGTATGCTTAGTTTTTCGCATAACTTGTTTTATGACAATGCTATTGAGAGTTGGTGTGATCCAATTTTTGTGCGCGCGAGGGGTGGTGGGGGTTGGGGGGCGGGGGGAGGCAACGATTGTGTTGTACATGTGATATTTTGATATAGATCCACTTCACCTCCACCTTGCCCAATAAGTTCCCTTCACCGGTCGAATTGGGGAGAACGGGGTTTGGGTATTTTGGCGTGTGGCTGCTGACGGAGTGGGGAGAAGGGGGTGGGGGTATTTTGGCGTGTGGCTGCTGACGGAGTCGGGAGAAGGGGGTGGGGGTATTTTGGCGTGTGGCTGCTGACGGAGTGGGGAGAAGGGGGTGGGGGTATTTTGGCTTGTGGCTGCTGACGGAGTGGGGAGAAGGGGGTGGGGGTATTTTGGCTTGTGGCTGCTGACGGAGTGGGGAGAAGGGGATGGGGGTATTTTCTCTTGTGGCTACTGACGGAGTGGGGAGAAGGGGGTGGGGTTATTTTGGCTTGTGGCTGTAGTCCTTTCTACCCTTCATGCTTGTCTTTCTTCCTTGATTCTGGGTGGGGTGCTGTGATTGGCCGGTTGTCATTCTGTGTTTTTGTGGTTGCCTGGCTGCATTTGTGCGCGTAGCTTGGTCTCTTGGTGCAGATGTCATAGAGTACTTGGTTAGATTTCGTTCTGTATTTGTGCTGGTAACGTTTTGCATTTATTCAGATAACGTTCTGCATTTGTGCTGATAACGTTCTGCATTTCTGCAGATAACATTCTGCAGGTATTGTGCCATGCTTTCAGATATACTGCCGTACAGCTGCTGTGCTATTCTAAAAAGGAAAACTTGTTTATAGCAGGGCTGATGACCCCACATCAACCTCCAACCCACCCACAAACCCCTTAACGCTGATTTCAGAGCGGACGCCAGAGGCACGTTCGTGATAACTGACCAGTGCTGAGCGCACCTACTGCCACTGCGGTGTTCCTACCGATGATCGGTCGTTCCTCACGACACCTGCTTTTTTTATCTGTTCCAGAAGAGGAACTGAGCGGCACACTGGGCATGCGCCTGTTCATCGAAATGGACGAGTTTCGCCGCCTTGGTGTTGGCTTTGCTCTGGACGAGGGCCTCGCCAATCCCGCAGATGCCTTCTCTTTGTATTACGGCGAGAGATACTACGGCCGTGAGTCCTTCTAATACGCTTCTCTATCCCAAAGAGCGATTCCATTGGTTGAGGATTTAACCCAGGTTCGATTTCATTAGGTGAGGACATGAACATGGTGCGATTTCATTTGTTGAACAGTGCAGCATGGTCCAGTGTGATTGGTTGAAAAATTCAGCATGTTGCGGTTTAATTGCTTGACGAATTCGATATATTGCGTTTTCATTGGTTGAGAGCTTTGGGGACACTTTGAAGTACAGCTACTCTCAGCAGCGCGAAAAATACTGCATGTCCATCGTCTAAGTATCACGAAGCACTGCTCTCATATCATCTGGTCTGTCTCCTGCTAATGGTTTTGCTCGAGATTCGTGGATGAGAGAAGAGGGTCGTTGGCTTTTATCTGTGACTATAGGAAACTTGAGACTGCTGTCAGCTCAGTGAGTTGACGTCGCCTTATTTCGCTTTGAATCTCGATGTTTTACTCTGGCTAAGTGCACAGCTCTGGATCTGGCTATTTTACTCTGGCTAAGTGCACAGCTCTGGATCTGGCTATTTTACTATGGCTAAGTGCTCAGCTCTGGATCTTGCTATTTTACTCTAGCTAAGTGCACAACTCTGGATCTCGCTATTTTGCTCTGGCTAAGTGCCCAGCTCTGGATCTGGATATTTTGCTCTGGCTAAGTGCACAGCTATGGATCTCGCTATTTTGCTCTGACTAAGTGCACAGCTATGGATCTCGCTATTTTGCTCTGACTAAGTGTACAGCTCTGGATCTCACTATTTTGCTCTGACTAAGTGCTCAGCTCTGGATCTTGCTATTTTACTCTAGCTAAGTGCACAACTCTGGATCTCGCTATTTTGCTCTGGCTAAGTGCCCAGCTCTGGATCTGGATATTTTGCTCTGGCTAAGTGCACAGCTATGGATCTCGCTATTTTGCTCTGACTAAGTGCACAGCTATGGATCTCGCTATTTTGCTCTGACTAAGTGCACAGCTATGGATCTCGCTATTTTGCTCTGACTAAGTGTACAGCTCTGGATCTCACTATTTTGCCCTGACTAATCCACGCCACATGTGGTGATTGGGCGAGCGTCGTCACATGCTTTATTTATAACCTGTGTAACAATCAGTAATCAGACCTTAAACACGTGTCATCTCCTTGCATTAGGTAGTTAATAACAAACAAAACTATGACGCGAACAGTCCGGCAATCCTACGTTATGGTAGCTGGCTCCCAGTTCAGTGCATCAATTGAGTTGAACTTATTTGGTTCATAGCCCGCTCTCACGTTAATTGATTGATTTGGCCATCAATCATGACCCGCTCTCACGTTAATTGATTGATTTGGCCGTCAATCATGGCTCGCCCTCACCTTAATTGTTTGATTTGGCCGTCAATCATGGCCCGCTCTCACGTTCATTGATTGATTTTCCGTCAACCATGGCCCGCTCCCACATTCATTGATTGATAACAAAGTGGGCAAAGGAAGCGTAGATAATGAAAATAGCAACAATAACAAATTGCGATTAACTAACAACTTAACATTAATATTATTGCAGTAACAAATTGGGAAAAGGAAACGTAGATACTAAAAATAGCCACAATAAAAAAATGTGACCTCAGTGTGGTGGTTCAGAAAAAGCACACTTTGGAGTGAAAGATGTTAGCAGGATTACGGTAGTCGCTTAACTATAAGAGTTCAGTGAATTAAATGTGAATTGCATTGTTTATTAGAATGCTTATGTGTCAAGTATTGATATGCAGTAATTTTATTATCTTTCTAAAAGCAATTTTGAAAAATGATATAACAGTAACAGCAAAAAAAAATTAAGAAATAAAAATTTAAAAAAGCACGATTTTGGTCGCAGGTTCTGACACGGTAACATTTTAATTAAATTAAGTAAATTAAATTAAAATAAAACCTTCAGTAGATTAAAAGTAATTTTCTTTCTGTCAGTGCTTATTATGCAAATATAAATATGTGATAGTTTTTTTATGGAAAAAACGACGTAAAATGATTGTTTTTTGTTGGGGGGGGGGTGAGACTTGATATTGTTTTACTTGAAATATATACTGGTGATGGTTTATCGTGTTGATCGCTAGGGGTGAAGGTCACATGCAAGGGAGATCCAGGTCACGGGTCACGCTTCATTGAGAACAATGCTGCGGAGAAGCTGCGTAAAGTCATCAACAGATTCCTGGCGTTCAGAGACAGCGAGGAACTCAGGTACAGCTAGGCACCTCGTTCAGTATCGCTAGGTACTCAGTTCAGCATCGCTAGGTACTAAGTTCAGTATCGCTAGGTACTAAGTTCAGTATCGCTAGGTACTAAGTTCAGCACAGCTAGACACCTAGTTCAGTATCGCTAGACACCTAGTCCAGTATCGCTAGGTACTGAGTTCAGCACAGCTAGGTACTCAGTTCAGTTTAGCTGGTTACTGAGTACAGTACAGCTAGACATCTATCTCCATCTATCTATCTATCTATCTATCTATTTATCTATCTATCTATCTATCTATCCATCTATCTATCTATCTATCTATCTATCTATCTATCCATCTATCTATCTATCTATCTATCTATCTATCTATCTATCTATCTATCTATCTATCTATCTATCTATCCATCTATCTATCTATCTATCTATCTATCTATCTATCTATCTATCCATCTATCTATCTATCTATCTATCTATCCATCTATCTATCTATCTATCTATCTATCTGTCTATCTATCTATCTGTCTATCTATCACAGGTACACGGAAGCCCTTGCGCTTTTCGTGTGGTTGTGGAATCTGGATAGGACAAGGGGAAATATCATAATTTACGCTCGCTATTCCGCCAGGATTATGGCAACGGATTGACGCACGCGCTTCTAAAAATAACAAAAGAAATTTCATGTAAATTTCATCGACAAAAGTCAGTACGCATCACGGTGGTGGTCAGTGACATTTCTCTCGCTGCTGTGGCTTGCAGACTGAAGAGCGACCCGTCGCTGACGCTTGGTGACGTCACCACCACCAACCTGAACATGGTGGAGGGAGGAGTGCAGATCAATGTCGTGCCAGCCGAACTACACGCCTGTGAGCGCATCCTGTCTAATGCCTGTGCTTGTTGCTCGGCGCTTTTGTAAACTTGTTTGTGTTACCGACGAATTAAGTTGATTGAACTGCAGCTGGAGAAAGTAGCGTAATAACGTAACCTAATACTGTAACGTAATAACGTGACCTAATAACGTAATCCCGCCTGTTTTGTTTTTTTTTTTTACCTATGATTTCTGAATCCTGTGTTTTGCGATATTTTTTTCAAAAGTGTAAGTGCTTGTTTCTAAATGCTATTTTTCCACACGCATGTTCTCTTACAGATTTCGATATTCGCGTCACGCCTTCGTTAGACAACGACAAGTACCGAGCTATGATCGCTGAGATGTGCGCCGAAGCCGGCGAAGGAGTCACCTACGAGTTTCTGCAGGTTCTCACTTAGTGTTAATTTTCCACTTATATATATATGTAATTTTTATTCCTGAATATTCTACCCGTTCTTTATATGTAATGCAAGTTCAGCGTGCTGACAAAATATAGTTAAAACTTATTTAAATCGTAGATAGATAACATAGATAATAGGGGGTCTAGGACACTATCCTCCCAGAAAATACCCCCGGATGATACCCCCCCCCCCCGACAGTACCCCCCAGACCATACCCCCCCCCCTAGGACCATACCGTCCCGTGCCAATACCCCCCCCCCCCCAATCATCAGTTTTTTTTTTTTTGCAATCATCATTTTAAAGATTTTCATTAACGAACTAAGCCATTTCGCTATGATCTAGTTGAAAGGGGTATAATTGCAGTTCCACAAAGCTTACAACTCATCTCATGTGATGCATTGATAAAAGCTATTGTACATAAAAAATCTTCTCTGATCTAAGTAAAAGGTTTATAGATGCAATTAAATGCATACGTTCAATAATTGCAATTCTCAATTCGCGCCCCAGTTTATTCCAATTAATTCTGTTGCCCCACGGGGTTGTTGCAATTTGTGATAAGCCTGTCCGGAGTCACAAAATGTATTGGTTACGGTCTGTCATGCCGCCGTAAATAAAACGTGTCGCTGTACTTTTTCTTTTCATTTTGTTGTAATGTTGAAAATTGGAAATATTCTGGTTGGGGGGGGGGGGGGGGTATTGCCACGGGGGAGGGTATGGTCTAGGGGGGTATCATCCGGGGGTATTGTCCCCGGGGGGTATGGTCCAGAACCCATCAATAAGTCATTAATGAATCAATTTTAATTGAAAAAATTTAGCTGAGAAATAAAGCTAGTGGAGTTCAGCTGGAACATTTCGGGACAATATGACGGAACTTGCTCATCGCTCTAGCATAACTCACGAGGAGGCTGTTCTTTTAACTGGATGGCGAGTCACGTGACATCGTCTTAGATTTGATATGGACTTGTTTTCAGCCTCACCTCCGGCAGAAGCTGACGTCAACGAGTCCGGATGATCCATGGTTTAGCGCGTTCAAAGCGGCCTGCGACAAGCAGTGAGTTAAAGCTGAAATAAAAACAGATAAAAAACAAAAACAAACAAACAAACAAAAGACGGGGAGGTGCGATCGATCGTTATGGCGACGCTAGCACTCCCGCGTCTGCGCTGGAAGACCTGATGAGTAGATTTCATGAGGCGCACAGCCTAGCCTTATAGTAATGATGTAAACATTACGCTGGAGAACATTGTTGCTATGGTGTTATCTGGCAGCTTGTTGCTGAATAACAGGTTATAGCTAGCTGGCAGATTGTTGCTGAATAACAGGTTATAGCTAGCTGGCAGATTGTTCATTTGTATTGCCAGCTGGCTGCTTGTTATCTGTTATCTTGTTCTTGTTATCTGTTATCTTGTTCTTGTTATATGTTATCTTGTTCTGTCTACAGTGGCGTAGTGCTGGAGCCCGAGATCTTCCCGGCGGCCACAGACAGCCGATACCTGCGCGCCGTGAGTAGCTCCTCGCCCCCCCCCCCACCACCAACCCCCCCCCCCCACCACGGCCACGTAACCGATACCTGCGCGCCGTGAGTAGCTCCTCGCCCCCCCCCCCAACCGCCCCCCCCCCCACCACGGCCACGTAACCGATACCTGCGCGCCGTGAGTAGCTCCTCGCCCCCCCCCCCACCACCAACCGCCCCCCCCCCCACCACGGCCACGTAACCGATACCTGCGCGCCGTGAGTAGCTCCTCGCCCCCCCAACCGCCCCCCCACCACGGCCACGTAACCAATACCTGCGCGCCGTGAGTAGCTCCTCGCCCCCCCCCCAACCGCGCCCCCCCCCCACCACGGCCACGTAACCAATACCTGCGCGCCGTGAGTACCTCCTCGCTCTCCCCCCCCAAACTCACCTACCGCCCCCCCCCCACCACTACCACCACTCCCACACATAACCGATACCTGCGCGCCGTGAGTAGCTCCTCACAAACCCCCCCACCACCAACCCCCCCCCCCCACCACGGCCACGTAACCGATACCTGCGCGCCGTGAGTAGCTCCTCGCTCCCCCCCCCCCCACCGGCCACATAACCGATACCTGCGCGCCGTGAGTAGCTCCTCGCCCCCCCCCCCAACCACGGCCACGTAACCAATACCTACGCGCCGTGAGTAGCTCCTCCCCCACCAGCTCACCTACCGCCCCCACCCACCCACCACTTCCACCACTCCCACACATAACCGATACCTGCGCCGTGAGTAGTTCCTCACCATTCCCCCACCAACTCACCTACTGCCCCCCTCCCTCACCATCACCACGGCCACATAACCGATACCTGCGCGCCGCGAGTAGCCACTCCATCTGAGTGAGTGTTGCGCTGGTTGCGAGGGCAGCGTATCACAAACTAGCCGTTTTAGTAGTTTGTGTAACGAGTATCGCGAAGACTGTAATACATTTGGTATTTTGTCACTTGGAGAAATATGGCAGGATCTGTAAAATTAAATTTCGGGTCTAATGAGCGTCCATGATCAGTTCGTGGTCATACTGTAGAAATCGGACAACGGCAGCTATGTAGCAATCAGGCACAGTGCATGCTTTGTGACGAGACTGTCGGAGTTGAAGTGGAACAGGTGCAACACTGCGAAGCGAGACTGTCATAGTGAATGCCATCCTTCCTCTTGTGATTGGGGGAGTTGTGAGCAAGCGCTCCCACCAGCTCACCTACCGCCCCTTCCACCCCCCACAACTGCAACACATAACCGATACCTTCGGGCCATGAGTACCTGTCCCCACTCCAACGCATCTATCACTCCCGTCCTCGCCATCACAGCCACAGACAGTCCGCTCCGTGATCAGCTCCCTCCCCCCCCCCCCCACGAACTGATCTTCCCGCTCCACCCCCCCCCCCCCCACCCACGGCCACAGATAACCGACGATACTACCCCCACGCCACCAATGCCCCTAACCTCCTCCTCCCCCTCTTTACATGCATATACAAGCACACACAGCCCGCCCCTCCCCCCTCCCCCCCCCCCACCCCCGGTCCCTCATGTCTGCAACAACCAGCAGCGTGAATTATCTCCCGCCGTTCATCATGTTGTGTTGAAAGTTAATTATTAAGTTACAAAATGAGTTAAAGAATAATTGAATTTCAAGTGGTTGGTCACAAAAGTTGAGCACGCGCTGTGTTCATGTCTGTCTCGTTGACAGCTGGACATTCCGGCGCTCGGCTTCTCGCCCATGAACAACACGCCCATTCTGCTACACGACCATAATGAGTTCCTCAACGAGAAGATATTCCTACGCGGCATCGACATCTACTGCGACATCATACCCAACCTGGCCGATGTGCCGCAGTTCTAAATAGTTCCTCCCCCGAATGACCTGACAATGAAGAGACACTTGTTCCCGAATGGCGGCATTGTGTCCTCCATTTTGATGACGCCGCTCTTTCCGGCATGACGTCATGCGCACACTGCTCCTATTTTTTTTTAACTTTCGGTCTTATATCGGTTCTTCACACAGGCTTCCGCTTGTTTCCATTCAGACTTTTCGAACACTTCCGTTGCTGGAGGTTATGACCAGACACTTAATGATTACACATTGAAAATAATGTTTTGATTTTTCAAGCACTGCGCTATTTGACAACACGACTGTCCCGTGTGTTCTTGGTCAGGGGATGCGCTTCAGTATTGTCGAGGTATAAGTATTAGGGTGCTTGTTGTCAGTATATTAGTATGTTGTGCTGCTTCTCACGAAACAAATTCCAATGTTGTGTAGCGTCCCTAGAGAAAGGTATTGTGATCCCATTACGGTGCTGCTTAACTTAGGTTGTCTCAGGGCATATATCAGAACTTGACTAGGACCTCTTTATGGGCCGATTGTGGTTGAGGGGATTGGGTGATATTGGGGGGGGGAGTATTTACAAAAACTGGGGATCTACCCTCACTGCTGTGTGCCCGTCTCAGCGAGGCATAGGAAGCGTATTAACAAATACCCAAATGCAATCCTTGCTGTTATTTGGCCCATTTCAGTGGGGTGGGGGAGGGGGGAAAGTGGGCGGGGCGTAATTACTGAGGCCAAAAGCAAAGCAATGTGTTCTGCCACCCTTGAAGCCAACGTGAAAATGAATTGTTATGCTTTACATGGAATATCTAGTCAGAAGTGGTAAGCTATCCTGTTACAGTTGATACTGTCAAATGAATGATTATGCCTCTATGGCAACCAAAAACTAGAACCTCATTTCACTAGCGAAATGTTAAACACTTGATAAAAATTAAAACAAAAAAAATTAAAACAAAAAAACTTCCTTCAATGGGTTATTTCCTGAATAATATATTGCAAACAACACAGCTTGAATACGTCTTATAAGTCGAGTAGTGTTTGGTTTTTGTTGACTTAAGGTTTTATGACTGATCAGGCATACGCCGTGTTATCTATTTACGCAGTGAGAGCTCGCACAAAGCTCACTGAGAAAATGTGTATTCTGTGCTGTCCTTAAATGCTACGCATTTATTTGCAAAAAATACACTCTTTTCACATGGCGTTTTAACAAAGAAAACGAAATCAAAGACGAAAATAAAAAGTGACATGCACATGTTCAGATCAAGCTCTTCATAAGTCCCAAGTTTCATGGTCGTAGGACCCATAGTGTCAGAGAAGAAGAAGACACAAAAAATCGGAAAAACTGTCAAGAAGCAAAAAAAAAGGACGAATTTTGCTCGCACAAATTCATATAACCCTTGCAAGCCAAAGGCTTGTCAAGTGTTAAATAGAAAGAAAAGAAATAGAACGAAATGAAAAATATCGCCGTGTAAGCTGACAATTAGGATTAGTTTTATCGCGGGACGATTATTTTGATGGAGGGTACGGTATATGTAATCGTACAGGAGGCCAAGTGAAATACACTGAATGAGCTTACGTCACTGTGAATCCCCGTGCACATGTGCTTAAACCGCTCAGCGTATAATTAGTCGATATTGCTGAACTTCGAGTTAGCATGACGCATTGTTGACCAGTGAGAAAATGTTGATCACCTTTAGGTCAAGAATATCTCGAGGTTGGCTCGGAATATGTCAATATAAGCTTGTAAATTGTTACATCAACTAACTGGTGTTTTGTTCACAAATAACTGAAATATCGGTCGACTTATGCGTTCTGGTCAACAATAAAAAATGTTACTGGTTTTGGAATCGAGCAATCCGATCACCTGATTTTCGCAAATCCTGCACATGATTTTCGCAACAATACGCAAGATTGATCATTTTGTGAATTTTGGCTTAAGGTTATCATTTCGCAAAAAGGCCAACACGAACTCGTTTTTACTCAAAATATGTCAATATATGTTTATTGTATGTTTGTTGTATGTTTGCTGTATGTTTGTTGTTTTTTGTATGTTTGTTGGTTGTATGTTTGTTGTATGTTTTGTTGTATGTTTGTTGTATGTTTTGTTGTATGTTTGTTTTATGTTCGTTGTATGTTTGTTGTATGTTTGTTGGATGTTTTGTTGTATGTTGGTTGTATGTTTGTTGGTTGTATGTTTGTTGTATGTTTTGTTGTATGTTTCTTGTATGTTTGTTGTATGTTCGTTGTATGTTTGCTGTATGTTTGTTGTATGTTTGCTGTATGTTTGTTGTTGGTTGTATGTTTGTTGGTTGTATGTTTTTTGTATGTTTGTTGTATGTTTGCTGTATGTTTGTTGTATGTTTGTTGGTTGTATGTTTGTTGTATGTTTGTTGTATGTTCGTTGTATGTTTGTTGTATGTTTGCTGTATGTTTGCTGTATGTTTGTTGGTTGTATGTTTGTTGTTTGTTTGTTGTATTTTTGCTGTATGTTTGCTGTATGTTTGTTGGTTGTATGTTTGTTGTTTGTTTGTTGTATGTTTGCTGTATGTTTGTTGTATGTTTATTGTATGTTTGTTGTATGTTCGTTGTATGTTTGTTGTATGTTTGCTGTATGTTTGCTGTATGTTTGTTGGTTGTATGTTTGTTGTTTGTTTGTTGTATGTTTGCTGTATGTTTGTTGTATGTTTATTGTATGTTCCGCCAAGCACGATCCAGAAAATGTTAAAACGGAAGTGCGTCCTGTTCGGTAATTTCAAATATTGACCAGAAAACACACTTGCTGCTGCACAGTTAATTAATCAATTAATCATGCTCACAATTAAATAAATTTATAGTGTATCTATGTTGTTTTGATTTGCTCAAGTGAGAAATTTACAGAATCCTTTCTGTATATATTGGTTATTGTAAAATAATCTGGAATTAATGCCTAAAAAAAATAATAAAAATAATAAATAAATAATAAATAAAGACGTCTGTATAATAAGTACACTTTGTATACAGTAAGTAGTGGTTTATGTCTACCATTGTTAGAAAAAAAGTAATAACTGTTTACAAATCTTGGAATGCAAAAATTGAACTGACTTTTCTTCTCTCACGAGATTAACGCAAGTCAACGCAAATAAAATCAATATTGCGTTTGACGTAATATTTTGATTTTCATCGTAGATATTTGGTGATTTTGTGCAAAGTTTAGAAATAAAACAAATTAAAGCTTGAATAAAGTATTTCTTTGAAGTCCTGTCGCCCGCTTCCCACCCCCCTCTCCCTCCCTTCACCACTACCCCACACACACCTACCCACGACTTGCTTCAGAGGAATGGTCTTCTAGGCTTGTTTTAGTTGGTTGCCATAGCTACCGTTCAGTTTTGTGTTTATCTTTCCCTCCCTTTTGAAATGAGAAGGAACTTTTTGTGAATTATTGCCATATTTTTAACTTAAATAAATTGAGTAAGCCAAAAAAAAAAACAAAGGAAAAAACGGATCTTTTCAGAAAGTGCTTGCAATCTCCATAATTAGAAGAAAGTTGCTGCAGATGTAGGTTTTTTTCTGTTACCGATATTCTAAAAACCAGACCAAAACTGGAACATTTTCAGCGCATATGTTTTCCAGGCCGCCCTTTACCATAAGGGATATAACACACGAAATCCTACAGCCTCAGTTACATGCACGCGCCGACATTGCACAGGAATGTCCCTGCAGGTTTTTTTTTCTGACGTGTTTATTTTGAAGATCGAGAGAGAAAGATTCTGTCAAATTTTGTCGCGAGTAGAACAAACTAGTACTACATATGACGTCACCACTTAAAATATTATATAATAATTGTTATATTAGTGTTGTTATAATATCGATGCATTTCACGGCAACAGACATTCTGCCTTTTTCAAAGCAACGGTGCAGCGTATGAACCAAGCGCTTCGATGAACCCCCATCTAGCAGTATAAACACGTTTTCTACGGGTGTAGGATATTTGACCAACTGAAATTTGACCAACCGAAATTTGACCAACTGAAATTTGACCAACCGCAATTTGCCAACCTCATAATGAAAAAAAAACGGACATTTGACCAACTTCATAATTTATTGTTTTTCGTACCACTTATCAGTAAAACATTAGCAATCACAACTGTTCCGAGAGAAGCAACATTTAAACAGTTATAGCACTGCAAGTAAAAGTACTGTCATGTACCTGAGATGACACTAAAGGTTCCACAAGGTCTTGGTTTGTTTGTATAACGTCATGTATAACGCCGAATTACGGAGATTAACAGGGCACGTCGAGGCATCGTTATGGCACTCAGTGATAGAGCGGGGATTAGCACATCTCTGATGAGAATGAACACTTCTTTGAAATTACTTTCTCTTACGAAACTTCGAACTCCTAGATTTATTAAGGTTATGTATATCTAAAACTAAAAGTTGGTCAAATGTCAGTTTTTCCATTAAGCGGTTGTTCAAATTGCAGTTGGTCAAATTTTTGTTGGTCAAATTGTATATACCCCGTTTTCTACAATTAACTTCTGCATCGCAGAATCAATATATGGTAATAATGGCATCCCACAATCACACGTCTTTTAATTGCAGAAAGTAACTTCTATTTCACGATTCAAGACGGCGGTTAAAGATGAAAATAATCCTCTGACGTACGGAGTCCGGTTTTGGAGTACGGTCATGTCGTTTGGATACGCTTTTTGAACAAAGTCATTTGAATACGGTTCAGAAAATTCAGCACGTGAAAGACTGCTGACCACAACGCGGAACGAGCGTGCTAAAATCAATGCGCCCCACTATTCAAAATGCTATGTCGTTTATACTTAACGCTGGAATGATTCGGGTATATGCAGTAAGTCTGTGCCAAGAAGGCGCCACTTCGGAGACAAGTACACAAGCATTACTTTGTCGGTCACTCAAACCACTGAAGGAATAGTCAGCAACCTTTTATCAGTAATAATGCGTGAAGGGAATAGCAGCTGTCGTCACTGGTCTTGTGTTCCGTCTGGGTTATTAACCCCCTCCTCCTTCTTCTTCTTCTTCTTCTTCTTCTTCTTCTTCTTCTTCTTCTTCTTCTTCTTCTTCTTCTTCTTATTTTATGTTATTATTAATATTATTGTTTTTTTATATTATTAATTTGAATGTATGTGTTAAATTTGTGTATTCATTATCAGGGAGCAACATTAATTTATCAAGTTGTTAACAAATGTTTGAATTAGCAACACAAATTATATCACAGAATTACTGGAAGAGAAATTTATTGGCTGCATGAAACAAGCCTCACAGATGGGAACATAGTATTGTGATAGTCAGCTCAATACCTTTTTTGTACTCTGCATGTGCCTTAGATTGAGAAACGGAAAGTCTGCCCCTTTGAATATACTGACCTTGCAGTATACAATGCACCTGTGCATACCCCTATACTAACCAGGTAAACAACCATATATATATGCAGTGCGTACAAAAATACATTTACTTCAAGATAAGAAATACATTGATAAAAAAAAATAACATTAAATGTAAAAAGGACATTCCATAGTAAACGATCTAACTACAGCCAAATCAGTTAAGAACAAACATCAACACTGGACAATCAGGATTGGACTACGCAAAACAATCAGCCTGCCATTACAACGAGTAAGATAAAACGGAATTTTTTAATTGCTTTTAAAGAATAAATCAAGAAACAATGGAAACATCTCTGTGGAGTTATATTGCAGCAATCTTTGCCATCCTGTTGATTTATGTGTTGTTAAAGCTGGTGCCTTTTATACGGCATCTATTCATAGAAAGAAGATATCTTTTGAAACACTTTCCAGCACCGAATTTCCATTGGTTTCTCGGACACTTGAAAGGATATCCAGGTGCCAATGAAGAAGGGCTAAACTGGCACCAGGCTTGGGCTACAAAGTATCCGCGATATTATTTGTTCTTCATTGGACCAATTAAAACGTCTCTTACACTGAACCATCCAGAAACTATAAAACAGATTACAAACACTGCTGAGCCGAAACAGCTATCAGGAACAGAGGGTGGTTTTTACGCCTTCCTGTTGCCATGGTTAGGGGACGGGTTGCTTCTGAGCTCTGGGGAAAAGTGGTTTCGTAATCGCAAACTCCTCACGGCTTGTTTTCATTTTGATATACTGAAACAATATATGGATATCTACAACGATTCAATAGAAAAACTGATGGTTAAATTTGAAACTGAATCGTCTATCTTGAATAAAAGTATGGATATTTTTCAACCAATTGGATTATGCACTTTTGAAATAATTCTAAGATGTGCTTTTTCAAACAATAGTGATATACAACTCAAAGGTGAAGATATGGATTACGTCACGACAGCAAATTGCATATCTGGGCAAGTTATGAATCGTGTACTGAGGCCCCACCTATATACCGATTTCCTCTATTATCTTTCAAAAGAAGGTAAGCAGTTTAAAAATAACTGCAGGATGTCCCACAGAGTTGCCGAGGAGGTCATCAACCAGAGAAAGAGAGAATTACTGGAATCGGGCCCAAGCGACAAACCGGTTGCTAAAAGGCGATGTGTTGATTTCTTAGATATGCTTCTGTTGGCTCGGGATGACGACGGAAAGGGCCTGCAGGATCAAGAGGTAAGGGACGAAGTAGAAACTTTTATGTTTGCTGGGCACGACACCACTAAAAGCGCCCTCTCGTGGATTCTATACAATTTGGCAAAACATCCAGACTTTCAGGCCAGGGCTCGAGAAGAAGTAGATTCTCTATTAGACGGCCGTGTAAGTGAGAGAATAGAGTGGAAGGACTTGAATTATATGGCGTATCTGACCCGATGCATCAAGGAGTCGCTTCGTACTCATCCCCCTGTACCCTCCATCGGGCGCTCTCTCACCAAACCAACGGTGATCGACGGCAAGACGCTCCCAGCTGGCACCAAGGCGGATATCAGGATCTGGAACCTCCATCATAATCCGGCTGTGTGGCACAATCCGTGGCAATACGATCCAGATCGCTTTCTTCCGGAAAATCTCGTTTCCATGGATCCCCATGCCTTTCTGCCGTTTTCAGCAGGCCCACGCAACTGCATTGGGCAGAATTTTGCCATGAATGAGTTGAAAACTGCAGCTGCCAGGATCATCAGACGCTTTGAGCTGTCACTTGATGAGACCAAAGAGGTCAAAGTTCATCCAGATGCAGTGTTACGACCCAAAGACGGGATATATATTTATTTTACGTTGAGGAGTTAAATTTCTCAATGTCAAAATTCCACTGGGCAACACAGTTAAATGCTAAACAGAGGGTTTTCATTGTATGTTAGGTGTTGTTACTACTGAAAGTGGGTGGCAATCGAAAAGGAACAAATGATCAATATCCAGGTTTTTATTCAATAATGCAACATTCACGTTTGTTGCAGAGCCAATGGAGCGCATTCAAATCCATATAAAAGGTGTCATTATTTTCATAACCACAGCGAAACCGCGCTATTTTCTCACCATGTGGTAGGATCTTAAAGGGGATGTACAGCAAAATCTATTGGACGACTGTGCGGATATTTATATAGGCTACTTGTGCAACATGCAGGAGCAAGAATACCACAAATGTTAAGGTTCTCGCTGCGTGTTCAGTAAGTGACTTTCCCGTGTACTACCTCTCGCTGCGTATTCAGTGACTGACTTTCCCGTGTACTACATCTGGCTGTGTGTTCAGTAACTGACATTCCTGTGTACTACCTCTCGCTGCGTATTCAGTGACTGATTTTCCCGTGTAGCACCTCTCGCTGCGTGTTCAGTAACTGACTTTCCCGTGTACTACCTCTCGCTGCGTGTTCAGTAACTGGCTTTCCTAAAACAGAAACTTGAAGCACAGATGGTTTCGTGGCTGAGATACTACGGGTGACTACGTCACGAGTTTGTTTCAGGAAACAAGTTTGTCAGTTTTAAACCATAGGTCCATTGAAATATAATAAGCAGAATTTTGCAGACTGCAATGATGCGCATCAGTGGACAGCTTATGCCAAGAGCCAAGTTGACGTAAAAGGACATAGCTGTACAGACTTTAAGTTTAAAAATTCAGAAAAGGTGTTAATCGGCCAAACCCCAAAGAAAAGAAGTTCAAGATCCCGATTTTGAAGTCACCGGGATAAAATATCGAGATTTGTATATATTAATGGAAAACAATTGGATTGCACCATATCTGAAAAAATCGAAATAACTTTGGGATCACGCCCTAAAAATCTGGGTACCTGGGAATAGATTCAATTATCACCAGAATCTAATCCTTTACATTTCCTTCGGAGGCATTTTTAAATAAAAGTGGCTAAGAATGTTTCCCGGAATACTAGAACTGAATGCTAGAGCAATGCTCACGATGATTTTAAGGATGAATTTGTTTTTTTTTGGGGATATAAGATTTTGAAAATTCAGTGTAAGAAAAACATAATTACAACGGACTACAGTGGATAATTATATATGTCATGAACAGAGTAAAACCGCTGGGACGTTTGACCTTTCTGATAAACGAAGCTCGAATAAAGAGTCGGTTGCATAGTCATATATGTTGATGTCTAAAAATAAGACATAGCTGTATAAGTGTATACAGAATTGCAAATAGTACGCACATTTTAATTTTTGCTATTTACAGGCTTTTTGAGTTTATGAAAACCCAAAACGGACATGCAATCAAACGAACAGAGAGACTGTTTAGAGTTTTAAGATGTTGCTGATTCAAATTAATAACTGACGTCACCAGAAGGGGTTTCTTGGCTGAAAATTCTCATGTAAATACAATGAGTGACGTCACAACTATGGTTCAGTGTATTATGAAATCGAATGACGTATCTGGGCATGTGGGATCAATATTGTTATTTGGTTGATTGTGACTGTTGTAACAACATCAGGAAGCCGATATTAGTCAGGTGCAATAGTTGCCCTTCTGCAGCATTTTTCATGTATATATTTTCCTACAACAAAATGTTTTACAGCCAGCTGACATTCCATTTATGGTGAGCGATAATGGCATATCCATACCAGCAAACATTACGACGTCAGAATGGCGTCGGGTCGGCGTCGTGACCCGACGTTTCCGACTTCGGATGACGTGCAGGTTTTGGTTGTATATGAAATGGAACCGACGTCGGGGTTTCAACGTCAGAATGACGTCGGGCTCCGACCTGAAACTGACGTAGGGTTTGCCACCTTGAAACGACCAGTCTTAGACACGTCTTACAAAAATAGTCTGAAGTTATGAAGTACACCTCTGTGAGCCGTTTTTGCCTCACAGCGGGGCACTTCCTTATAAATTAAAAAGAATGATTAAATGAAATAACAAGTGTTTATTGATATAAATATACTAAGTGCAATGGGGTGTACCGGGGTCTATTACGCCAAGAAAAGCATTTTGGTTATTAGACTTAAGAACGATAGTCACGTACCATACATGATCGAATGTCCACAACATAACATATATCCGAGTTCATGATATAATTTCTCAATCAACGTTTTATCATTCAGATATGCACTTCTAGCTTCTCTCGTATATTATTTTCCGTAGCTTATATACTTGTAGATCCTAACAAAGACACTTATTATAAGAGTGGGTAACAAACAGGTGACAACAATCAAAGGAGTAACAAAAGGGGTTTTACAATTATAAACATACCATAACTATTATAAACAATAGAAATACCAATTATAGTAATTCCTATGAGCATGCATTATTTAGGGACGACGCGACATATATAATTAACAATCAAACAAAGCGGAGGATTATAATTACTCTAATTGTCTGTTGGCACAAGAATTGAGTGCACAACAGTTATATAATTAACAGATAATTAATCATTCAACTGCTGTTGTGAAATACATACGAAAGCATTTTTGCATTTAAATTTTTACAGTCTAGGAAGAAAAATAGCCACGCGCCATCAAAATTCTAAAATTTTCATGCAAAAATTACGTTTTTTCTTCCTCTTTTTCAAAATGACTTCCATTTCCGGTGAGCGATAATAAATGTTCTTCGCTTTTTTTGGTCGTTTTGCAACGTCGGGATGACGTTAGAAAACCGACGTTTCCTCTACGTCGGAATAAAGTCGGGTTTTGGGGAAGTAGGTCGTGACGTGATTCTACACATTATACAACCTTACTTTATTCAGAATATGGTTGTGAAGTGGTTGCGACCAAAATCCAACCTTTTTTCAACACAAAAGACGTCGGTTGTTTGCTGAGATGTTAAGTGGTTGAAACTTGTACACGAATTGTGTCGTCCACTCGCCCATGTCTCTATGACGTTCTTAAAACACAGCACTACCGCAAATTGACAAAAAGAAGAAAAAAAACCAAAAAAAAAAAACAAAAAAAAAACAAAAACAAAAATTAACCGTCAGCTTTCGAACAAAAATAACACAGATATAAAAAAATGATGATATGTGTTGTGATATCTGTGTTGGATCTGAGATGTCTGTCATAGAATTGTAGATATCTATACTTGCTGGTGATATATCTAAATACGGTTATGCATATAAAACTATCTATAATTGTCAAGAAAAATTTCAAATGCGCTTAGAAATTTCTGAAATTGAATGGTTATCAAGAATTAAAAAAAAATGATAACGGCAAAAGAATAAAAACGACAACGTTAAATCAGACAAGTGCAGAATGTCGCTTACGCATTTAGTACCAAATTTATGACATATATATAAACGAATTTAAAATGTGTCTAAAAATTCTTTTATGTATAAATCTTACTGAAAATTGTTAATTGCTTATGTCACAGTAGTGTGACAAGAGGGGTTCTGCGCCAGGAAGTGACGTCATAGTCGGCGTAACCATTGTGATAATGACGTCATCAGTCACGTAACCAATGAAAAGCCAATGAAATCAATGAAGACAATGAAGCCCAGCCCACTTCTGTCTATCATTTGTCAATCATCGTGTCGTCATGAATCACATGACCAATGAAAAGCCAATGATATCAATGAAGACAATGAAGCCCCGCCCACTTTCTGGTTTCGACATAATAGTGGTCACATGCTATTTGCACATGTGGCTGTAAGCGTAATGTTTATTTTAGTAAATTAATGAAAAGTAGATAACTTTCGTTATGTTCAACCGATTTGAATGAAAATGTTACCGTTTGATCCAGGTTTTATATCTATTTTTGTTATTAGGTTTTATATCTATTTTTGTTATAAGGTGGTCACAGGCTATTTGCACATGTGGCTGTATGCATATTTGTAACATGCCGCCATTTTAACTTTGTGAAAAGTGAAAAAATGACACAACTTTCGCTATGGTTGACCGATTTCCATAAATATTTCACTGTTTGATTCAGTTTTATATAAAGTTCTGTTATAAAGTGATCACAGGCTATTTGCATATGTGGCTGTATGCATATTTGTAACATGCCGACATTTTAACTTTGTAAAAAGTGAAAAAGTGAGATAACTTTCGTTATAGTTGACCGATTTGCATGAGGATTTCACTGCTTGATTCAGTTTTATATAAAGTTTTGCTATAATGTGATCACAGGCTATTTGCATATGTGGCTGTATGCATATTTGTAACATGCCGCCATTTTAACTTTGTAAAAAGTAAAAAAGTGGGATAACTTTCGTTATAGTTGATCGATTTGCATGATAATTTAACTGTTTGATTCAGTTTTATATAAAGTTTTGCTATAAAGTAGTAATGGGCTATTTGCACCGGTGGCTGTATGCATATTTGTACCATGCCGCCATTTTAACTTTGTAAAAAGTGAAAAAGTGGGATAACTTTGGTTATAGTTGACCGATTTGCATGAAATTTTCACTGTTTGTTTCAGTTTTATATCTAGTTTTAACATTAAATAATCAGAGGCTATTTGTACCGGTTGTTGTATGCATAATTGATTCACTTTAAAATTTTAACTTAAAAGTAAGATAACTTCCGTCATAGTTAACCGATTTGAATGAAAATTTCACCGTTTCATTTACTTTGATTTCTAGTTTACAGTGATTATAGACTATTTGCATGGGTGGCTGTAAGCACTTTGGTTGGAGCACACCCCCATTCAAAGATGTGTTTGAATGGCAAGCCCATTCAAACATGTTTTCGAATTATTTTGGGGGAAAAAATGTTACGCCATACTATTGTTCAACAAGTTTTTTTTCAACAAGTTGTTTAGCAATTGTACAACAATTGTTCAATAAGCTGTTGTTCAACATGTTCAACATGTTCAAGATGTTGTTCAACATGTTCAACATGTTTATAATGACGCCTGTTCGAATGACGTCATATGACATCATAATGACGTCATGATGACGTCATAAAGACGCCATGAAGTTAGACTCCCATAAGCGGCATAACCTTAACCCTAGGCGTAGACAACATGTTCAACAATATGTTGAACATGTTGAACTTGTTGAACATGTTGTTCAACATGTTGTTCAGATGTTGTTCAACAAGTTGAACATGTTCAACATGCTGTTGAACAAGTTGTATATAAGGCTATGTTTAGAGACTTTTTCATCATTTGAAAAGTGTATGTTGAACCGAAAGGATGTATAAATGCAACATTTGTTTGAAATGTTACAATTGGCCACAAAGTCTTAAAAGGCACTTAAAGGATGCTCACACTGCAGAAAAAGAAGAATTGGAGATAGATATGGAAAACCGTGTAAAACCACCTATCACTGAAACTTGAGATGAGTCTTCTATGGAAAGTCAAAGCGTCAACATGACTGAAAAGAATGCACATGCTTGTACAGAATGTGGTGCGTTATACAACAGTCAAGAAGCTTTGTTCAAACATATGGCACAATGTGGTGAGGGTAATGATGACAGCAGCTCTGAAAGTGAGTCAGAAACAGACTCTGAAAGTGAGTCAGAAACAGACTCTGTTTGGTATGGTAAGATTCAAGAAGTCTACGATGAATATGATACCAAATTTCAAGAAAAGGTTTTAGAATATGAAGAAGAAGGGCTTGAAGATGCGCGTGAAATAGCAAGTGATGACTTTCGACACATTTATAAGCGTCGACTTAAACAACTGTTTATGAGACTATTCAAATATACCCAAAGCCTAGAACAAAACGAACATTATCAAACCATTTTAGAAGACTTTAAGTACTTTGTTGATAAAAAACATTACGAGTATTCAAAGGCACTAAAGGCGGCTATAAGAAGAAACGATGCATTCTTTGAAGAGATATAAAACTGAAACAAACAGTGAAATTTTCATGCAAATCGGCCAACTATAACGAAAGTTATTCCACTTTTAAGTTAACATTTTAAGGTGGATCTATTATGCATACAGCTGCCGGTGCAAATAGCCCATGATTACTTTATGTCAAAACTAGATATAAAACTTAATCAAACGGTAAAATTTTCATTCAAATCGGTCAACTATAACCAAAGTTATCCCACTTTTTCACTTTTTGAAAAGTTTAAATGGCGGCATGGTACAAATATGCATACAGCCACCGGTGCAAATAGCCCATTACTACTTTATAGCAAAACTTTATATAAAACTGAATCAAACAGTGAAATCCTCATGCAAATCGGTCAACTATAACGAAAGTTATCTCACTTTTTCACTTTTTACAAAGTTAAAATGTCGGCATGTTACAAATATGCATACAGCCACATATGCAAATAGCCTGTGATCACTTTATAACAGAACTTTATATAAAACTGAATCAAACAGTGAAATATTTGTGGAAATCGGTCAACCATAGCGAAAGTTGTCTCATTTTTTTCACTTTTCACAAAGTTAAAATGGCGGCATGTTACAAATATGCATACAGCCACATGTGCAAATAGCCTGTGACCACCTTATAACAAAACTAGATATAAAACCTGGATCAAACGGTAACATTTTCATTCAAATCAGTTGAACATAACGAAAGTTATCTACTTTTCATTAATTTACTAAAATAAACATTACGCTTACAGCCACATTTGCAAATAGCATGTGACCACTATTATGTCGAAACCAGAAAGTGGGCGGGGCTTCATTGTCTTCATTGATTTCATTGGCTTTTCATTGGTTACGTGACTGATGACGTCATTTTCACAATGGTTACGCCGACTATGACGTCACTTCCTGGCGCAGAACCCCTCTTTCTACACTACTTGTCATATCTGAATTTCATTTTATATTTGCAGTAAATTCAATTAGAAATCTAAATTTTTTATAAATGTACATAATAAAGTACATTTGTAAAATACATGTGTGTATTTGATCCTGCTATTTTTAATAGTCACCTTGTGTTTTAAAAAATCTGAAGGACTGATTATCTGATCCAAAATTTTGCAGAGACCTTTTTACCTCATCTTTTTGCGTCAGATTATTTGCTCTAAAATTTTTAATGATATCGATGTGTTCCCAAATGTTGGTGCTTGAAGCACCTGAAAGCCAGCCAGATCGCCGCTTGTTACATACATTATGCGGTGTAATTAAGCAAATTGCCTTAAATTTGGAGTAGTTACGCAGGATTTGAAAGCACGACACCTATTCCATAAGAACTAAATCATATCTGAATGCAACTTGGATAAAACTTCGAACTCTGCAGATTATTTTAAAGCCATAATGGAAAAATTCAACCCGAAAAGAAAAGGTTGATTATCTTAGTGCTACTTTGGTCAGTTTTTTTCTGTTTCCACGCCATCAAGCTTCCTTTTTTTCAGCTGCGCACCTTCAACATCGAAACATTATCTTTCACTTAGAGACTTTCAGACATAAGTTGTATATGAAAATCTCGGTAGATTTTTTTGACATTCAATTCCGAACGCGAAAATATAGAAAAGACAACAGATTAAGAGAAATTTAACACAGCGTGAACCCTGCGAAACGGGATATTTGTGTTTACATAATTTGCATATTTTACACAATTTTTTGATATCTGCAACTATAAGTTGCTCTGAAACGAGACTGTAAAAAATGTAAACCAACCGATTTTTGTTTATAAACAAAGGCCACGTGCTTTCTGTAAAAGAGTATTAGGAGAACACTAAATAAAAGCCAAACAAGCGTAGAGTTTGTTTTCTTTTATTTACACCATAACCCCCCCCCCCCCCCTCTGACATTTATTTTCTTTCATTTCTATACACAAACTATTTAACATAAATTGAAGAGTTACAAAATAGTGAATAGCAAAAGATATTCAAACAGATGAACGTTTAAAAACATAGATGTATACTATACAGATGAAATGTTTAAAAATAAAACTCTTTCAAAATAAAACCAAAATACACAAAAATAAAACAAAATCCCCTACTGATAAAACCGTGATGTGTAAATAACCAACTCTATCTTATTTTCAAGCTCAGTGTTATGTGTACTAGTTAAATGATGAGGAAAAAAGTAACGCAATGAAATGTAAACCACATAAAAGCTTCCTAAAGAAACAATACACAGCTGAAACTTTCAAACTAACATGCGAAATGTACATACACAACCCTGCACAAAATTAGCAAGTTTAGAGACCCTACAACACAACTTGGGTGTGCTACCCCATCTCGTGACGTTCATAAATTTAAAGATGGTGACTTCCTTTGAGAAAAGTGAACTGAAAATAACACAATTAAAACTTTCAAACTGACATGCGAAATGTACGAACAAAACTATGAGAAATGTACGAACACCAATTTTTTTTAATCACGGAAACATCGGCAATTTTGTCACGTTTGCGCGTACTCCCTTCTCGCGAAGTTCATAAATTTAAAGTCTTTCACTTCGTATAAGAACAGTGAACTACAAATAACACGTGTAAAACTTTCGAGCAGACAAGCGAAATGCACGTTCATACACTATCATGCGAAATGTACGTATAACAACTATGTATGTGACACGGTCTGAAACTTTTTCTGTAAATAAGAACATTTTTGGTGGTTGCACATTTCGCATGGTTGTGTACGTACTAAAGTCGGTGACTTCGTATGAGAAAAATGAACTGCAAATAACACAAAACTTTCAACACCACAATTTTCTTAATCACGGCAACATCGGCAAAATTTCCAAAATTGGGACCCTGTCAAATACCATTTGCTCGTACTACCCAATCTAACAACGTTCATAAACTTTGAAATTGGTCACTCCGAACAGTGAATTGCAAATAACAAAGTTACAACTTTTGAACTGACAAGCGAAATGTACGCACACATCCACAACCATGCGAAATGTAGTGTAACCACGCGAAATCTACGACGCAAGTATTTCTTTTTTAAACACATCGGCAAACTTGGCAGCTTTTGTGACCATGTCACATGAAACTTGCCCGTACTACCCATCACTGCTACTTTCAATTTACAGTCGATCACTTTATACGAGAAAAATTAAATGCAAATAACACATTGAAACTTTCAAATTGATGCGCGAACGCACATAACCATGCGAAATGTACGAACCCAAACACTTCTTTTTAAATACCTCGGCCAATCCGGCAGGTGATGAGACCCCGTTACATAAAAATTGCCTGTACTACCCAGCCCAGCGACATTCATAATTTACAGTTTGCCACTTCGTATAAGAACAGTGAACTGCACTGGAAAAGTGATACACAAAGAAACTCCCCGAATTTGTGTAAATCAAAACAGAATCCCACAAACATGACATCACAGCGAAATGTCCCCAAAATAGTTTTTCTTAACGGATAGGTAGCTTCATCCGCCTTTTTATTTTTCTTGTAAAAATTTGAAAGGTATGCCCGCAACTGAACTTTGTCCCTGTGTCCTAAAATATCACATGCGAAAACTACATCCACAACCATGTATGTGACAGGGCCTCAAACTTCGAAAATTTTGCCGATGTTTCTTTGAATTAGAACATTTTGGTGTTCGCACATTTCGCATGGTTTTGTGCGTACTAAAGTCGGTCACTTGTTGTTACCAAAGTGAACTGCAAATAACACAGTTAAAGTATTCGAATTGACAAGCGAAATGTACGTACACATATACAGTCTGTTTAGCAATGAGATCGTGCATTTGGCAATAGAGGGATTCAGCACTTCAACTAAGATACTGAAAAAATAGAAGTCCTTTTGGGTCTGGTGCTTCCGGCTAGATAATCGAACTTATGAAGCACTATCATGCAACGCTCAACAGAAACGGAGACCGGCAAACTATAAAACAACACAAAATTTAACACAATCACAGGGAAGGAAAAAATCTGTCATTTCTTAATAACATATTACCAATTCCCACAGCCATAGGAAACGGTCTGAGCTTCCAGGGATCAGAAACTTTCTCCAGACTAAGAATGAAAGATTGTTTTAAAATCATGCATCACTCTCAACTGATGTAAGGACGTCACTTCTGGCCTTGTCAAGTTTTTTTTCAATTATTACAGGAGCAAAAAAAATGCTACAATACACTAGTATTTCAACTCTGCAAAAGTATAATTTCTGCGAATAGGATGTGATCATTCCACAAGAACACGCAAAAACAAAAGGGAATCTAAATCAACCTGGTTTTACAGGGCGTCCACGACCTCGAAAGGAAAGCAATATAAAAATGTTTATATTACGCAAGGTCAAAACCGCAAAACAAGACTTCCATGCTTCCGTCAGGGTCCCGGTCTTCCACACATGCAGGCTACCACTTCCTTCTATACACGTGAAGCACAACGTCACCTGTTGTGTAGCGTTGCAGATCAAAGAACTTTTCTGGGACCTTTGTCTTTTTAAATCACCCTTTTTTCGCGGCATCTGTGAAAGCTGAATTATCATTAGCTGAATATATTGATAATTTGAAATAACGACAACACAATACATTAATCTTAGCGAAACTAACCTGATACATTTTGTGTAGCAATATGAATTTCTATCTTTGTTTTACTGCTATTGCCATATAGGGGCCCCCTTCCACATTATACTGATATGGCGCATTCAAAATCTCTTACCGTTGTATGTGGAGTGCCTCACGGAGTAGCAAGAAGGAATCTCAATCTTAGGTATGACCGGACAGCAAAAGTTATAACTGCGCGAAAATGACCGAATTTTTGGCATTCTAAGAGACCATCCATGCCGTTTTTTTCTATCATTTTTTACATCCTTATCCTACCTGAATTCAATCGAAACGCAAAAACTTTCCCGCAAAAAATCAGGCCTTCTTGCGCCCTATTTTATCTTAACACGGTTCGGATCCTCCCTAAAAAGCTCTGGACCTATCTTTTTCAAAGACCCGGGTCCCAAGGACCGGGCCTAAAAAAGCTAGTTTCCAGCAGTGGTACTAAACGGATGGCCACCCTAAAAGGGTGAGAGGGATCTGACCGGCAAAAATGTGAAACGAATCGATTTCTCTCTCTCTCTCTCTCTCTCTCTCTCTCTCTCTCTCTCTCTCTCTCTCTCTCTCTCTCTCTCTCTCTCTCTCTCTTTTAAAAGCACCCTCAAAATTAAGGACAGTGAGAGAGTGAAACTCAGTTAAAGCGATATGTTTTCCACTAGCTACACTAAAGGAGCAATATATTTTTTAAGGATTGCGTCCTGCAATGAGTAAAATAAGCCGATTTTAATGCGTTTATCAACTACCAATTTCACAGTGGTTGTGTATTAGAAGGGAGAAGGGGTCCTCGCCTGTAAAAATCTTAAGTTTAACAGTGTTAACATTTTTTCCGACTAATAGGCTGTACCATTGCATTCTGCTTTGGTTACAAGGGGGGTGGGGGAGGTTGTGCACCCCCTCTATTTGCGCTAATGCAACAATGCACTTTTGAAGTATTAGATTCAGTCAAAGTGAAATAAGCCGAGTTTGAAAAAAAAACGACAGCACACTTAAGATTAAGGTCACCAAGCAGTGAGAAACGAAACTCAGTTTAAGTGATAGTGACGGAAAGACTGAGTGTATATTAGACTTGTACGCACATGACACACGCTTGTACAAGCCAAAAATATAACGGCATCACACAAGGATCTGCCTCTACACGGCGAAACCAGGCGAATTTGGTGAACACAGCACTCAAGTTTAAGGGCATCAAGTAATGAGTCATTTCAGCGATATCCACAGAAAGATTGAGTGTAAATAAGACATTAACGGACACGAAACACGCCTGTTCGAATAACAAAAAGTTACAAATGGCACTGAGAGTTTCCAGTGACTGCAATTCACACACAACACGCATACATGTGGCTTGCGAAGCAGACCGGCTTACATAAAGAAACCGAGAATAATATGCCAAATAAATGAAAATAAGAATCTACGAAGATAAACAAACTCTTAAAGATTGATTAATAAAATATGTTCAGTTAAACAAAAATATGTACTTTAAAAAATGAAGTGGAAACTTTCTGATAGTATCGTCCACTACCAAAAGGGGTGTTGCCATGGTTACCCCCAACTTGAACTTTGATTTTTGATGTTTATAGGCTACAAACAAAAATAATAAATAACTTTAAAACGTATTTGCGATATTATTCTTTTAAATACAATTATATGGATATGTCACCCTAAAATCTACTAAAATGTCGGCCAAAAAGTAGACACCCACCCTGGGCCGGGTCCATTGCAACACGTGGTCACATAACGGTGACATATATACACACAGTACCCACACACATACACACAATACACAAAATTTTTGGTTGCTCGTAACAGGAGAATGATTGTGGCCAATTGGATTTTACTATTTCATGTTAGTATTGACTTTTTATAAAGAAGGCTTTTTCCACTACAGGATTATACGGTGACCGTTTGCTTCGAAACGTTTGATGGGTTAAACGCTTTTTTTCGGTAAGCACACGTTGGTAAACTTTTCGAGCTACAACTGAAGGAACTACATTTTCTTTTCTGCCCCTACAGGAGATTATCTCAAATTTTACTACCAGAATGATAAGATTTAGAGCCAAATCTTCTACCCCAAAAAGAAAGTCTTTTATAGTAAAGTGATGCTGTAATTTGTCAAAAATATCCAAAATTAAAAATATATCCCCTCCTACTTTTGTGTATACCCACAGTCAATTAGGGAGTGAACTAGCGTATCTTTCACACCAGCTTGGCAGTATTCGGAGTCTGCGGAATTTGTTACTTTAGGTGAAAAGCATTGCAAATTGTTTGCTTTTTACCTTCATAATATTTATAACAATAATAATTGTTTTAAATAATAATTGTTTTAAGTAAGTTATTGACCAATAAGTTTGGTTTTTCACCTCCTGTTGTCAATGTAATACCTTTTCTTATAGCCCTCTTCGTAGTTTGCACTACGCCTTGGAATGTTACAAAATCTACCTTTGTGCTATATTTATCTACAAATTGTTGATAGTTTAGAAACTTTCCTTCCTTGTCACACAGGTCGTGAATGAGCACCACACCTTTATCGAACCATTCCTTGTAAAAAAATACTTTTGCCGTTAATCAGGATATTTCTATTATTCCAAATGACATATTCGGCGTGGTCTGCTTTTAGGATTTCTGTGGCATACAGTAACATTTTCTTATAAAATGTGGGCAGCTAACCTAGTTTGTCGATATCGTAGTTACATGTAACATTGTCATATAATAAATTAGGTTCGAGATACCAAAGGTCTTTGCCTCTAGTATTTTCCCGCGCAAACTTAGGTCTCTTTGAGGCCATTCGTGGAGGACATGTCTCATTTTTTTTCAATTTTTTAGTCAATATTCTTTTTTAGTTTTTCTTCATTATTCGTTCCCACATGTACACCTTAGAGTTCAAAGGTATCAGTCTCTACCTTCATACCCGCAATTGTAGTCCTTTTTATCTCCATGGGCCTAACCAGTACAGACCGGACTTATCAATATTTAGTTTCAGGCCAGAAAAACCCGAGAACGCTCGTATAACTTCTATTAGTTTTAAGACAGAACGTGTATTTCTAAGCGAGCATGTACAATCATCTGCAAATTGCTTTAGTTTATGTTTTCGTTTTCCTATCTCAAACCCATCTATGTCATTATATTGTCTAATCATACCACCCATGATTTCTATACTCAGGAGAAATAGAAAAGTCGAGAGTGGACACTCTCAGCCCTCTGTGTGTAATTCGAACCAATCTGTTGTAAAGCCACCGTTGCAAACACAACTGGAAATATTTTTATAGCAGCATTTGACCCTGGAAATAAAGTCTTGACCTAAATTGAACCTTTCTAGTGCCGTGAATAGAAAAGGCCATTCAACGGTGTGAATTTGTTTAGTGTTATTCATGTGAACTTTTTAAATATTTTAATGTTGAATTTTGTTTTTTAAATAAAAATGAAAGAAGAGTTGTTGAAGAAAAAAGCATTTTTTCTCTCTTTTGTCTTTTATACTTTAACTCAAAACAAAACAAGTAAAAATTTAATGAAGAGTGAAATATATTACAATTAATGAGAAAAAACAAGTTAAAATACATTTTCACATATTAAAGTTATGTTTTCAAGTTCTTGCCAATGTTTTATAACTTCATAAAACTGTAGATGACATTCGCCCAGGGTTTAGCGTTCTATCTGTTTATGTTTGACTTCATTCTTTACACATTCTTCCCATGAAGGGGTGGTTGAACATAATGTTCCTTCTCTACTTCTATCAAACCTTCGGGTTCCTTATCTACTTCTGGCAAACATTCGTATTCATTCCACTGCTTGAATAATCCCTCCATTCTCATTTTCCAATTTAGCGTCACCCATTTTTGTAGGAATAGCAAAATCCCCTTTTTCGTTGGATGTATTGCCCAGTATACTTATCTGCGATATATTCTCGAGTGTTCAGATAAACTTTGCCGTTCTACTTTACTACTTTCACAAGTAAGTTTCCTTGAATTGTCTGCATAAAAACAATACATCTTTCGCAAAGATATTTCCATTTTTTCTCAAAGTCCTCCTGCCCAAAATTATTTTCATTTTAAGATGGTTAAACCCATCAACATCCTCCCTTTATATACACTAAAGGAGGAGGTTCTTAAAGTTAATTCTCTCTCTTTAAACCATGTATCAATTATTTATTTTAGTTCTTGCCAAGTATTACAAACGTAGATCCAATGTTCTGCACTGGGTCTGACGAAGCCTTCAGTAAGCTCATCATACTGTTAAAACTGTGTATAGTGTCAACCACCATCACATTCAATGACTTTCACACTAGGATCTTCTGACACCTGTACATGAAATCCTGGTATTTACAAAAGTTTAAAATTATCCTTCACCACAGCTCGATCTTCAGGAGATAGGATACTGTACCTTCCGTTATAACAGATAATCAGCTCACTCAAGTGATTGAGAGACGGCTGCACGTTTGAGTTCATGATCATGATCAAATACTGCTAAAAGCTATACTAATTTAGAAAAGAATGGTTAAATCCACCAACTTCCTTCCTTTATACATATCACTGGGGGAGGGGCTAAGTTTATTTTTAAAAAAACTCTTTTTTTTAATTATATTAATATATGCACTATATTAAACCACTCGCAACAACTTTAAAGTTAATATAAACATCATATAGGGTGTAACCTTTTATTTTACAGCATATTTGTATTATCACTATGTGAGAATACATGCAATGTTCTACACTGATTCAATTGTACATGTCCATCTTGCTTAAAGTTCAGACTCCAGTTCTGGCCAAGCATCATACATAAAGCTCCAATGTTCTGCGCTGAAGGTAATGAAATTGTAGCGTTCGGTAAGCTCATCATGCTGTTGAAACTGTACACAGCGTTCACCATCTCGTTCAATGACTTTCACACTAAGATCTTCTGACACTTGAAGATGAAATCCTGGTATTGACAAAGATTCAAAATAATCCTTCACCACGGCTCGATGTTCAGCAGATAGGATAATGAAAGTTCCACAGTAACAGATCGTCAGTTCACACACTAATCCAGGGATAGTTGCACATTTGAGTTCATGATGACAAATGGTTATTTTTTCGCTGAATGTTGCAGCATTTATACACATCAATCCGTTCATCTGCTGTCTCAGAATTTGCCATTCTTTCAAAGAGAGTCAAATTCCCTTTTTGGTAGAATGTAACTTTCCAGTAGCTTTATCTGTGATATATTCACAAAGGCTGATTAATATTTGCTGTTCGTACTTGGCCACATTCATATATTTGTTGCTATGAATGGGTATTATGATTGGTAAGTCATCCTGAGACATCTTCCTCTTTTCAGGAATTGTAAGGGTTCCTTCAACAGCTTTAGTTTTCGTACCCTTTTATGATTCTCATCTGACTCAAGTTTCAGTCTCTTAGGCTTTGGAACGCTTTCGCCATTAGGGTTTTCAATTTTGCGCTTATTTTTAGACTTTCGCTTTCGCTTCACACTTTCTATCTTTGACTTTAAATTTTAGATTCTTCAACCATCTTTTCAAATTCATTTTCCATTTTAAATCCTTCAGCCAACTTTTCAGATATAACTTCAGATACGTTCACTCTTTCGTCATCAGATGTGAAATCATCCCCATGCTTAAAAGGAAACACTTTTTATACTCTTCTAATGACCACGAGCTAACGTGGTATAATGGTCACTCAACACATAGTGCTTATCATCATGGTTCATGGTTGTAACTTCGAATGGTGTTGCCTTTTGTAAAGGTGAACTCTTCCTTGAATACACTGTCCTTGTACAGAGCATGTTTCAATGTCCTTGGCTGTACGTTTTTCTATTCCACCCATTATCCTGTAAACTATACATCTTCGGTCGAAGTCCCACAAACTCCTCCACAGGAACCCCTGCCATTTCATCCTCAATTTTTCTTTCTTCTTTGCAGTTGAATGTAGGAAATGCTTCCTTGGGTAATCATTTGTATGAAAAAGATGACCATCCTCTTGCATCTCTTTCTAAATGCTGTTCGTGAGGATATCAAAGCATAAGCTGTCTGTATCAATGAAGAGTAGTTTTGCCTTTACATACTTCTTCTTAATATAATTTCCATGAAAATCGAACATGAGGTCTTGATGAGCTCCAGAATAGTGAATAGTGACACTAGAAGCCTGCACGTGTACTCTTTGATCGGTAAGCCATCAAGCGGCTGAAATTCTTGCTAAGGCAATAATTTTACTTTCATTGTTGTTGATGAGTAGTAAGTCGATCTGAATGTAACTGTCGCCTCCACTGAAGTGAATGGGTACCACAATCTCATCTTCACAGCAGAAGACACTGGTGGACATGTTATTCATCTTTTCAAATTTAGGAAGTTAAAGACTGGTGTTGGAAATGTCATGACTTCTACGTCCAACTCAGGTTTAAATGCTCCATACTTTCATGCTAAATTTGCATTGTCATGTATCGGCTGTTGATGGACTAATATAGACCATAGGAAGCAATTGCCGCTGTGTTCTTAATTTTTCTGACACCTTTGGTGTGCTTTATTATCTTTGGCAAAAAATGTAGCTCAAGGCTTGCAAGGGGTCTAACAAAGCTGTATGGAAATCAGGCTGAAGAATTCCATCCAGCACCCATCCAGATTCTTGACGTTCATGTTCATCAAACCTGCTGAAAAGATCCCTGTATGCATTTGGTAATTCCTCGTCAATGTCCCTTTGATGAAACCCTTTAAACGTATGAGTGCTGATATAACTGGTATCCATACGTCCAGTCAATTGCCCTTCTTCATTCGTCACCATTTTCTTGAACTGAGCTTTAATATTGATGTACCATTAATGTTATTGTACCATTTCACACCATTGCGTAATTTATCTGTCAAATGTCGTTTGATATGATTCTCCCAAAGTCGCATTTCTTGTAGCAAGTCAGTTTCATTTTCATGGTTGAAAATTTGGTCTTGCGCTCGTCCGTCAAAATTTGCCTCTACCAATTTGCACTACATTCTTTTGTTTCTTTGCAGGAAAGGATGGTTCATCATTTTTCTTTTTTGCCAAATTTAACATCATAACAAACATAACAACCCCTTAATCCATGTCCTCTAACGTAAGCCACCTTCGGTTCACAAAAGTCTTTCGCAGTTCAAAGCTTAGCCACAACGTGTTGCAAAATACAAACAAAAGTTCGTCACATCTCATCTCCATGCTCTTCATTGTCTTGTTACCAATTACATCTAAAGAGCAAATGCGTTTCTGCTTCACCTCGCAGACTTTAAATAGTTTACAGTTGGCACTAAACGAAATATTATCAAGAATCTAAACTGTATCTGATGTAGAAGTACACATCTCTTCTTCGTTCGACAATGCGCATATTGTTGTACTCCATTCATTGAAAATATATTACTCCATGTATGTGCACAGTCTAAACAACAGTAGTGAAAGCATCCTACTATAAATGCTCGGTTCCATCCCATATCACCTTCACATATGAAACACTTTTCATTCAAGTATATTTCACACTGCTTAGTCCATTCCGGATATTCGTGTGTCTTGTTTGCCTGGTACTCCCATGCCAGGCACAGCGTGAAAAGAAAAGCGTGCAGCACTCTCTTTGTTAGATGAATTGAAGTCTTTGTTTTATTTCTCTGCAATAACTTAACGGTCTTCAGAAATATACAAGTCTCATATCTATCATTTGAAGTTCGATGATATATATTCGCAGAGGTTGAATATTAGTCAGACATCCAATGTAAACTGTTTCTTTCACATCATCCTCTTCAGAAACAACTATGTCTGTATCATCCCTTTCCTCTGTTAAATCAATCACATCAATTAATTCTTCTCCTTCTTTACGTCTCTTAATGTCTCTTTGTATACATATATTTTCGTCATCATTCTCTACATTCTGTTGGATATTGGTTAGGATTTAAAGTTAATATCATGGTATAATCTTAATATTAGTAATAATAATCGTTGCACGACGTAGCAGATGTTGATGTTCATTCACGTCTTGATCTGAAAACAAAATAGAAACATTATACATATATAATAATTTTTCAGTTTCTTTTCAAACACTTATTTAAAGAAAGTCTTGTAAAAAAGATAGCACCTTTGTCATGATAAGTTTACTTCTGCAGTTCTTCTTCAGGTTTTACACTTGGTTCTTTCTTCTTCTCTTCTTGATGTTTCACATGTGCCTTTAATTTCCCACTTGGTTCTCCTTTTGATTGTGCTGCTGAACCCCTTTCCGCTTTTTTTTGATGCTGTAGGTACTGTATTTGCTGTAAGTTCCATAGGTTCCGTAATCACCGTAGGTGCTGTAGGCTCTGTTGGTTCCGAAGGTACCGCAGGTCTTGTCTCTTTAAATATACTGTTCAGCATACCATATAGGGTATTCACTTCTTTCCGGATCAGGTGTGTTTGCAATGGATGCTGCCAAGCTGTAGCCAAAGACTGTTTTTTTATTAAGACAGTTCACTTCCATAGCTTTTGCGTATGCATAGGGCCAATAGCGCCACCAGGCGGATGGCATGTATAGATCCAGAATCAAAACAAACATGGCGTCAAAGAGGAAGCAAGGTGGAGAATATTGGGCTGCAATAAAGTGTCATAATTTGCGATATAATAATAAACTTTCTCTTTTCAGATTTCCAAAGGTTCCAGAAAGGTTTGTTTTTTAATTTGTCTTGAATTGTAAAGAGATCTGTTGATATTTTGGTCTGAAATGGTTGTTCAAAACAAGCTGAATAAGGCAAAAATCAGTAAATAAGGATTTTATTCATTTAAAATAAACCAAAAAAAAAATCGATTTTATTTAGAGATATTTTATAAATAAAACAAACCCATGAATGGGTAATCTACAAATGGCATTTGGCTGAAATAGGTGCAGAAAGTGGGTGATAAATACTAGACGGGCTGACCTCGATAACATGCGGTTTCCAAATTGAATGGTCAATACAGGCTCTGCTCAAGTCACTTTGAAGATTCTCAGTTTATGAATCTGAAAAAAGATTTAGTGTGCCATTCCAACTCTTTTCGCCGTTCCAAATGCACCGAAAAAATGTACGCTAAAACGAAAAAAACTTGAAAGTTCTATCAATTCGCAATCTTCCAAATCTGACGCAAGGAAAGACGATGTCATGAGCGGCACATTTAGCACACCAGTGTCTCCAGTGAGGTCTAAAAACGCAAGTCGCCAACAGAATACACCTCGAAAATCAGCACTTAAACGCAAAATAAATCAAATGCGATCAAAAATGTGGCGTATGCGGAATAGTAGCTCACCAAATGAGAAAGCTAGCGCAAAAGTGGACAAGTTAATGAATGATTTAAGACAATATTTACCCGCGGATACTGTGAATTTTATCAAAACGCAAGTGAAAATATCAAAGAAATCGGGACAGCAAATAAGGTGGCCAGTCAAAGATAAAATGCTTGCGCTATCCCTGTACTACCACAGCAAAAAAAGCGTGCAAAGTGCTCGCAAGGATGTTCAAACTGCCTTCGAAAACTGCAGCGCACACTTCTGAGGTCAAACGTCAATCCTGGATTTACAGAGAAAGTATTTAGTGCACTGAAAGTAAAGGTTAAATCACTAAATGGTGTGGACAAAAATTGTGCACTTATTTTTGATGAAATGTCGCTGAAAACCGGGTTGACCTATAACGCAACAGCGGATAAAATCGAGGGTTTCGAAGATTATGGTAATACTGGTCCCACCCGCTTCGTAGCAAATCATGCACTTGTGTTTATGGTTAGAGGTCTATATTCAAAGTGGAAGCAGCAGCCCATCGCGTATTTTTTTTTAGTTCGGGTCCTGTTTCGGCAACTACGCTCCAGCAGTTAACTCGTTCATGTATCGAAAAGGTCACTGGCATCGGTCTTAAAGTGAAGGTGTTAATATGCTACCAGGGTTCAAATAATCGTTCTTTTCTAGAAAAAAAGAAAGTGTTTCTGTAGAAAGACCTTATTTTGAGGTTGGCACTACCAAAGTGTATTGTTTTATGACCCCCCCCCCCCCCTTATTTGTTAAAAAATGTAAGAAATAATTTAGTGAAAAGTAGTTTCAGAAGCGGAGAGGAAGTAATAAAATAGAGTCATTAGAATGGTCCCAAAATTGACGGAAAATCACATATTTTTAAAACCTTTTGCATCAATGAGGGTTAATCTAGCAGCGCAAGTGCTTAGTCATTCAGTAGCTGCAGGAATCTCTACCCTTACAACCCTTGGAAAGTTGGAATCTGGGGCTAACAACACAGCCCATTTTATCGACATGTTTAATAAATTGTTCAATACTTTCAATAGTTGTAGTGTTAAATCGTCACAGCAGTTTGGTCATTCTTTTAGCGATGACAGTGAACACGCGCTGCTTCTCGAGAACTGTTTTGAATATTTATGTACACTAAAAATCCTACACTACAAATCCCAGGTAGTAATCGTCGTTTGCCGTGCATAGAAGGGTTTATTTATGTTGTGATCTCATAACAAATGAAGGATTCAAGTTTCTATTAACAAATAGACTTAATCAAGACTGCGTGGAAAATTTGTTTTCAATAATTAGAGGTAGGGGAGGGAACAGGGACAAACCAAATCCTGAGCAATTCAGAGCAGCATTTCGACAAATTATTGTAGAAAAATTGCTGGTGCAGAGCAATTCCTCCCATTGCAATGCCGATGTAGACAAAGTATTATTAGATTTGTCGAATATTTCCTGCCAAAATATGAGTAATTCAGCTTCTGTGTCAATCTCACAAGAAAGTGGTACATTTATATCGCCACAGACGGTCAGTATTTTTGATGTTATGCGTCTTCCGGATGATGTACCATTTCAAAATGTTGCTGCCTATATGGCTGGGTACTTGTTAAAAAAAAATCAGTTTTCGTGCTCTACATGTTTTGTTAAATTTAGCATTCCTAGCATACCCGGGAAAACGAACAGCATCTTTTTTACAGGAAAAGTCATATAAAGAGAAAGGTACTCTAGTTTATCCATCCCCTGAATTTGCGTCAATAGTCCAAAATATCGAAAAGCAATATGTTCTTTTATTTCTAAATATAATGCATTCTTCAAGGGTTATGTATAGGCTTTTTATTGGGATGAAACCTGCATTCGAAGGTGTTATAACTTGTAACAAAAAAGAATGTCATGAAAAGATTGAAGCCGCAGTAAAATTGTATATAAAGATTCGATTACATGCCTCCCTATGCGTTCAAGCGTGGTAAGTGCAGATTCAGGGGGCAAAAGAAACAGAAAAGTTCTGAAATTGATGAATATCTAACTGGTGAGTGTTAAAATTCAAAGTTTCATGCAGTAAAATTTACATGAAATAAATAAGTTATAAAGGTTCAAATGAAATGGTTTTATTTATTTAAGCGCCCACCCCTACCCCCTATTCATTGTAAATACACCACCTGTCAACACAAATTTGCATCCCAGTCAGTGCATGTTGTTAGCACAGCCAATGCTCACCATGACGTCCGCCAGAGGCGCTGCTACAAAGAGTATTCGCATAGCTATATAGCAAGTGAACTGTCTTAGTAAATAAACAGTCTTTGCTGTAGCTCAGTCTTGAGTCTTCAGCTTCCATTTTTTGTTAAAACACAAAGTCTTGTTGAATACTGTGATGAAAAGATGATTGAAATCGGTCCACTAGCTTTGAAGTTATGTGATGCTCAATCAAATTAATGCATGTATATACTGGGAGGGGTGGACAATAATAAGAGGTTTGAGGGGGTGGACAATAATAAGAGGTTTGAGGGGTCGGGCGATAATAAAAGGCTTGATGGGGTGAACGATAATAAGAGTTTTGCAGAGGTAGATGGTAACAGGGTCACATCAAGACGTCAAGACGGCAATAATAGATAAGAGTTTTTTCTATCATTTATACCAACGGTATCCAGAACATGCATGTATGTTCTAGAAACTATGCAAAACAGACTGTATGTTCTGCATGGATACTGGGGCGATGCACAAAACAGACTGCTATCCCTACTATTAGCTACTTGCCTCCCCCACCCTCCAACCTTGTGTTTTTTGCCCTCTGTTCAGCTTTCCCCACCCAGGCTACCTTCTCGCCCCCCGCCCCCACCGCAGTGTTTATTTTTCGTTTTTTTCTGTCCGCTGCTTACCAAACTCCAAACCATTCTAGCTTTAACCGATTTTCTTCATTTATTTATATTGTAACAGACGATTAAAACAGCAGATAAAAAATCTCTGGTAATTTGAAATTGGGGCATAAGATTTAGTCTTGACTGTAAGTATACGTTGGAAGCTTTTCCACCACCTGGTATCACTTTCCAAATAGAAGAAAAAGTTAAACATACAATAAAGCGTTTCTTGGATAATGCGGATCTTATGGGCTCTCTAAAATGCTAAAAGGGACATTAAGAGAAGAGGAAGAACTTTCTCATCAAGGGGGTCTCTTTTATATTTTTGTTTGAATTCTGTTGAATTTAGTCAATAAAGTAGTTTAAGATGGTTATGTGCAGTTTAATTGAGTCCGACTTCAATAAACACCTTACGCCCACGTTGATCCGATGTCGGGTGCGTAGTCTACCAACGTTGTGGAACGTCAAATGTTTACAGGGTGCCATTGGACCTTATTTAAGGGATACTCTGATGGGAGTTAATTGGAATGGAACTGGCGAAAAGTCTTATTTCCGCAGTGATCAAATCCTCCGAGATTCGGGTGTGGTATTATTATTATTATTATTATTATCATTTTTATTATTATTATTATATTATTATTATTATTATTAGTAGTAGTAGTAGTAGTAGTAGTAATAGTAGAAGTAGTAGTAGTAGTAGTAGTAGTAGTAGTAGTAGTAGTAGTAGAAGTAGTAGTAGTAGTAGTAGTAGTAGTAGAAGTAGTAGTAGTAGTAGTAGTAGTAGTAGTAGTAGTAGTAGTAGTAGTGTCATTGTTGTTGCTATTGTAGATGTTGTTGTCGCCGTTTAAATCGCCCAGCTCAAAATCTCAATCAGATTTATATATATTCGTACTAAAACTCGGCCTCGAACACCGTGTAGAACATCGCGAAAATAACTGTGGCTCAAGAATTATGCGACGAAAATGGGACTTTTTTCGATTTAAATGCTCGAATCGCGAATGCAGCTATGAATGCTGCATTTGATTATTGAATATTTACCCCGCCCCAACAAAAAAAAATGTTCTAGTGTGTAAAAATAAAATGAAGGGTGTTGTCTTGAATGATCACAGATTTCGCTGTCTCTTATATGAATGCCTTCTGGGGCTGTCATTACCATGCGTTATGTGTCTTTCTCTCCATAACGATGCATCAAAAATCATGAGGGATTCAGTTTGGAGATAGAACGTTTCCGAAGGCCCCCGTTTCTGGTGTGTAATCATGAAGCCTTCTACGACCATTTATAAGTAATAATTATGCAGCGTCCTCATTCTTTTCGAGAGAACACAGATATGTTCTTCTAAAAAGTATTCACGTAGAATAACAGCAGTTCTAGATTTGGTAAGAATTTGCGACGACATATTTCACAAGTCTCGATTATATTTTGTCACAAGCAAAACGGTGTTCAATATGTGGTAGAGGATTGTGCCATTAAAACCTAATAAAGGTTAGTGGGATCACCAGCTGAATAGATCCACGCCGGATCATTCCCTTTATATGACTATATTATGGCCATAAGAACAGATCAAACAACGCTGTATACTAAAATGACAACAAGAGATCCATATATTGGATACCAAGTGTGCTCCCAAATTAGATGAGTGCCGCCCGTTTTATGTTCGGGGAGAGCGGAACTCACATTTCTAGTTGTTATTTTGGTTTCTAAATTGTCCATTCTCAACAGAAAATCAATGTTGCATTGGTACTGTAAGCCTCACGAACTGTTTTGATGGTTCGAAGTTAAATTTTTTTTTTAAAAGTTCATTGTCAGATATAACATAAATTTAAAGAAAAAAATCTCACCCCCTCCTTTCCACGCTCGATCAAATACGGACGACTTGCCCATAAAAAGAGACATAAACAGTGAAGAAGCTTACTAACAGTCAAGCAGCCAGAGGCACAGGAGTTCCCAGTACTCCAGTCTACCGAAAAGTTGTGTCGTACTTTGTCAGAAGGTGGACTGTTCTTTTCATGTGTGTGCTTTAAAAAGTAAGGGTGTAGCAAACTTAAATTTAAAAAGCATGTGGATTATTTACAATATATGTGCATCCCTTATGCAAAATATAATATGCTTGCTAACAGTGCAAAGTATAAAGAGTTGATGCAATTTGTATGACCAATGTCGTTTTTTCACATTTTACTTATTATTTCTTTTTCCTTTTTTTTTTTGGGGGGGGGGGAGGCAAATAAAACTTTCCCCACTAATCATCATAAGATATTCCATCCGGGTACAACTCGGTGAATGACCGAAATTTGGCGTCTCAAGTATCAAGGTCAACAATGTAACTGACCATTCATCAAGTCTAGGTCAATTCAGGCTGTCAGAGTATCCAAGCCAGCAAATGTTCATAATTGCGGGTTACAGGGCAGCTAGAATTCAAAGTTTTCAGGAAAATGTATACGTCACGTTCATAATATATTTTTTATTACATGGATTCTTGTGGTGTATTCCTCAGAGCTTTAGAATTCCTCTGGGACCAGCATATTGATCAGCGTAAATTAGACGTGAAAAAAGTTGTTTTTCATACAGGACACAGAATAACAATTTATAACGGCATGGGAAAAATCATGCACACAGCAGTAGAAAAGACCAGATATTTTTTAGTTACCCTTGGATATTAATTTATACTTTATACAGTTTTACTAACTTGAGGAATTTTATTTTATATACACAACACTTTTTATTTAGAAGTTGTTTATTTTTTATGATGTCATTTTTTATGATATCATTTTAAGTAGTTAAAATATTATAAAATATTAATGACTGAACCTTTATTATGAGCTCTTTGATTGGTTCTAACTTTAGAAGGATGATACTCTCAAATCCAAAGAATTTGACACATAACTCTCATAAATTTTAAATGAGAGAAAATACTGACCCTGTATTCAGTATCATGTTTTGAATATAAAAATATATGTACTCGCAATGAAATTTCATATCCGAATTTTCTAAAGTTGTCCTTTAATTTCAAAATAGCATTGACATTCAATGCATTCCTATTGTCACATGCCCACATTTTCCCGTCTCCAATCCCATTCCAAATTCCCACAAAAGTTCGGATATGCAATGTTTCTGTTTGTCACTAGTTGGAAATGTATGTAAGGAAACTTATGCTGTAACAACCCAAATGCTGTTAATGTAGCAAAGTACCAAAAAAAAAAAAAACGAAACAAAAAACAGGATAATTCTCTGTGATTTTGGCTACAAAACAACATTATGCCTTTGTTGGATATAAAACTTCACGGATAAGTAATCTGAAAAAAAAATTCATAAGGGGAAATTATACAACCTTAGATCAAGATCCCTGGATAGTTTGCAACCACAGTCAAGATTTCAGTACAAGAGGCACACCACAACCGCTGTGGTTGTGCCAAGACAAAAACGAGACAAATGTCGTTTATTCTCAAGAAGTTCGCTTGTGCCGGAAGTCAGAGTGGTGATGCGGAGCAGAAGGAGCAGAAACAGAAGAGCAAGGCGATTGAGAAGGAGCTGGAGAGGGATAAGAAAAGGTACAAGACAATGCATCGCCTCCTGTTGCTAGGTAACATCTTACGATCGTGTTTCTGTTGTTGGCATACATTTTGATTATACGTGCTTTTCGGTGCACTTGGTCTGCCGCCGTATTCACGAAAGTGAACTCTTTAATTGGTTTAACTAATTGAGTTAACCCCCTGGTTTAAGCCAAGAAATTTGAATTGACCAAACCAACGGTTTAATCCACATTCACAAATAAAGTTTAACCCTGGTTTAACTAAACCAATGGTTTAACTTTTGGTTTAAGTTAAATCGCAGTTAACCCATATACGTCATCATTATTGCGGGGGGGGGGGGAGTTCAGGGAATTCCCAGAAATTTTCCAAGAGATTGGCACTCGCTGGAAAGGAAAAAAATAGTTATGTTTTGTTTTGTTTTTTTTATGTCGAGAAACCTTTTAGGTTTACAAGTTCAATAAATTATGTCGTGCAGCAAACATGTTTGAAACCATATGCGAAATCACCAGCATTGAATGTCTAAATGATGCACTTAAACTGAATTAAGTTGTTTCACAGCAAACTGTCGCAAAAACAGACGTTTTTTAACGGATGCAATGAGTGGCTAATTGATGTAAAAACATGATTTCGTAGCGAACTACCGTCATAAAGGCTGTTTGAAAGTACCTGGACACTCAACATGTGTATGGGGCGGGGGAGGGGGGAGAGGTGGGGGAGCCGAGAAAGACAGGAAATCACAAAGTAGTAAAAACATGAAGTTTTACAGTCAATGCTTTTTAATCTGACGGAGGTGGGGCATTACAACCCATGGCCCCCCCCTCCCGCCTCCCTACTTTACGGTGACTGGTAAGTATAGCATAGTTTTTATATAAAATTCGGGCCCATGCCGCCCCTCCCTCTGCAAAACCCTGTATTCGTCGATGCTTTCTCCATGATTTTATCCGAAAACTTGATATTTGGAATCGCAAGTCAGTTTCAAGAACAGCTGAAATTCATTCCCCTTCCCCCTTTTGGAAGGAAACAAGAGAGGAAGGACACAAAGTAACTGAATTAGACTCTTATTAGGAACCTAAACCTGGATTAATCCAGATCAAAAGCAGGGTTAATTTTTTGGTTTAATCTACTGGGTTAATTCGTATGTTAACTTTCGTGACTATGACATAAGTTAACTCAATGATTTAACATTGGTTTAAACCGCGAAGTTCATTTTTTTTCGATTTAGTTATGAGTTAACCAATTGGTTTAGATTTCGTGAACACGGCAGCCGGGATGTAATACAATTTTATGCCGAAAGGTTCTGTGCAAAAACCACATCACTTACATAGAACTCAGCTCATGTTTAAAAAAAAAGGCAATGTAAACATTAAAATAAAAAGAAAATAATAAAAAATAATCTTGTTTATTGCATGACTCGGGAAAATCCTTTAATCTGATCGATCGGTACCTAAGTCAATGATTTTCAGTTTTCAATATCAGTAGATATTGCACATATATGCAACCACTATATCAATAATTATGTCATGTAACATAGCATAAATAGTCAATATAAAGGTGTTTTTTTTTACCAGTTATGAAAGTGTTGACCCAAAGGTCAATATTTTTTTGCTGGTCAATAATACTTAATGTTGACTTAAAATAAGTCAAAATATCCTAATTATCTGAATGCCGCTGATACTTTTTGCCACTAAATTAAAAATATTCACGGCGAATTAATTACGTAACTTTTATTTTATTGGCTGCCCCACAGGCAAACGCTATGTGGTGTTTGAGGTTCTGATGATGATGAGTGTGTTCTGATGCCCGTTCAGTTTGGTATGTTTTATAGTGAGAACACTGGGGTAGTGGGACAGAAGATATGATCCCAGGTGTCCAGCCTTCACCACCACCCCCTCCTCCTCACAGCACACAAACGCACTCACACACACACAAACATACACACACACATACATACACTGCCAAGTGCACTGCTCGTTAGAAGGGGTAATTGAAATATGCTCAGTGGTCGCGGCTTTGCTCATACTCACTATGAAGCGTGTTGTGTCCTGCAGCACAAGTATTTACAACGGTCAATCGGGGAAACCATTCGGAAATCCCAACTATTTCTAATGTAGACACACAAAACCACCCAAAGGCAGACGACACCCAAAGATAGACGCAGGTCCAAAAAGAAGAAGAAGAAGAAAACTATACTCGCCCACCGAACACACCCAAAAAAAGAAAACAGTTAGCCTCGTTCTCATGAAAATGTGAAGCCTAAGGCCAGGAATGAAAATAGTCTTGTTTCTCATCCCAGTTTCTTTGTTTAAATTTTGACCCAGCTTACGACAGAACTTTTTGGATATTTCTCGAATAAATTAGACCGGGAGGGTCAAACCTGTTCTATTTCTGAAAATTTCGATGAGCCAACATTGGCCAAAATCCTTGTTTCATTTTTCCCGCAAACTACGGTGTAGTTGTTTTATAAAACGTTTATATGGCATGATACCAATGTTTTTAATTGATAACTTGCTACTTTAAAACATTGAAGTGTTACTTGTATCAATATGCTAGTGCTGAAGGCGTGAGTGAAACATTTTAACACAATTTTACACCCTGAGATCCCATTTTTAGTATTTTTCTGCTTTCCAGGTGAATCTTTTTTACTCTCAATGGCTGTACACCCCGTCGGCCTGCCGATTTTTTTTTTACTCAAATTTTTACACTTTTTTTTTAATTTTCGGTTTTAGTAATCCTGCCCGGGATGTGAAACAAGATTATTTTCCTCGCCTAAAGCACAATTCAAATATTCGTGCATGTGGTTTACCTTGAGTTTACAAGGCAAAGGTTGTGGGACTTACCTGAGATTGGGAGCAAATACTACTCCATAACCCGATAGATTCTATTCTATATCAACGTACTAAAAGACCAATAAAAACACAAGGCATTGAAACCACAACACACAATAGAGCTTGCACCATTACTTCTTCTTCTTCTTCTTTTCTTCTTCTTTCTACTTCCACTCCACCCACACCTTTTCTCTTATTCGGCCAAGAATCCAAAGTAAGGTTACTTTTCTGGACCTAGCTTTCTCTCTAGCACATATATCTGGATTTTTTTCTATTTTTTCCTTTATTGTTCGTGAAACTAAAATGCCAAATTTAAATTTAGGCACTGTGCTTAAAAAAATAACACCTTATTCTCTCGCGCAGTGCTAACTTTTCGGTCTGAGAAACAAAAACCCAATATAATTGAAGCGTAGCACAAAGAGAAATATTGTGATTAAACTTGTTTAACAAACAACTGAACGCGAAATTTTAACGTATGAAACCCATGTTTTGGTCTTATTTTGTCAATTTTCATGGAATTTCTATGGAAAATAAATCACAGTTAAGCCCAGGTGAAAAAATAACGTGTACAAAATTGTGAAATCATAGCCGAAACAGTTTTGCGCAAATGTTAGGACAAGGTCGTTTTTTTATATTTTTTAAAGCTGTACATCATATTTCGGTAAAGTGTTAGAGGTCAAGACTAGGAGCACTTGGTAACAGATGTACAGTAGAACTCCGGAAATACGACCGTCGTATATTTGTGTTGTGGTTTTGTTTGCGGGATTCCAAGCAAGGTGTCTTAGACTGCGACATTACTGGATCATAAGGAACTCTTGAATGTCGATGAATAAGAAATAACAACAAACATTGATTACATAATCATTTATTTACATAATAACACCCTATTTATATCAACATCTTTGTATCAAAATGATCATTTAAAATAAAAATCATTTATTTATAATACAATTCAATTCTTATACAAATAAAGTACGCACTCTAAATAAGTATATAAATACAGAGTCACGCTTTTGAACTTTCTATTTCTTTGCAACAAAATTATCCAGAGCTGATTATTTTATTTTACATTTTATGGTGAGAGTAAAAATTTGGATTCATTAGCCAATTGAGAGCTGGGTTTGAGCTCAAAGTTAAGATATTGAGACTATATTGATGCAATTGACATAGCAAACGATCTATTGTTATTAGTTCAAGGATCCAAAACCAGAGAAGTCGATGCAACTAGTGCTTTAATTCATGTACAGAAAGTGCTATGGAACATCTTTTTGTTTCTTTTTAATATGCATCACATTCTATTTCTTGCCAAGCGGCTTGTTTGCTTTGAGAATTGCCTAATTCCTGTAGCTGGCAAGCGTGTCCTGTTTGCACACAGCTTTAGTCATCCCCAATAGGGAAGTAAACAGTGGTCTAATTTGAGGGTTAAAGGTGCGCTTGTGAGTAAAAAAGTGGCTTTCGGTCGTATTTTGGAATGCTCTGTGGGGTTCCGTTAGAATAAAATGAATGGCAGAGATTTGATTCTTGTGAAAGTGGTCGTATTTGTGGGATGGTCGCATCTCGGAAATCTGGTGTATTGCCGTGCTTGTCAAAAAACGCCTTGACAGGAGAAAAATTTGGGGTCAGACGTTTGTCCACCAATTTAGTTTTGATAGATATTTCGTTCACTATTTGCGTTCCACCCGAAAAAGAGGAGAGTGTTTCGGAATTGTACTTCACATCCAACAAAACTGGGACCAAAAAAGTTACAACAACTCCACAAGAAAATTTATCCAACGTTTTATTCGAATGCACAACCAGAACTCCACAATATATAACGTTGCTTAGCAACTCGCTTTGCACCATTTGGACTCACACTTGAAGTGTGGCCTCTATGCTCTCCAAAAATCTGCAAACGGTCCGAAGTCGGCGCTCCTTATATACTTACTGGGAAGAGGCAGCCGCGCCATCAACAATTCGACCAATAAGAACGAACAGGAAAATAACTTCCCAAAACCATATGTTACAAAATACATACGAACTAGAAAATTATATTTTGGAATGATCACAAATTCGTCAAATCCACAAAATGATCTCAAACTAACTCGAAACTAATACCGTCACGTTCTCTACGATACAATCGTACTAAAACCCGAACTAACTGCAAAAATCCTGTCGCGCTTTCTACTAAATGAGTCATATCAACAGTTTCTCGCCAAAGTTCGCTTCAAAAACTCATTCGCCACTAACACCAAATAAAAGGAAAGGAAAGGAAGAATACGGCACAAAATGGCGTTGAGCGATACTCTGACAAAGTACACACATTTAAGATATCGTATGTCAAAAATTAACCCATAGCAACACAAGAACGCTCTAAATGTCATTTTGCATACCCTAACGCCTGTTTCCTTTTATCTAAAGCAATCTGCAGATGAATATATTTACACATTCTGAACCAACCGATCTAAGGATGACGTTAAGACAAAAAATCACCAAAAATTTATCCTCACAGGATATTTTAAGGGCTAGTTTTATTCTGGAAAATACGCTCTATTAGGGTCAAGGTAGCAAAACAGAAATCAACGCAAGGTATTTACTGTTGCGATAACTTTCAGAAAGGTCAAGCAATTTCGACGAATGGAAAAGTTGTTCTATGAACTAAAGCTACATCACCTGCTTAATCTTTTGGCATCTGGTGACATTTTCGTTGAGATCGGTGCCGCCAAAAGTTATTCATCTCTGGCCAATTGTTTAAGTTTTGTCAAAATTTGCCAAGGCCGTCAAAAGTTATGCTGCGAAATATTTTGCGGTTATCACGTACAGGCGGACGAATGGACTGACTGTAGGCTGAACAGATGGACAAACAGACAAAGTAAATTTATCTACTGCCAAGCAGGGGAGACATAATAATTTTAGTCGTAATTCGGCCAAAGATTTTTAACGCATTATCAATCATTATATTTGTTGCCCTTTAGCAAGCTGTTACCTTGTACCCAGTTGTTGTGAGTAAGTTAACCAATCATTTAACGTGTATTTTATGTCCGCGCGTGTAATAATATGCACTCATCGAGAAATTCAAACAATGATTAGTGTGCTTAGCACTTTTAATCACCGATGCAGCAAATTTTACAACCCTTTTAAAACTCGTTGAAAAATTGTCAATGCGTTTGTTGTCCTCAGACTTACGATAGTTAATTTAAATTATTTTTACATAGCATTTTGATCATTGATCATTTAAAGCATTAAATCTCTAAATTCAGTAAGTAAATAAATAAACATTCCGGTTATCAAAATTGCAAGGAAATACACTTATAAGACTCTGGTTCGATTGTGTAATTAATGTTTGTTTATTATTATTTTCTACTCTCCTGAATGATTGCACTTTTCAGCCATGTTTTTCTTCATATGCTGCAAAAAAGAAGTATTTTGGCAAGCTTCTAAATTTAGACCTACATGCTATTTTCTGCTTCTTACCATGAAACCAGACGAAATTAATCTGCCAAAATATAACTTGCTTAAAAATTGTTAATACTGAAGCTTACATTCACATTCAATACTGATGTCTCAAAAGCATAGATTCATAACATGTGATAAATAATTAGTGTGGTTTTGCGTGTAGTAAAACAAAAAATTCTTAAAACAACATTAAGTGTCTGAGAATATTCATTTTATACTAAGTTTTAAAAAGTAAAATATCACCTCATGTTTACAGAAACTCTTTAAATACCATCGTCTGATATTTGTGATTAGAGGGGCTTTCAAAAGGTTTAAATTTTCAGTGCAGTACTATGGAAATAACCCAATGTTGCACTAAAATGGTTTGTGATAATACCTTTTTTCTTTACCCAACTAAGCTGGCTTTGAACAAATCGACGAAGAAACAGTACCGTAAAATAAACCTGGAAAAAAAGAAATATCGGAAGAAGAGCAATGGGTTAGCTCTTCATAACCTGGCATACCAAATTATCAACCACTGCCACCGACTTCATAATTTCTCTTTAAAACAAAGGTTTACAAATATTTTCATGTGATTATTTTGTCAGGTATATAAAACAATATGTTGATATTTTGTAGTCATTGTCGTTACTCTTTTGTTTTGCTTTGCAGCTATTTTATCAATCATGACTTAATTCTTTTGAATTTTTCTGTTTAAGCAAAATATATTTGAGGTATTTTCTCTTTAGTTTTTACAGTTCTTGAGCTAGTTACCTTGAGCTAGTAGCCTTCGTATTAGTGGAGCAAGGGTTATTAATGTCTCTGAGTTCATGGGTATTTGACACATATTTTAATTGAAAAAGATTAAAAATAAAGAAATGCCACACCCTGCAGTTATATTCGGTAAAGCCACTTTGGGAGTTTTTTTTTTTTTTTACATATTTATTTAGGTGGGCGTTAAAGCTTAAAAGCAACTCATTCAAGTTCCCAATGAAAGTATATTGCTCTTGTTCCCATATCTTTCTACTTTGTTTTGTCTGCCGAAATCTTTATAAGACGATATTTACAGTCATTTTATAAAATTTAATACATGTATTGCTTTATTCAGAGCCCGACAAAATAACTTGGCGGAAGGATTATTAAATATTTTCGAACTTAATTGCAGTTGTACAAGGCAATTTGGTAACTTTGTTGTTATGTATTGGGGAACGAAATTAAAGTCATTCTGTCTATCAGCATCAGGGGTAGAGTTCTGGAATAATTTAGACTTTCAATTGAAAGAAAGCAAAAGCTTGTCGCTCTATAAAAAGATATAAACGTTGTCTTATAGAACGATATAATGTCGAGTAAATCTTAGTATTTTGGTTCTTATATATTCTCATTATAAAAGGATTGTAGCCTTTATTTCAGCATATCATAGTATTAGTTCATAGCGTGTATCATAGTATTATTACATAGCTAATACTGTCTATATTACTTGTCTTTTTATATTTTTATGGTAGTTGTAGTTTTTCATGGTTTACTTATTCAAGGTATTTCTAAGTAACATTAACAGGTAGATTGCATCTCATATGTTTTTAATATACCTTTTTCCTTTGATAATGTATGAGGAACGTATGGCTCCAAAAAAAAAAAATAAATTACAGTTTTCCACCTCAACTGTTAGTCAAATATATATTAGTCGTAAATAATTTTATTTATCAATTTGAATTAAACCATTTGGATTGATTGATCGATTGATTGATTTTTAATTTAAAAACAATATTGTGAAATGAATGAAAATCAGCTCTTCCATTGAATTATGTTTATGCATTTCATTATTAAAACTGGCAGCGCTCCAGTCAGTATAGTAATTCTTAGTACCAACAATATTGCAAGATTCTCCAAAGAGCACTTTTTTTTAATTTTGATTTTAACACGACAAATGGCAACAGAATGTTTGACATTAATTGGCAAGATTGAACAGAGAAACTCAGCTGTGTTTACATATTTTTCTTGCTTTTTTAGTGAATTTTCCCCCTTGATTTTATGCGCTGAAAACACGAATTTAGCAAAAGTGTTATGTTTCATGGCGTGATGAATGATTGCAATGTAGTTCGTTAAAGCACTCTTTATAACTATGCCTTGTTACATGAAGTTGTTACAAATATGCATTGTTTATATTTTTGCGATTTGGCTGATGTTACACACCTTATAGTAACAGGGTTTCAAGAATTAACCAAGCCTGTCGTTTCACTCGGCCCATTAAAGTAAGATATTAAAAAGGCCGGTATATGCACTTAAAAATGTATTCGTTTATTTGCATCGACAGGTGTTGATGCTAGCGTCACAAAATATGTATTTTCGTCCATTATTTACTGCACCAATGGCATGTTTCACCACACCTGGTGTTCTGCCAATAGCCTTTTCTGTCGTTTGACAGGTCGATAGACGTAAACAAGGCACCATCAAACACCATTTTATCTGATTCTTTGATGTTGTCATGCATATAAAGCACTAAAATAGTACGGGAGATATGTTTTAACATGTAAAAGTCTACCCAGTAAAACTGAATAATTCGTACTTGACGAATTCTAAGACAATTTGTTTACAGTCTGCAGACACATCATGAGGTTGTGTATGCTAATATTTAGGTCACTTTACCCACAATGCACCACTTTTCTCCACCCCTGTCAGTTAAATGGATCCTTGAGAGGATGTTGACAGTCGTTATGTGAAAATATGAGAAAATTTCGATGCAAGGAATAAAGTATGGTGCTCTTCAACGTTGTTAATTTCAAAAGAGGATAGTTTATTAGCATTTGTCCATTGGATACTCGTAGCGTGTGTGTTCTTTCCGTTGGAAAGCGGTATTTTTTCCAGGCTGGAGATTCCGGAAGAAAAACTCTGGATGTCACTCCTTAACAGTATGGGCTGCTTTAGGCCAACAGACGATGAGGAAGACAAAATGAAGAAAGAGGCTAATAAACGGATAGAAAAGCAGCTTCAGAAAGATAAACAAATTTATAGGGCTACGCATAGGCTGCTGTTATTAGGTTGGTTTTCGTGTTTCATTGGTTTGTTTATGTTTTGAGCTCTAGGTAGCCATGTTGAATAGAAATTAAAAATTGCCATTGATCTAATGATTGTTTGATGTATGTTGTATATTTCAGGTGCTGGGGAATCTGGGAAGTCAACAATTGTCAAACAGATGAGAATTCTTCATGTAAATGGATTCACACCAGAGTAAGCCTCTTCTGTTCTCAGCCTCTTCACATGAATCCGATGGTGAAGGTCATCAGATGTTTTCTTGAATCTCACCGGCAAGCGGTTGCCATTACTAACCAACCAACAAATGCAAAATATACACACCCAAATATTTTGGATAAAATGATAAAGCAAGTGTTTGTCATCTGGTAGTCAATTGAGCAATTCAATCGTGATAATTAATAATCTACACTTCAGCAAATGCTGTTTCGTTAACTTATGGTGATCGACATTTTAAATATTTGCAACCGAAGTTACTTTTACACGACTTATCTTTACCATAGAGAAATTTTATATAGGGAACTGTAGACAAAATTACTGTACGAGGGAGAGGAGGTAGAATTGGCTAAAGCAGATCGTAATTGGTGACAACAAAATGCTCAATTCCAACTCCACAAAATAAGCCAGCTGCAAGTTTTGCAACCCTATCGACTTAAATATACATCATTTGCGATATTTGGCAAAATAAATTTGTTTTGAGCTCAGGATCAGGATGTTCTTTTTCATTTCACCAATTTGGATCTGCTGTAACAATTCGTTCTTCCCCGCACGCGGAATTCCATTGACGTGAGACTATCCGCCAAATTGCGAGTATGTTGTCGCTTTGCATGCGGAATTCTAGATTCGAGACACATTTCCTTGTTTTGTATTCAGTCGTATCTTTTGTGAAGAGTAAGTTGTCGATTTTTGTTATTGTTCTGGCAGAATTTCTTACTATGCCTCACAAGAACCAATTAACGCCTAAAATTGATCTCACAGCATAGCAACAGTACATACAAGAAGTTGGTTTTTTTTTCATTTATGTAGTTTGAATGTTCTGTTCACGCCAGGTTTTAAAATTCCGCGTACCGCATCCTGTTTTAATAAAGTAGGAATTTTTCATTTGTAAAATGTTGTACCATGCCTCATATTTTGTGGCGTAGTTTGATGCAGAGCTGTCAAATTTCTGCCTCGATTTGGCAGTTGTGTTCTTTTCCACATATGTATTCCGACAACGCGAACGCTGTTATTTTTTCCTGTTTTGCATGAGTGTAAAGAATAGAGTGCCAAAAATAAAACGCAGGAGTGCGCGTTGAATTTGCTTATTTTGATGGTGTACGATGGGTCATGTAAAAGTAATTGGTCGGAATTTTAATTTCTGCAAATTGTGGTGCATACACTTATGTTTATTTTATGTAGTACAAAGGGATCAGGATGCTGGAAATATGGAGTAAAAGGACACAGAATATATTTTATTTGCGCAAATACCGTTGTTTGAAATATATACATGAAAAATTATAGAATCATTAATCGGTAGGCAGTAAATGTGATTATTTATGGTCTTGTATTAGTATGAACAAATCTCAGTGAAATATTTACCCTTTATTTCAATATTTTTAATCTTAAATATTTTGCTTAATGGATCGGAAACATTTCAAAGAATTGCTTAAGTTAGCTTTGCTGTAAATTACCAAAATTACAAAATCTTGTTTAATAGATGTTTGAAGGGCTGTATGCTTTAGAAACGAGTGAATTTGTTGAAAGACTAAACTCCTGCTGTTCCGTGAAATGCAGTGTTTCCCTGCAAAATATTACTTTCCGTTTTCCTCTGATTTCAGTGAAAGAAAGCAGAAAATAGAAGATATCAAAAAGAATATTAGAGATGCAATTTTGGTATGTTGTGATTTTTGCATTGCAGCTTGAATATAATAATATGTATGGTATCTATAGAGTTAACAATCCATTTGGACGTTCAAGTTTATTTCGCTTTCTCCCAGTAGTTTTATAACCTCCATATACATGCCGATAGTCGATTGAGCAAAGTTTCGCAGCGAATTTAGACTTGTGCTTGAACAGTTCAAATCGGTAAAAGATCGGCACTTCGTCGGGCTGGTCTTATCACATCAATAAGAGGCTGAGGGGCATCGCCTGTATGTACGTGTGTACCTCTATGTAAACTTTTACTTGAAATGCCTCTTCTTCAGTTTTGATCGGATTCCTTTCAATTTTTGTAAGAATGTTCTCTAGGTAGGCCTCTCTTGAAAAATTACTTTTTTTTTTGGCGACCCCAAAAAAATTGGCCAGATGGGGGGCACTTCTTAATTTATTGGTGTCTAGTTTTCGAAAAGCTTCTTTTCGACAGTTCCGATCAGATTTTCTTTAAATTTGGCCAAATGGGGGGGGGGGGGGGGGCAATTTTTTTAACTTATTGGCGTCCAGTTTTCAAACTGCTTCTTCTCCCACAGTTGTGATTGCATTCTTTTCCAGCCTTGTACGATTGTTCTCCAGCTAAACCTCTCTTGAAAAATTACCTTTTTTTATCGCCAAAAATTGGCCAAATGAGGGGCATTTTTATCCCCCGTGTAAACGAGGGATATAGTTATGAGCGTGTCTGTCTGTCTCTCTGCTGCAAACACACATTGTTTTGTCCGCGCAGACAGGGTTGGCATGTTTCTTCCATGGAGGGAAAAAACCATGGTTTTTCCGGGTTTTTTCCAATAGGGAAGAAATACTTTCTTCCCTCCAATTTCAAGGAAGAAATGGAAGAAACCTTAAAAGGTGTAATGTTTGGAATTTCTTTCAAATAATTTTGGTGTATTTTTTTCGTTTGTTATTTTTTTTTACGTTCTTTGTAGGTTTCTTCCCATTTTCTTCCCACTTTCTCCCTTTTCTTCCCGGAAGAAAGGTATTTCTTCCCAGTTTCTTCCCTATTTCTTCCCAGGGAAGGGAAGAAATACCTTTCTTCCCGGAAGAAAACCAACCCTGCGCGCAAGCTCTCAAAACTGTTTAAGGTATGGTTCTGATTTTTTTTTATACAGTGAAACTGTATCTATATTGTAGATACTAGATTCTATTTCCTCGTATTCAGGGTTCATACATGTCAGGGAAAACCTGGAAAAATATTTATGTCAGGGAAAGTCAGGGAAATGTCAGAGAATTTTTATTTTGCTGTAAAAGTCAGGGAAATATCAGGGAATTTTGTAAAAATGTCAGGGAAGATGGGATTATTTGGTAAGTAATGTTTTATATTATTGATAATGTATTTTCTGATATGTTTCTTTAGAGTATGTTACTTCAGTAGTTTTTAACCCAGCCGACTTTGTCGGACTGGGGTAGTCGTATCTCTATAGGGGGCTTGAATGTATGTGCGTATGTTAACCTTTTTCTTTAAAAATGCTACTCCTCAAACAGTTTTGCTCCAATCGTTTTGATATGACGCAGGAGTGCTCCCTGGGTGGCCCCCCACTTGGCTATTACTTTTTTTGACGATTGACGAAAAAGTGACAATATGGCGGCACTTTTTGTGCCCGTTTTGACCCATTTTTAAAATAATACTCCTCCTGCAGTTTTACACCAATCGTTTAGATGTCACGCAGGAATGTTCCCCAGAGGTTCGCCTACCCGGCTATCATTTTTTGCGGTTCGCCAAAAATTGCCGAAATCGCGGAACTTTGAAGTTTGGCAAAAACTGGAATAAAAAGTAGTAAATAACGGAATTATCAAACTATTCATTTCTCACAGTCTTTTTAACCCAGCCGACTTTGTCGGACTGGGTTAGTCTTGTCACTATAGGGGGCTTGAATGTATGTGCCTATGTTAAACTTTTTCTTTAAAATGCTACTCCTCAAACAGTTTTGCTCCAATCGTTTAGATGTTACGCAGGGATACTCCCCAGGGATTCGCCTACCAGGCTATTATTATTTATTTATTTATTTATTTTTTTTTTTTGCGGTTCGCCAAAAAATGCCAAAATGGCGGAACTTTGAAGTTTGGCAAAAACTGGAATAAATAATAGTAAATAACGGAATTGTCAAACCATTCATTTCTCTCAGTCTTTTTAAAATAGTTACAAAATGTTAATAGAAAGTTTCTTAGGTTCTTCTCCACCTGGACTTGCCGAAATGGTGGAATTTTAAAAATTTTGTAAAATTGTGCAAATGTCGGTAAATGCGTGAATCGTCAAAACGCAACCTCTCCAACATCCCTTTTCGCGTAGCTTCCACCCGGGAAAAAGTTACGTTCAAAAAAGCTCTTCATTCTTGGCCTAACAGTATTCGTTTCAGAGTTTTTTCTCTTTCCTTGTTTGGTTACTCGGCTGGGTCATGTCCTTGGACATGCTCGTTCAAATAGTTCAAATTTTAATCGAAAGTTTCCAAGGTGCTTTTTCCCCTGGACTTTACTTTTTCACAAATGACAATTTCCTTTTTTTCGCAAATGACAAAAAATGCCAAAATACGTGAATCGTCAAAGCACAACCTCTCCAATATCCCCTTTTCGATAGCTTCCAAATTCGAATTAAATGCATTTCACATACTTCATTTGTTTGGCCTAACAGTATTCGTTTCAGAGTCTTTCTCCCTTTCCTTGTTTGGTTAATCGGCGGGGTCATGTCCTTGGACATGCTTTTTTTTTTTTTTTTGGTGATCGTGCAAAAAATGGCCAGTTGGCTACGTTGAAAATCTTTCCGTTTTCCGAAATGCGTTTCCAGCTGTAGTTCGATTAGATTTGTTCGCAATCTTACTCTTTATGTAATGTTTTCTTTAACATTTTTTGCGCAGTTAAGAAATTGTCTTATGCTGCCGTTTGAATGTTTTCGGGACCAAGCCTTTCAGAATAGTTCTTCTGCCAGTAATTTTAGTAAGACTGCTTTCATTTTTTAGGCGGAGTCCAACGTTAGGGTCTTTGAAATTTACTTTTTTTTAAACAAGTTACGGGTTTTTAAACAATGACTACCACTTTTTGGCAACTATACAGGCCTTTTGATACTTTATTCCCTGGATCTGGTCTGGCCACAATGTCCCTGGACACATTTGTTGCTAAGTGGTATGAATAAATTATAGTAGAGGAAGTAAAAGTAAAACCCTGCAACATGCTGTTGCCAATACTCTTCTGTTTCTGTCGACCGAAGGGGTCGACAGAGGTTTTGTTTTAATCAGTCTAGCGATTGCACTGCGTCTTGAAGTACAATGTTTAGCCATCATTTCATCCAGGCATTGATAATGTGGCTAAAATAAGGTGAATAAATACTTCCTAACCATACAAACAAAAAAAAAAAAACTAAATAAAATAAAATAAAAAAGATACAGAGGGAATTCGCTGGCGTATCACTGGCGACACGGAATACATCTTTAGTTCTGTGGAGATTTTCATTTGGCAATGTTCCTTTCTCAGACTCTCTGCTGGGAATATTTCTCTTCGAGATTAGGGGTCTGTATGTGTCATTCATTGATACATTAAGAAACAGCAATGTTTTCGACTCACAAAGGAGCAGAAAACAAAATACTCATTTTTTACTTCACTGCGAATTGCTGTGCATCATTTCAGTTTCATTTTTATCGGTCTGCCAAAGCTGCATTTAAACAATTGGAAGGTCAATGGACTGTTCCAGTCCGCATAGCCCAATCATACCCCCCCCCCCTCCCCCCATCTCCGACGAACAGGAGTGTAGGGAAATGGATTGTGGTGGGATTTAATTTTCGGTCTGTGACGTCACTGATTTGCTGTTACGTATCTTCAGTTTGAATGTAGACCGTTAGAGCCCAGCCTGTGTTCCTGTTGAATAGAGGACCGTGTCCCTAGCCCACAATTACTGAAGAGAGTCAGTGAACACTTCAGACACTAAGATAGGTGTTAGTACGAAAGTTTCTCGGAATCATGCCCTGAGTATTTTCTCAGCTTGGCACTCGTATCTGAGAACTCGTTTTAACGCATCGTATTCTAGTGCGTGTTGTAATAGCCGTATATACGGAGTACATACGTGTTTGGGACACTTCGACCCTTTGCCAGTTCAGCACTGCCACTTTGGCCCGTCATGAAAGACGCTTCGTCACAGTTCTTGGGACACGTCGGCCCTTCGCGAAAGACATTTCTGTATATCACCTTTTAAATCTCTTTATATTATGATAAATTATCACTTCACACTTCCGTTTTTCTCACACACATTGATAAAAATAAGTTGTGTTTTCCACATTTTGTTGCTAATTTAACGAACTTGACTTCTACGGTGAAAACCTAATATGTGAATAAACTGTTAAAGTCGTGACTTGAAATTGTTGAATCGGTTACAACAAGAATGCCCGGCAATACTGTGACTAACTGAGATCTAATTAACTAATCACGTGTCAAAAGGTCTGTAGCTTCGCAACAAATATAAATAAAAAATAAAAAATACATAAAAAATCAAGATAGGACCAAGAAAGGGGTGAATCTTATAAAATCAGTGAGCGGTCCGGCCAAACCGTGGTAGAGGTATTTTAAAAACTGGCTACTGAAGCGTTTTCAAATGCCGGTCTCTGGCAGGTCCTTCCCTTCCCTCAACCTCTCCCAGACAGAAGGGATAAAAATTCACTCAGATATAACCTCAAAGCAATCCCAAACAGTAAGAGCAAAACCATTTAAAAAAAAAAATGGATTCCTAAAGGTTTTGAAATGCCAGCATTTGCCAAATTTTTGGCTGTCCACCAGAAAAATCAAGAAAAGATCACCTTAAAAGCATTCTTATAAAAATAAAAAACACAGTCTTCGAGCGTAGAAGTATTTTGAAATCTTACGAAAAAGAATTTTTCAATGCGCTAAATGTCGTGCTTGTGACTGCACTAGGAATCGGAATCAGGCCATGGGTAAATATAGTCACTACAATTGCAATTGAAGTAGCAATCAACCTGAAACAAGAATAATTGTTATTTGCAAAATATATATTTTTAAACTGATTTCGAACTCATCAAATACGCGTATAAAGAACAACGAAATGACTTTTCTCAAGGGCCGTAATGGCACATAAGCGCCAAAGCTTCTTTCGCAATGGCCGAAGTGTCCCAAAATTTTGGTGCCGAAATGTCCACCAGTGCACATCGACGGCGCTCAGACGATGATAAAAAAAGTGCTCTATTTACCGCAAGACTTTTTATTCAACAGTCTTTTTCAGACCAATTTATTCGATACTTGATTGGTATTATGCGATACTGCACAGCGTCAACTTTGTGGTCTTAAATATAATTAAGAGGGGACCGGGAAATTAGTAGAAAAGTTTGTTAACACAAGAAAGTTGTTAACAGCGCTGGAATCAATCCTTGTTTTTACTTCTGTTTTGCTGAAATGTATGGGGTTCTGTTGACGTCATTGAGTCTTGTGTTGGTCTATTTGCAGACGGTTACCGGGGCCATGAGCACGATGAATCCACCAATCAAACTCGGAAATCCAGAAAACCAACACATGGTGGACTACATACAAGACGTTGCCAGCCAACCAGATTTTGATTATCCCACAGTATGTATTTTTTAAAGAGAATGTGTCTTCTACCCCGAAGTAACAATTTTATGATCACTAAAAACAGTTCTTTCAACAAGATTTAAGTGGTATGTCGTGGTTCGAGTATTAACCTTGCCAAGCTGCGTGTGTGTGTTTGTGCCATTGCTTAGCTCCCAACCGGAGGCTTAGTCCCAGAGGTCGACTATAGGTTTGAGTGTTGTCCGTCCGTCTGTCTGCTCATAGCCGGCTCTCACTCCCAATCTGATCATCCGTTTCCTATGATATTTGTTATAAAAATGACGTATCATAGTTTGTGAGTGCTGTGTCATATTTATTTTGCCAGTGTGATATGTACATTTGACCCCCCCCCCCCTAAATGTTGGCCCCCCGGTCAGATCCACATATGTTGATGTTACCGGGGGGTCACAATTTTGGGCATGTAACCTCTCTGATCACGACCCAATCATTTCAATGTGAAAATGGCCGTCACATTGGATTCCGGTTGGGCTCTGTGCTGTATTCGGGTTTGGGCAACTCGACCCACTTTTACCCCTACTCGGCCGATTTTTTTTTTTTGATTAGAAAGAACAGCCATTTTACACGTTGATTTTAATTAGAACTAGCAACAATTTTTAAGTTGATTTTGATTAGAGCTAGCAGCCATTTTACAGTTGATTTTGATTACAACTAGTAGCCATTTTATGACATAGTTATGAGTTTTAATTCTCTTAAATCAAACCATGAAAGTCGGAGGACATTTTTTACATGAGATAATGTAAGGCGGGAGATGCTTCTTATGATGCGCATTGTTTTTGACGATGACAGAAGTGATTGCAACTAATGAATAACATTTTTTAAAACACAGTTACAATTTCTGACCTCGACTGAATTGCATTGCCAAATGCCGGAGTTCGTATTCTCGAGTTTTATTGACACATTAAAATCAATTGCATTCAACCCCGAGTATATTTTTCTTGGAGTAACTCATAAATAAGCCTTTACTTCATTGGCTGTCAGTACTTCTGTCAGTTCGTAAAAATAAGAGAATAAATAACTTTTCTTGTTCTCAGAAAGTCACAAATGAACAGGTTGAATAAGAGTTCATGGGAATGCACAGGAAAAAAAAGCGAACGCACACAGAAAATTCATTTGGATAATTAAATATTTGCACAGCTTGGGCAAGTGCGTGTCTTGCAAGGAAATTATAAGGGTAAGAACAGAGCTGGGTCAAGAACCCCAACATGTGCGCGCACAGCCTGGTCAAGAACCCCAACATGTCAGCGCAGAGCCGGGTCAAGAACCCCAACATGTCAGCGCAGAGCCGGGTCAAGAACCCCAACATGTCAGCGCAGAGCCGGGTCAAGAACCCCAACATGTCAGCGCAGAGCCGGGTCAAGAACCCCAACATGTCAGCGCAGAGCCTGGTCAAGAACCCCAACATGTCAGCGCAGAGCCGGGTCAAGAACCCCAACATGTCAGCGCAGAGCCGGGTCAAGAACCCCAACATGTCAGCGCAGAGCCGGGTCAAGAACCCCAACATTTCAGCGCAGAGCCGGGTCAAGAACCCCAACATGTCAGCGCAGAGCCGGGTCAAGAACCCCAACATGTCAGCGCAGAGCCGGGTCAAGAACCCCAACATGTCAGCGCAGAGCCGGGTCAAGAACCCCAACATGTCAGCGCAGAGCCGGGTCAGGAACCCCAGCATGTCCGCGCACAGCGGGGTCAAGAACCCCAGCATGTCTGTGCAGAGCCGGGTCAAGAACCCCAAAATGTCAGCGCGCAGCAGGGTCAAGAAACCAAGCTTGGCAGCACACTGCTGGGTCAGGAAGCGTGGCATGGCAACCAGGGTTGGGCTTCTTCCAGTTCAAAAGGTATTTCTTTCGGACAGCGGAAGAAATCCGGTAAAAGCTGAGAGAAAATAGAGTAATACCTTCATGGTCATTTTATTATCATGTAGTCAAGATGTGTCCATGTTACAGTCGATCAATAGTAAAGCTCCTGATAGGCCGTTACTAAAGGGGTAAAAAACTGAAGTGTAATGGGGGTGATGGTGTAGCTGTTATTCAGTGTGTGCCGTAAAATGTTTCCGACTTCAGTTTAAGCAAAGTTGGGGCATATGCAACAAATGTTAAGTACACAGCTTAAAAACAAACTCAGTGGGTCTGTTATTGCGGGTGACTGTTAGTACAATGAGACGGATGCGCAAAAAAAAACAAAAAAAAAAAACAAAAAAAAAAAAACAACTGACCCGGATGGGCAAAAACCCACAATAAAATTCACGTCTCGTACCATATGATGCTCTGTGAACTGACCACATATTCTATAACTCCGCGGGTTGACACTTTATTCCTTTCAGTGTTGTCCACTTTTGGACAGGAAGAAAGTATTTCTTCCAGACAGGTTAAACCAGGTTTCTTTCAGTGGTTTTGCACCATATTGGAAGAAACTTGTCAACCCTGCTGGCGGCACAGCTTGGTAAAAAAATACTGCTGAACATTGACTGATCGTGTGCTCATGTTATCTAATCATGTGGTTAAATCAGAAAGATGTTATTTGGTTGGCTATTTAATCGATTGGATAAATAGAAGCCTGGACACGACACGAAGAAAAACAGAGGGACTCTCGATTCATACACGTGGATGTTTGTGGTGAGGTTCTTTCTTGACGTTAATTAAACGGGCGATTAAAAACAGCTACTTTTCGTGGACACTGGAGTTTTGTAAATAACTGAACAGAAAGGGTGTACGCCTGGTAAATAACTGAACTAAAGGTGTATACGAACGGCTGTGGTTTTAATCTCTACCACTGATTTTCAGAAATGACAACCTTTTGGTTTTTCTGCATCAGTTGACTTATGCAAAGTGTCGTGTCCCCCTTCTGATATGGGACGGAGAAACAGAAATGTTCGTCTGTTACAAATGTTTCTTAAGTGAGGGATTTTTTCGCCACGGAGTTAAAGCATTCCATCATCCTTGGAAAATGTAAATATACTTTTCGTGTAACGAAGTCATAAGCTTGATCATGGTGCTTCGTTTTCCACTAACTTTGTCAGACTCTGTTCCATCCCGGATATGGACCTGTCACTGTCTTCGCGCACCTGTTAGCAGTTCACCGTCATCGGATATGGACCTGTCGCTGTATTCACGCACCTGTCAGCTGTCTTACCGTCAGGGGATATGACCTGTCACTGTCTTCACCCACCTGTCCGCTGTTTTACCGTCAGCGGATATGGACCTGTCACTGTGTTTACGCACCTGTCAGCTGTCTTACCGTCAGGGGATATGGACCTGTCACTGTGTTTACGCACCTGTCAGCTGTCTTACCGTCAGGGGATATGGACCTGTCACTGTGTTTACGCACCTGTCAGCTGTCTTACCGTCAGGGGATATGGACCTGTCACTGTGTTTACGCACCTGTCAGCTGTCTTACCGTCAGGGGATATGGACCTGTCACTGTGTTTACGCACCTGTCAGCTGTCTTACCGTCAGCGGATATGAAGAGGCCAATCCTTCCTCTGTCACACTAACAAATGGTGGTTATCGGCATAACACTTTATTCCGCATACCTGGCTGATCCAGGGGAACACGAGATATAGCTTGTAGAAGTTATGTACATTGACATAGTATCGATAACAAAATACGCTGTGGAGGTTATAGCGTGTTGTGAAACATACTGCATTTTAATGCAGTCTCCTCAGCAATTACCCGTCAATTATTGACATTAAGTGGGCTGCTTTGTGTGAAAAAAAAAGCATTCAAGGAACATATTCACGTGAGGTACTGTGTTCATTTCGACGTTGAGTGATGGTTGCCGAATATTATATATATGTCTACAGAATTACAATAAAAAAGTGCACATCAAATTGCCTTCCTTCGCATTTCGCAGCAGATCTTTCTATTGTAACAAAATAGTGTGGGGAATCTATGTTTGTGGCGTGTCCTAAAACATAACGAGAACCGAGAAACTTTAAACCAAAATTGTTGCAATAACTTTTTTCATGTTGATCCTCCATGGTCACAAGTGTTCTAAAACGCCCGATTTAACAAAACGAGAACCGACAAACTTTAAACTAAAATTGTTGCAATAGCTTTTTTCATGTTGGTCCTCCCTCTTCGCAGTGTAAGTTCATATAAAGTTTGTAAAATTTGAATATTAGCGGCGTAACTGTAAAGAGGGGTACTGAGATTCTTTGAAGTGCCTCACAGTAGAACGACTTTATAAGTCCAAATGTAATTGATTGTTGCTTGGTAGTTCCGAAAGCGGCCATCAAATTTTGTCGCGAGTATAACGAGTGAGTGCGTCACGTAAAATATGTATATATTTTGAACACGATCTTGTGTGCACGATATATTTCGAGAACGAAATGTCGGATCGACTTCAAACTTGACTTTTTCATTCCTTGGATAGGTCGAACGGTTCTATCAACTTTTGACGCACGTTACATTATTAGGGAAGGCGTATGACGTCATTACGTAAAAATCGTATGTGCGAAATTTATCGGCCGCTAAGCATGGGAGAAAGTTCAAACTTGGTGGGATTGTTGCTTGGTAGGTCCGAAACATGCTTTCCAATTTTATCGCGATTACAAGGAGTGGGTGCGGCGTATGACGTCATCACGTAAAATGTGCACATAATTTGGATAAGATCTGGTGTACAAAATATCTTGACAACGGGAAGTCGTATGGACTTCAAATTTTGTGCGGGTGTTCCTTGGGTCAGCCGGACGGTTTTGTCAACTTTTGAAGGGTGTAGATATTAAGAAAGGCGTATGACGTCATCAAGTTGAAATCTTATATGTGTACATTTCTCAGCCGCTGAACATCGGATAAAGTTGAAACTTGGTGGGAATGTTGCTTGGTAGGTAAGAAAGATTCTGTCAAATGTACCCGGACGTCATTGGGTAACAATGTTTAGATAGTGGAAAATCGGATCGACTTTCCGCTCCATCCCCCCCCAACCCCTCCACCCCGCTTCCCCCTTTTCCCGGCTCTTTTGTCAATTAAGAATAGTTATTAACTACTCTTGGGATTTCAGCGTTTTCCAGAAGATTTTCCAATGTTCCTGCATTCTTCAGGCATACTTGAAAACATTAGCTGCACAATTATCGATCGCTTCTTTGATATCGTGTGATTGGCCTTTTTGTGTGTTACAGCTATTAGCACCTACAGGTATTAGCGTGTTTTCATTTGGCTGTCAAGCTGTATTACATATGGGAGTAATTACGTAACAGCTCGCAATGTTTGCATTACCTGGAACTATCTTTCACTTTTAAAGTGGGTCATCTCATACATTGTGTTATGACAAGCAGCTCGCTATTTTGACACCAAAATGCCTTCCCCCACTGTCCCACCGAGGTGGGCCTTGTGTGGCACAGCTATGGTAAATGTCTTTCTAGTGTTTTTGACCGATGGGAATGTGCGAAGACAAGGTGTACCTTATGGCTATAATTACACTTAGTGGACAAACCCCTTATCGTATCGTTGGCTAAAATGGTTAGGGTTGCCTTTATAGTCGTACCTGAATTAGATATCTAGGGGAGGGGGGTTGGTTAAGGCTAGCAAAAAAAAAAAAATGCTGTTTCGGTAAACCTATTTAAACCTGTAGGTGTCGATTGCAATGTGTGATATAAGCCTGCACTCATGTTTTGTGTGCACTGGCCGCTCTAGTTTGCTTCAGAATTCTTATTGTAACGTTTTACCGTTGGGGAGAATCTGCAGCGATGCTCAAGCATAAGGTGGCTTGCGCTAGTTCAGTGAAGGAGAATAAAAGGAGGAAAATATGTAGAGCTTACATTAAGTTTCAAGTTTAAAATTTTGACGCCCGCAAACTGTGTTTATTTTTCAGACGCCAAGACATATGAGTGAACTCGGGAGATTCTTGGCCTGATTCACGGACTAACTTAACTATTGAATTCTTCTTCTGTTTTCAGGAATTTTATGAATATACAGATGTGTTATGGAAGGATTCCGGAGTGCAAACGTGTTTCGAGAGAGCCAATGAATATCAGCTTATAGACAGTGCAAAATAGTAAGTTCTTTTGTTTTAATCAAATGCCTTAAACGCGCCTTCAGTGTTGTGACTTGGGTAAGTGCCTCCACCGCGAGGCAAAATGAAAACCAGAGTGGCCATTTCTTAAGCATTTAGGCTTCGTATTGACATAAAATGGTGATGGATGTCTGGCCTTGACCGTAAATCTTATTATTATGCTTTTATCACACAAAACTTTGTTTTGCCATTGGCCCTGAAGTTGGACTGGTAATCCGGCTAATACCTCCAGTGCTTTAGTCACATAAAACCTGGAGAGTGCAGCCTTTTCGCATCATTTTTGACAATACGGGTCCTGGAGGGGGTGGGGGGGGGGGGGGTGGAGGAGGGGTTATGCATATATCCCATTCTCATTTCAGTAACAGCCAATGGGCAAAATATTACTCAGAGTGGGTATATATTGTTTTTTGGTGTTTACCATGTAAAAACAAAGAGCAGTTTTAAGATGCATCATTCAGAAATGTCGCAGGCACACCGTGACCACAAACGAGGCGCGTTTTGTTCGTGGTTGCCCCTGAGGACTTGCAGTTTCTTTTTGGTCACACTCTGGATTGCTTGTCCGCTGCGGGTGGCGCCTGTCGCCATTCCGTCCCAAGGTGTGAATTCCCCAACCCCTCCCCCCTCCCTCCCCAAAAAAAGGTCATCTTGGCTGCTTGAGTATGCGTTTCGTTTGACTGAGTCAGTATATAAGTGTGCGGACCATGGTTAATCCCCTTGGGATTCCGCTGTTGCTAGGGTGATTTATTCCCCACAGGTATAACCTGTGGGGAATATATGCGATCTACCGCGTGTCGGTCTGTTGGTCTGTCATCAAGAGCTTGTTAACACGATAACTTAAAAACTGCTGCAAGGATTTTAATGTAATTTGGTGTGTAGCTTCTATGGGAACAAACACAGATGGGTACTGTAAAAGGGCCAGGTTCGTCCAAGGAAAATAGACCAGCTGTACTTAGAAAATTTCAGCTTTTGATTGACTGTTGTGTGACCTTTTTAACCCGATAACTTAAAAACTGCTGCAAGGATTTTACTGAAACTTGGTATGTAGCTTCTGTGGGAAGAAACACAGATCGGTATTGTAAATGGGCCAGGTTCGTCCAAGGAAAATGCACCGACTGGACTTTGAAAATTTCAACTCTTGATTGACTATTGATGGCCGTGTTTAACTGATGGGGGGGGGGGGGGGGCGCGGTGGGGAATATGTGGGCTATGCACACTGCTCTAGTTATATTTTGCCATACGTTTTCGTCAAAGGTTTTTCTTTTTCGTCTTCACTGCGTCAAGCATTATCACTTTCTGGGTAGATATGGAAAGTAATGCCTCTTTATGACCAGCGAGGAAGGTGCTAATTTTGTAAAGAATGAAGAAGGCTTTGAAATGCAACTATGTTTGCCAGCCCATGGAAGTTGAAATTTGAATTTTTTGTTGTTCGTCCTTTAAGCACAGTGTTTTTATTGAGAGAGAGAGAGAGAGAGAGAGAGAGAGAGAGAGAGAGAGAGAGAGAGAGAGAGAGAGAGAGAGTCATTTACGAAATATCAGATTTTATATGTTACACCCCCTCCCCAATATTTCGGTATTTAGTGCCAGAAGGCTGTTTTGAGATATTTCCAAATTTTCATAGCTAATATATTGCCAGTTCTAAAGGGGTGTATGATGATGTTCTTAGAACGGGTTTCATATAAAGCTAGATAGTTCTACACGGCGTATCAGTCTTATTTTCTATTTTTAGTTCCATTATCAGAGTTGTCCACTTCAGTCGGTGTAGGAATGTATTCTATCGCGAGGACATGTTGTAGAGAATATATGAGACTACTTTATAAAGTTATAACTATCAGATACCAGGTTGTAAATATCTGATAATTGGATGCATTCACGACCGGCTTATCGCCAGGCGACCACTAATTTCGCGACACATTGTTTGCGCACTTGTGCATAATTACGTTTTGTTTTGTGCGCGCTGTATAGGTGTAAAATGTGTGGGCGATGTGAGACGTTCTCACTGGGGTCTTTGTGACTTTTGCCATGGTGCGGGTCGTTTGCGTTCACAAAAGCTAGACACGTGGAGGTCAAGTGACGTTACATATGGTTGGTGCCATAACGGGCTGACGATCTAGGGTCAGGTTTTTGTGAACGTGGGGATCGTAATCAAAGAATTCAAGCATATGGAATGAACTTGAAAAATGTTCGTAAGTCCCGGTTCTTGCATTTTGAACAAGATACCCCAGGCAAAGAGCATGCCCCGAGTGTGAGTGTGTGCACACATGCATGTGTGTCTTCATATTAGGGGTGATGCCCACACTTGCCCGCTTTCTTACCACAACCTTAAAATATGCTAATAGTTATAAATAATAATAATAATAATAATAATAATAATAATAATAATAATAATAATAATAATAAGCCGGCAGGTGTGGCTGCCAGGCAAAAGAGTTAGAAACGTCTATTGTTACAACTCGCGTGAGAGCCTGAGCTGCCTAGTGGCCCGCGAAAGGCGGCCAGGGCGGCCCACCAGTGTGAGTAGGGGCTTGTTATTGGGATTGGCAAAGCGGAGTAAATCGTTACATGGCACGGTGGTATTACGTGGATCCCGACCAAGGGTTGCTGTGGCTTGCTCTGTGGCTGTTTTCGTTTTTGTTTTTGTTTTTTGTTTTTTTTTTTGCTGTATGGTGGCAGATTTATAAAATTATCTTGCGGGCGAAAATGTCGGCTCATCTTTAAATGTGACGGAAGTGTGACCATGTGACTATATGCAACTTTACTCCGTGGCCCTCTCCGAAGAAACGAATCAAATCCAGAATTTATTATTTGTTTATTTGTTTGTTTTTGTTATTTCACAGCTGTTTAAACGAAGTATCTAAAACAAAGTTTTTACACTGTTTTGATGATCCTGTTTTGGATGAAAATCATCCTGGGAATCATCACATGTTACAAGCTATTGGTCCATCAAAGTTTGACCATCATTTATTCATGTAAAACCAATTTATTTTTGCGCGCCGCAAGAATTCGTCCCAGAATAAGTCCGCTGGTTTGCCTTCCGTGTTTGTGTTGTGCACCTTTTACGTGTCATAAACAATCAAGTATGCGTCATAGGTTATAGGTGCGAAAAAAATTAGAATAGGACATTTAATTAAGTGATACACTCGTAATTTGCCCTGGAGAGACCCGGTACGATACGGGTTCATATGTTTCTTATGCCAAGTTGTTGAGAAATCTCTCTAAAACTCATCTTTCTCGAGCGCTTTAGTAGCATTTTTTGTAATGGGGCATTTTAACATTCATTGAGTTTAATCCACACATTGTTTTCTAAAATAAGAGCCGAGCCCACCATAACGAAATGCTGTGACCCTTACTGTTATTCCGAAAAGTTCCATATACCGTTAAACTTTCTGTATGACAGTCGATAGAAGTCTCAAGTCAGTTGAACGCTGTCAAGACCTTGAAAAGATTCATAGTGTCAGAAATCGCGGTATTACCATGTGTTATAACAGTGGTGTTGCCTATTTTGAATAGTTCTGTTGTACACGGTTTTCTGAACAGAATATTAAAGCTATCACCCCATATGTTATCTATGAGTAGCATTCACAACAACAATTTTCAAGAAAGAACAATTGTTACCATTGTCAAGGTCCAGGTGTTGCAGGTTGCACATCCTGGATTTGTTTTTGTTGAGCTTGAACGGGTGGTCCACATGCCTAAGTAAACTTCACTCATGTTGATGACTGAACAGTCGCATTCACTCTTCAACTATCTGATTTGATATTTCACTGAGTGCTTGTTTATCCACTTGAATTTGAGCATGACAACGTTTGTCCGTGTCGGGTTGGGGGCTGTGCCCTCTACGATGGCTTGTTGTTGTTGAGCTTGAAGGGGCGGTCCACATGCCTAAGTCACTGGTGCTGGTGATCGAATGCGGATTCTCCGGATTAAAAATGGCCCCAGTTTCAGCTGTGTTTCCACCCTGGACTTTACTTCATTGGTAGGCTTTTCAATATTCTGATTTCGAAATGTATGAATCCCTCCAATTCTGGAGAACTCAGATTTCACCCCGGCATTGTTACGTGACCAACTGCGACCAGTACTGATTTTAGATCCAGTTCTTTTGTTTTCGAAATGAGATCCACAGCGGTCAATTCTGTGATTTCTATAACGACCGATCCTTTTGGGTAGTCGAGAGTTAAGATTAGGGTTAGTGAACTGGAAGCCAGCTGTATGGGTATGTATATACGTTTCGTAAACGCGCCCACAAAAAGTTAGTAACGATCTATATACCAGCAATGTGTCGTTGCTCCACCGTGACCACTGTGGACTTCCGAGTGCGTGGCTAAACCTTTTCGAGGAAACAACCTCCCGTAAAATGTATTTGGGGCATGCCTACTCGCTGGCGAAATTAGGAGAGTGCAGTGGGTATTCGATAACTTGGTTTCACCCGAGGTTTATGTTGGAGAAAAACTAGAAATGTATATTGTAACGCGTGACCATGTACTTCCATAGAAAGAAATAATACGTGCATTTTGTGTTCACTAACCGCGTACGAAATTAGTCGCATTCACCCGAACGTTAAAAGCTTTGTGACCAAACGAAAGTTGCCAGGCAACGCACAAGCGGCGTCACAGTACAAGGAATTATGTGAGAGGTAAAAGATGTTTATTTCTGCTCTGCTTAGCCATAAAGGCATGACTACCTGTGTTTGTGTTATAATAGGGATAGACCATGGTGCTGGTGTGTTTTGTGTTGAATTCGGACACTTGCGGAAGGCCAGTGAACTCGCGATTCGTTAACAAGCCATCCACGCGTGTCCGAATCCAATGAAAAGTAGAGAGCTCCATGAGCTATCAACTATAATAAGCAACTAAATTTATTGAATAATAAATAAGTCATGCTACTTCTCGAAGTAGAAAAGTTATGTACAGCGAGTTTTACGGCTATGTGCTGTATATATGACGTACATACATCCTTATGTATCAGACAGATTGGGAGGGGATACAAATTCTAGCGTCTGTAACCGCCTACAGACATTTTGTTTTTGTGGTGTGGGTGGACTGGTAGAAGAAACCACTCATTCGCCATAATACCCCTAAACAGCAGACTGAAATTTAGTATTTTGCGAAGTGTGACATAAAGTATGAAAGGAAAGCACAACATGCATTTGTGTCTGGTTTAGCTGATGTTTTAATCGCGTAATAACGATCTATTAATAGAAATTTCATTATTTATAGGAAATGCTATCATAGCCTTTTTTTCTGAATGCAGTCGGTTGTGGCATAAGCCCAGGTGACGACCGGCATACTGGGCTTATGTCCGTCATTTCTTATGATTGTCAGTACGCGTACGAAGGAAACCGTCGTATTTTTTGTAGAGCATACGAGCTTTTCCTGCACCGAAAACGTCACATTACGCACTGCTGAAAGCTTGCATTTGATATCGTCAAAAAAGCGTAACTGATCGATGGAAAATCTGGCAGAAAAATTAAGGTTTAATAAGAGATTATAATTGTTCATGAAAAAGAAATAAAACTGCACTCGAGTTTGAACTGATCAGAAGACGCCCCCTCCCACTCCCCCTCACCCCCCTTAGCCTTGCACACTTCACAGTCGCCTTTCAAGCTCCGGAACGATTCCTTTGTTTCGAACACATAAAGGAACATAGATACTTTATTCAGATTCTTCGACAGCATCTTCGAATGGTTCTCGGTTCACACAACGTTCAAATTGGGAAAATTCGAATTGGGAAAATTCGAAACTTTTAAAATTTTTAGCACCTAATTTTTCGACAGCGGGCAAAAAATAAAAAGTTCAAATTTCATCTAAAATTACAGATGTAACCCATTTACCAGGAAATAGCTTTTTGGTGACCAGTCCCCAGTTACTTCAGTTGTGTAAAACTTAACATTTGTATGATGATAGATTCAAGATAAAATGCCACTTGTCGGAAAGTTTATCTTTAAAAAATAAAGAAACGAAGTGAGAAACCAAGCGTTCTGTATAAACACCGCATTATTTAAAATAAGTATTCTGAAGCAAATAAGAAACCAGATATTGTTTGGTAGACTATTCCGGAATGGAATGTTTATTAAACTGTTAGCAGTGAATAACCTATCGAAATTTATTTGCATTTTTATTGATTTCTTTTTCATTGTTTTTTCCTGTTTCAAAGGCAAGAAAATAAGTTGTCTGCAACCTAAAATGGTGAAAAATGAAAAAGTTTCGATTTCTGTGACATTCTGTGTATCGATAGTCTATTCCGGAATAGCCTACCAAAAAACTTCTCGATTCCTATTTGCTTCAGAATTCGTATTTTGAATAATTCGGTGTTTATTATAGTAATTACCTGCTTACAATGATTTTGAGAAATTACGCATTTAAAGTTGGTATTGATTGATTGATTGGTATTGATTGTAACACATAAGGTTTGAATTGATTCATCAACATGCGTCTGTCCAAACCGATCGCTGTTTTAAACCTACTTCATGTCAGCTGGGTGGAGTGGCCTATAGACATTTTTGTTTTATAAAAACTTCTGTAAATTTGGAAACACGCCGGTTAAAATAGACACTCAGTTGTTTAGTTTTGACCTAAGATCAGAAACACGATTGCTGTTGGCCCATAATGTTATTATAGATATATATATAGATCGTGACACTAAAAATAGAAGTAATTGTAGATGAAATGGCGTGAACATGAGATGACTAATATTACAAGTGCTGGGAGAGATTTTGCCTTATGCTGCATTCACATGGTGCGTGACAACTGGAATGTTATTACAGAAATGTTGTTTTTCTAGGAAGGTTTCTTCCTATTTTATATTTCAGTATAGTACGATTTGATTGGCCAAGAGATTCTATTATTCTAATTCTAAGCGCTCATTGGCTCATACTCAGAAGAAGACCTAAACTGTGTATATTGCTCACTCTTTAATGGAATGATTGAATGGCGTAATGTGCTGTTGAGCTACACGCCGTCCCTCAGTGAATCAAGACAGGTACAGGCACCAATCTGCTTTGCATTCCTGCATGGATTCATGAGGGCTATTCTCCAGGCAGAAATTCCTTAAAATTGAATCGAAAGTGGTGCCCCTCATTAAAAGACATGTCCTAATTAACAGTGGTCACATCGGCGAGGGTTGACGGCACCTCCCTTAACACGGGCATCTTATCTTGACATATCTGCACATGTGTTGTGATAGCTTTATGTCACATAGTTTGAGAGTGGATGATCACAGACCGCCAGACCGCCCGTGTCTTCACTACGACACGCCCGTGCGTGGACTTCTCCTACCATTTGATTAGCATTGGTCGTTTGTGAAATGTTTGCTCATACAGTTGCTTTCAGTGGCTTAGAAAGCTCGACAGTTTAACGCCTTTCCCACCGACCCCACCACCCCTCCACCCAAATAAACAAAACAAAACAACAGTGAACTTAAGCACTATGGAATCTGACACGATGACGGACAGACAAGTGGTCATCTTATCTTGTGAAGAGAAGGTCTTGATTGTTCGAGGTACAGTTAACCCTCTCCGGTAGTGAACACCTACTTGACGAACCTCTCATTAATGAACACCAACTTGACGAACAATGTCTGACTAGTGAACTCTGACTTGTTGAACAAGCTCTAATTAGAGGACACCGAGTTGAATTACAATTTCAAGTAAGTGAACATCGATTTGGTGAACAGCCGCAGATATCCAAGTCGAACGACCTCTGATTAGTGAGGTCGACTGCAGCTAATCGGTTTCTGTGTCGAACAAGGTTCCCATAGCAACGGTCACGTGTGCCCAAAGGAAATTTTAAATCTTAAACGGAAAACTGAATTAGAATGTAGAACAGTTACCAAGAAATGATTTCAGCCATCCCCCTTTTTGGCCACTACTCTCGCCCGTTTTTGCCATTAGTCTGCCCTTTTTTGCCATTAGTCTCTCCCCCCCCCCCCCGTTTTTGCCGCTAGTCTCCCCCATTTTTGCCACTTGTCTCTCCCGTTTTTGCCATTAGTCTCCCCCCCCCCCCGGTTTTGCCACTAATCTACCCCTTTTTTAACTACTAGTCCCCCCTGTTTTGTCGTTAGCCCCCCCTTTTTGCCACTAGTCTCTCCCGTTTTTGTCATTAGTCTCCCCCCCCGGTTTTGCCACTAATCTCCCCCGTTTTTGCTATTAGTCCCCCCTTTTCTGTCGTTAGTCCCACTTTTTTTTTTTGCCACTGGTCTCCCCCGTTTTTGTATCTAGTCTCCCCCTTTTTTGCACTAGTCTCTCCCGTTTTTGCCATTAGTCTTCCCCCGGTTTTGCCACTTATCTCCCCCTTTTTGCTATTAGTCCCCCCTTTTTTGTTGTTAGTCCCACTTTTTTGCCACTAGTCTCCCCGTTTTTGTATCTAGTCTCCCCCGTTTTTGCCACTTGTCCCCCCCCCCTTTTTGCCACTAGTCTCCCCCTTTTTTGTCGTTAGTATCCCAGAATATATATCGATTGAGCGACTTCCGTGCCTGTCAGACTGTTAGTGGCACAGCAGTCAAAGCATGCGGTTTTTTTCCCCCGCTAACTTTTTGTCCCCCTTGTTTGGCCACCTACAGTGATGCCAAAGCACTAGAAACAATCAAGTCCCTGTTCTAGGAACCCTTCTATTTATAGAATCTCAGGACGGCTGCAAATAAGTTTGACATGCTATGACAGTCTCAAAAAATGACTGGCGGGAGACAGTATAGCTGCTTCCGCATTTCCATCTAAAAGTGGCATGTTCCTTTCTAAACGTTTTTTTTTTTTCGCGTTGTTCTCTTTTGAGATGTCCCTGGTAAAAAATATAATAAAGAAAAAAAACTGAAGTCATAAAGAGGCTTTTAGAGCTCAGTCCTTCCCCCCCTTTGCACTCTCGCCCTTTTTTTTCTGTATTGTTAGTAAAATTCTTTGTTGCGGGGGAGGGGGGGGGAGGGGGTGGATTCGGCCTACGGCTGCATTTACAGTGGTCTCAGATATCGATCTACAAAACCCTCCTTTTGGTCACTAAAAAATAAATTGATAAAATAAATAAATTGCAAATATATATATATATAATATATATATATATATATATATAATATATATATATATACATATATATTATATATATATATATATATAGTCAGCTGCTTCCCAAAAGGCGCGTAAACAGCCTCCAGTCGAACGCCAGCACCCCCCTTTCTGCGCTTCCCCTGTCGATCTGTCGCTGCCATCCAGTTCTGACATGGCTTCCTGTTTTTTAATAGGCTTTCAACGTGCAAGAGTGGATGGCAGCATATGTCAGGAATGCACTAAGTCTGTACTCGGCTTGGAATTCATGTCAGGTGTGGTCGGAGGGGGTAGTCGCGGGCATGGGGAGGGCTAGTCGTCCGGCATGGGAGGGGGTAGTCGCCGGGCATGGAAGGGGATATGGCAGTCACCCGTGATGGGATGGAGCATTGGTCGTCAGTCAGGGGAGATGTGTTGTAGTCATCCATCATAGGAAGGGTATTGAATTCGCCCATCATGGGAAGGATTTGCAGCCATCAAATGAGGGGGTATTGCAGTCAGCCGTCGTGGAGGGGGGGGGGGGGGTAGTCAGCCGTTCGTGGGAGAGGGTATTGAAGTCAGCCGTTCGTGGGAGAGGGTATTGAGTCAGCCGTTCGTGGGAGGGGTATTGCAGTCAGCTGTCGTGTGGTAAAGCAATGAGTCGCCACTCATGGGAGGAAGTAGTCACCTGCCATGGAGGGTGTAGTCACAGGCCATTGGAGGCGGTAGTCACCCGTTATTGGAGGAGGTATTCAGTCGCCTGTCATGGGAGGGGGTAGTCACCCATCACCTTAACAACAGTGCTCTGCATTCCTTTCGGCTTTTCCAGCAGGTGTGGCTATTGAATGCCCCTAGGTGGCTCTGTTTTGGGAAAATTATCTTCTCTTTCACTTTTAGTATTAAGTAATGGAATCCGTTGCGTGATTATACAATCACGTCATTTTTCCCTTTGGCCTGTGGAGATAGAATTGTGAAGTATATGCTTTACGTGTTTTTGTCAAGATCATGACAGCCAATCTCGTGATGTGTTCCTGGTAATGCTGCGATCGGTGGCAGCGCTTCCATGGCGAAAAAAAAAAAAGAAGAGAAAGAACTGCTCAGGCAAACAACATATACCCGATAACTTCACCGCCTTATTCATCAAAATAGCTTCTTTTCAATGTAGCCCTTTTCATGGGTTTGATACCTTGACAAGTGGAGTCTGCGATTTGAGGTTTTTTTTATTGTAAAGAATGGTATACAGACCACGGCATATGCGCTTGAGCTAGCCGAGTCGATTGCCTCTGCACTTAACGTTCTGTATTTTGTCTTTTTTCTCGCAGATTTATTGATTGGCATGTGCAGTGCTGCTAAAAATAGCGACAATTGGGCTCAAAATAGATCTCTCCTGCTATGAATACAAGCTATGTACAACCAGAGTAGTCTGCTCAGTGTTTTAATAAACTTCTGTCCGACGGTCAACAAGTACGGGTTATCCCGCCCAGGGGTATACAGCGTCCGCATCCAAAGAATCAGCAGGCTGGGAAAACATGACTGTTGATGGCTTTCTCCGTAACCCTGTTGTTTTAGCGTAAAAAGGGACTTTTCAGTGTTATTCGTCGTACGAGTGGTTTTGAAAAGGAGTGGCGAATTTACAACACCGCCTTGTCTGTTATCTAGGCCAAGTGGCACGTTACTCAATGTTGCCTTTTCTCATCATTTTCTCCCTGCTTAAGGCGGGGAAATAAATGCGGTATCGGTGCTATTATTGTGTTCTGTATGGGTTCTAGGCACTCGCACACACATATCAAGGCGCTTTACTGAAGCATATACACGTAATCCAGTTCAAAGATAGATGCTAACAAAAACCCTTCCGCAAAATTCTTTCAGAGTATGCGGTGGATTAATCCCTGGGAAATCGGCATCAGCTCGAACAAACCGCCAAGAGAAGTTCTTGTTGGTTTTGGTAATCCTCCTTTCATTACGAATGATCAGGTGTGTGTGTGTGTGTGTGTGTTGGGGTGGGGGTGGGTGCTGTGGACGGTGTGGGGGAACAGTTAAAAAAAAAGACGGAATTATGTAGAAACATATACATTTCCGTTTGTAGCAAATCTTAATTAGTAAGCAATCAAGCTGTTACAGCAGAATGCAATTTTTATGTGAATTTTAAAAACCCTTTTCTGCACTTCTAGAGTTTGAGATACATAATGAGCCGTTGAACACTGCCATTTCGTATGGAAATTAGCGGAAGTCGGTGGCCCGTGAATCCCTGGTTTCGGCTGGAGGCCCATACGCGTCAGACGGTGGGGCCTGAGACATCCCGAGGTGCCCCAAACAGCATTATATATATATATATATATATATATATATATATATATATATATATATATATATATATATATATATTTTTATATATATATATAGGGTTCGCGCTGGGTTCTCAGGAATGTGAGTCAAAAAAGGAAAGTGTGACTCAGTTGAGTCCAGAAAGACTCGCTGGGTTCCGAAAAAGTGAGGCATTTCGTAAAAAAATGCCCCAAAAGTGGACAAAAACCCCGCCAACGCGAACCCTGTATATATATATATATATATATATATATATATATATATATATATATATATATATATATATATATATGGCAAGTGGAACCAATGGCAACGGAAAAAATAGCAAAGTGAAAAAAGGAAAAAATGGCAAATTTTGTTCAGTCGAAACAAAGAAATCGCCTACCTTGAATACTCGGGATCAAATAAAGTCCAGTCAAAGCCACTTAGTGCCACTTGATGTCAGGTATTTGGGGTGCAAGCAAAAGTGGCAAAACGTAATCCCTGTGTGCGGCACCGTTAATCCTTTGGATGCTCGGGTGCCATCACAGCAATACATTTATTAGGGGCGTTGTCTAGAATGAGCAACATACTCGTGATATTACGCTGAAGAATAAATTTGACAAATGTGATAAAATTTTTATTTTGTTATTTTTGCCATTTTTTCCGTTTTTCACTGCCATTTTTTCCGTTGCCATTATTTCCACTTGCCATATTTTCCGTTGCCATTGTTTCCGTTGCCATTTTTTTCCTACACCCATATATATATATATGCCCCTGCTGTTCTTTCGGGGTCTCTTTATTTCTCCTGTGGACCCTTGAGGGCCCCTCATCAGAAAAAGATTTCCAGGCCTGCTGTGTTGATCACTAATGTGATGGTTTGCTGAAACAGCTTGTGAAAAACAGCTGGTCTAGTGCGCGAAGCGCATTCAGTAGACAGTAGCCTGTTGGTTGAGCGCCGTAGCGTTGAAAGGACGTCGTTCTGGCACTGGAAGCAGACCAAGTGGGGGAAAAGCACTTGAAAAATTTATGTTTCAAAATGGAAACTATAAGAATGGTTCAAAGGGTCATGGTGTGCGTGTGGGAACTTTTTGCACGAACGGCGCTATTTCTGTCTAGATTTTAGCAGTTCTCATTGGCGCGCAATTCATATTCGATAACTAGAAATTCGAGACCTCGAATAAGGCTAGAATTGGAACAGTTTCACGGACATTAATTTGTCACTTAACGAATTTTTTCGGCGCATGATGACGTCACGTAGCATCAATATCTTCATACCGCAATATTTCCGGAATGGTAAGTCAGTTCAGCTCCTAGAGGTGTCGGACCACATAATGGAAATAGTCAGAATAATCCCTGGAATATACAAGATAGCTTTCAAAAAAAAAATCGTCTTGTGCACATTTATATTTTTTTCTTTCTTTTCTTCCTAAGCACATGTGATTTTTTCTTTCCAAACACGTTTATTTTACGCACGGTGTGGATAATATAAGAAATGTATAGGAAATCAAACAGAAAGATCGAGGCCAGGAAATTAATTGATGGACGCTGTGAAACGTGTGCCGGCAGGAACTGCACCCAAAAAAAGGCCACATTTATCGGAAACGTTTTGGCTGATTGTCTACAACTGAGTAAGAAGCCAAAGCCAGAAAAAAAAAGAAAAAAAAACCTGAGCAAAATTCTATCAATAGTTCAGAGTTATGACAATATCGATAAAGTCTACAGGGAGCTCAAATGTGGTACATAAAAAGTGCTTTCTTTATGGGGATTATTTGGCCTATCCACGCGCCAGTCTCAGTCTAACCGACCAATCAGCCTGCGAAAAAGGCATAAACAAGTAGCATGCGCATTATTATTATTATTATTTATTATTATTATTATTATTATTATTATTTATTATTATTATTATTATTATTATTATTATTATTATTATTATTATTATTATTATTATTATTATTATTATTATTATTATTATTATTTACACCTGAGCTCGAGTTGACGTCGTCAAGCTAATGAACATTAAAATATAGACAGCCAAGGTTTACGCTTGGTGGTAAGGTCGCTTCCGAACTGGGGTGCGTGTGGCCACGGTAGTCCACTTGCAGTGATGCCACTTTGTGACCCCTTTATGATGATTTCTCTGCCTCCCCTCCCCCCCCCCCCAACCTCCACATTCGAGGTTTTCACCAGTGTGGCGGGGATAGGGTCAGCTCACCTAGTGACCCCTTTATGATGATTTTACTGCCCCCCCCCCTCCGCCCCCTCCCCACACACAGACGAGGTTTTCATCAGTGTGGCGGAGATAGGGTCAGCTCACCGAGGCGTGATCCGCTTCTTTTCAATTGTGCGCTGAAGCTTTGCCGTGACTCACAATTGTCAGTAAACCATGTTTTTGCGGAAGAGTGGTGGGGAAGGGGTGGGCGGGGGGGGGGGGGTGAGATTTCAGTTGTTTTTTTTTTTCTCCTTTTTTCACTGTGCTCAATCTGAAAAGGCATTGTGGCTTCTAGGAAGAAAAGCCATCCCTTTGCCAAGGTTCACGGAACCGTCACGTGACCATAAGAATACACATGAAAGCACTGAAATCAGCATCAAAAATGCATTTTTGTGAAACCCATGTAGTATTAAAAGCAACAGAAGTATTTGATGTAGACATGTGAAGCTGTTTGAAGTTAAAAAGTAAAACTCTGTGCCAATGTGCCGTGCTCCGACAGGGCTCGAAACTGCTGCGCACTTATGTGTCAAGCGCCCAAAGATGTGTATTCTACGGCATTTAAGTACGGATCGGGTCATGGTCCCATAATTATGTCTCCCCGACCAAGGGGAGACATATAGTGTTTGTACGTTCTGTGTGTGTGTATGTGTGTACGTGTGTGTGTGTGTCTGTGTGTGTGTGTGTGTGTGTGTGTGTCAGTCTGTTGTGAACAAAGTGTTGTGTGCAAGATATCTCGAGAACGAAACGTCGGATTGACTTCAAACTTGATCGAATTATTCCTTGGTAAGGTCGGACGGTTCTATCAAGTTTTGACGCATGTCACGTGATTAGGGCAAGAGTATGACGTCATTACGTAAAAATCTTGGGTGCGAAATTTCTCAGCCGCTGAACATCGGAGAAAGTTGAAACTTGGTGGGATTATTGCTTGGTTGGTCCGAAAGACTCTGTAGATTTTTTTCGCGAGTAGAACGAACGAATGCGGCGTATGACGTCATCACGCAGAATATGTATATATTTTGAACAAGATCTTGTGTGCAAAATATCTCGATAACGGAAAGTCCTATCGACTTTAAATTTTATATCAATATTCCTTGGATCAGTCGGCGGGCTCTATCAATTTTTAGCGCATGTCAGGTGATTAAGGCAGGCGTATGACGTCATTACGTAAAAATCTTGTGTGCGAAATTTCTCAGCCGCTGAACATCGGAGAAAGTTGAAACTTGGTGGGATTGTTGCTTGGTTGGTCCGAAAGACCCTATATATTTTTTTCGCGAGTAGAACGAACGAATGCGGCATATGACGTCATCACGTAAAATATGTACATATTATAAACAAGGTCTTGTGTGCAAAATATCTCGATAACGGAAAGTCCTATCGACTTCAAATTTTACATAGATATTCTTTGGGTCAGTCGGACGGTTCTGTCAACTTTTTACGTATGTCACCTGATTAGGGCAAGAGTATGACGTCATTACGTAAAAATCTTATGTGCCAAATTTCTCAGCTACTGAACATCGGAGAAAGTTGAAACTTGGAGGGATTGTTATTTGTTAGGTCCGAAAGACTCTATAGGATTTTTTCGCGAGTAGAACGAACGAATGCGGCGTATGACGTCATCACGTAAAATATGTTTTATTTTATAAACAAGGTCTTGTGTGCAAAATATCTCGATAACGGGAAGTCCTATCGACTTCAAATTTTATATGAATATTCCTTGGGTCAGCCGGACTGTTCTATCAATTTTTGGCGTGTCACGTGATTAGGGCGGGTGTATGACGTCATTGCGTAAAAATCTTGTGTGCGAAATTTCTCAGCTGCTGGACGCCGGAGAAAGGTGAAACTTTGGATTATTGCTTGGTAGGTCCGAAAGAAACTCTAAATATTTTTCACGAGAAGAACGAACGAAAGCGGCGTATGACGTCATCGCGTAAAATGTGTATATTTTGAACCAGATCTTTTATGCATAATATCTCGATAACGGAAAGTTATATCGACTTAAAATTTTATATGGATATTCCTTGGTTCAGTCAGACGACTGTTTCAACTTTTGACAGGTAAAAAGTTATCAGTTCTTAAGCAAAACATCTCGACATCGGAAAGTCGGATCGACTTTAAATTTGGTGTAGTTATTCCTCGAATAGGTCACACGGTTTTATTAAACATTATTGAACTCGTATAGAAAATCAAGAAAGGTGCATAACGTCAACAGCCCCCCCCCCCCACCCTAACCTCCCCATTTTTGGCTGCTTTGTTATCTATGCATGCGTGTTAACTGCGCTGGGGATTTCGGAAGATTTTCCCGAAGATTCTCTAGTGTTCCTGCATTCTTTAGAAAGATTCAAAACAGTAACAGCATTATTGTCGGTCCATTGCTATTTGTTATTGCCTGAAATTGAAGTTTTTGTGCATTTCTCATCTGTGGTTGTTACGTAACATGCCACTCAGTCAGGGGTCAGTGTCAGTTGCGGTGCATGATGGATCGTTATCTACGAGGTCATGGAATGCTATTGTCGTATTATAGCTCTAAGCAGCTCTAGCTATTGATTTTTTTTTTCGCCGCATACTTGATTAGGTTACCAAGATGTGCTCTATATAGGAGCCATGCTGTATCGATTAGCATTGTGTGCAGAAGCATTTTTCGCTATTAAATTGGGTCGTCTGATATCTTGTGTTATGAGGAGCAGCTCACCATTTTGCCTACGAAATGCCTCCCCCTTCTCCCACCGAGGTGCGTCATCTCTGATGCGCAGTTATGAAGAATGCCTTGCTAGTGCTATTTGGCCGATGGGAATGTGCGAAGACAAGGTAGTCTATCATGGCTATAACTACACTTAGGGTACAGACTGTTACCGTTGCCTTGGGTAAAAGGGTTAGAGTTGTGTTTATAGTCGGACCTACAGTAAATAGCTGAGGGGCGGGGGGGGGGGGGGGGCGTGTGGAGGATGATGGTCAGCAAAAAAAAAAAAAAAAAATCCCGACCACCTTCAAGACCCGGATAAAAAGATGTAAGGTAAGAACCGTTTGTCGTGACCCCTTCCACATTCAGGTAAAAAGACGTACGGTAAAACCTGCCTGTCTTGACCACCTTCCAGACCCGGATAAAAATGTAACGTACAGTAAAACTGCTATAGCGACCAACTTCAGATCTGGATAAGAGGGGCCTACAGTAAAACCCGTTTTAGCGACCACCTTTCAGACTCCGATGAAAAAAGATGCTCATTTATGTCTGTTTTAGTGACCACCATCTGTTTGGTTTATTTTATGATTTTTACAATGAATGAAGGTTATGTTTGCAGAAATGAATATTTTGTTTCAGTTTGAGGGGGGAGGGGGGGTCATGGGTTTGGTCGGGGAGACATTTGTTTTTGTTCACAAAAACAAGAAACTTAAGTAGGTATCGATTGAAAGTGTGTAATATAAGCCTGCACTCTTATGTTTTGTGTGCACTGGCCGCTCTAGTATTCATTTGGACGAGTCCACGTGTCGGAGAGATGTCATGGAAATATATGGCTTGATGTGAAATCTTTATTTAGAATTGCAAATTGCCTGTTAAATCATTTGCGACCGACCACTTGGGCAAACACTGAAATGCGCAAACAAGGATTCATAAAAAAATTCCGTGCTAAATAGAATGCACCCTTTAGCATTTGACTTGGTCCGTGAATTTAAACTTGCTGGCAGGCCACGGAAAACAGTTGTGGTGTGAGTGTACATAGGCGTAGCCACCGGAGGGGGCTCAGCCCCCCCCCCCCCCCCCCCACTTTTCATTGTGGGGGCTAGTATCTTTCGGCCCCCACGCCCCGTTGCAAAAGTTTATCCCCCCCCCCCCCAGTTGTAACAACGTACCTACGCCAATGGTGTGTACACGCGGTGTTTGTTTGCGTCACGCGTTGGTTATTCGGTCGGCCTCTTGGCTGGGTGGGTTATGTCGCCATGCGTCGGTGAGGGTTTGGGTGGGTCTGTGTGGGTATTGTGGGTCCGTGTGGGCATTGTGGGTCTGTGTGCGTCTGTGTGGGTATTGTGGGTCTGTGTGGGTCCTTGTGTGTCTGTGTGCGTCTGTGTGGGTATTGTGGGTCTGTGTGGGTCCTTGTGTGTCTGTGTGGGTCCGTGTGGGTATTGTGGGTCTGTGTAGGTCTGTGTGGGCATTGTGGGTCTGTGTGCGTCTGTGTGGGTATTGTGGGTCTGTGTGGGTCCTTGTGTGTCTGTGTGCGTCGGTGTGGGTATTGTGGGTCTGTGTGGGTCCTTGTGTGTCTGTGTGGGTCCGTGTGGATCTGTGGGTTGTGTGGGTCTGTGTGTGCCAGCGTGATTAAGTGTAACCGCCAGGGCCTTGAGAATGGGTTCATCACTTACTGACTTAATTGTTTATTGCTGTCTTTTCTCATCAAAGACAATAAATAACTGAACCCTATTTGTAATGAACACGGTAGATGTTCATTGTATGAAGGTGTTAACTAAAGAGAGATAAATGTCATAACGGAAGTTAGGACATCGAAGACAATAGTGGTCACTGATAGAGGTGTTCACTAGCTGCGGTTTTACTGTACAGAGGCTGCTACAGAAATAAAGTCAATGTGTTTTCCCAACGGACGCTCTGACGGTTCTGATATGCCTACCCTAAATACTATACATGTTGCACTTGAGCAGGGCCTTGGTACACGGCTATTTTTAGCACTACATCAAACACACCGGTAAGGGCTGCATCTGTACACAGCCTTGCTGTCACTCGCCACCCGGTAGCGATGGAAACTCGTGTGATTGCGCTGCTCCCTCCCTATGACATGCGCAGTGTTCAGACATGATCGCTGTCTTTGCTGAATGTGTAAGGGACTACCATCCACACAATACATGGTCATATGTGCAATACTTTTTATTTATTCCCCACAGGGAATATATGTGATCGGCCACGTGTCTATCGGTCTGTCGGTCGGTCTATCATCAAGAGCTTGTTAACACGATAACTTAAAAACTCCTGCAAGGATTTTAATGAAACGTGGTATGTAGGTTCTATGGGAACAAACATAGATCGGTATTGTAAATGGGCCAGGGTCGTCCAAGGAAAATGGACCAGCTGGACATGGACAATTTCTGCTCTTGATTGACTGTTGATGGCCGTGTTTAATTGATGGGGGGGGGGGGGGGGCTGTGGGGAATATGTGGGCTATGCGCACTGCTCTAGTTATATACGGTGGTAATGGTAGAAAGTTGTGCTGAACCTATACCAGTTGGAGGTGTACAGATGTAGAAGAAGTCCGACTCGTGAGTCTCTGAGCGTCGAAGTCGAATGAGTCTAGGGCACTCCCCGACTCGGTGTCTACCTGGAAATTTTCGGTTTGAAAATGCCCGCGTGCAAATGCGGGTTGCACACCGGTCGTAAAAATACCGATTTTGGGAAAAAAACCGGGGTATAAAGTGATTTTATTACCCATACCAAAACCTGTAATAAACACCAATAATTTAATTTATACATACTGCAGATTTTTTGTTAACCAAACGGAGCGTTAATAATGGGTATAGGGATGAAAGATGTTATAAGCATGGAACTAAAAGAAATATGTAGATATGAAAATTCAAATGATTCACAAACAACTTTCAATTCGAAATTCGACTTTAAAAAACTTAAAGAAACAATCTTCACTTTTATCTTAACAAAACATTTTTATGAGTGTAAACGGCCAGGATGATATTTTGTAGATAAAAAAGGAGGGACGAGAAAGACCGGTTTTTCAAAATGGAAACCGAAAACCAAACTGCGGCAAAAAAAAAAAAAAAGATATACCGGTGTGTATACCGGCAAACTAGTAAAACCCGGACAACCGGGTCAAGGTTGTCAAGATAGAAAGTGATTTGGATACCATGCCGAGAGAATGGCGGAGTAGTCGCGGTACTTCTTTTGCGCTGCTAGCTTAGTGACAACGCTTGTGATGCGCGCAAATATATATAAACATAGTGCGTGCCAAGAAAAGTCTGCACATTCTCTTTGATTATATTCACTATGACCACAGAAAACAAAAAATAAATAACAAAAAAATACAGTAAATAAAGGAGACTTTCTGTCACGGCCAGTGTGCGAATGTGTTTTTTTTCTCTTCTTACTTTTATACTGTGGTTTGCTGAGGAAGTCTTTTCGCGCAGATATTGAGACCGAACTGTGTTTAATGGCAGATCCAAATCATTGGCAGCCAGAAACTATTCATTGTTTTAAGTTTTCAGCTTCCAAGCAGGTATTTTAACATGATTTAATCAAAGTCTAGACAGTCTAAAAAGTATTTCCATTTTGCCCTCTTTTGCCGCGCAGGGTTAAAAAAAAAGAAACAGGAAATAGAAACGAGAGAGTAATGAATTGTCTTAGAAAGGGGTCGTATGTTGGATCCTTGGGGAGGAAGGTTGATGCACGAGCCTCCTGATTTTTCTGCAGGATAGGGGCCGCTCGCCTGTGCACCCACTGAAATAACGGAGTCAGGTGCGTCAGCGCGAAAGCTTTAAGTAATACTTGGCAAGTGAAAGACTTGATACGAGTATATCGAAGTTGTGGGGGGGGGGGGGCAGTGTTTGGGCATTTTACTCCTTACTGGTATGCAATTTTGTCTTCACTACTCCTCTGACCATACTGGCCCTAGAACTCCCAAATTTCGCACATGTGTAGTACTTCGTCTGAAGTTGTGAACTTCGCTTTTTGTTTTCATTTTCATGATCAAAACGCGAAGCCAAAAACTGTGATTTTTTTTATAAGAAATACGACGCGTAAAGGCTGCAGCGACATTTGCACAAGGCTCTCGCATCTGCCAACATCCACACAGCGTCGCTCACCGATGATGTGTGCTTTATTTGCATGAGCCAAACCCGCTGAGCGTAGAGAAGTGCATGGCTGGGTGTTATAAGAACGACGCTCGGATGCACAATCTGGTCGTCGTACTCATCTCATTTAGACGAATTGTCGTTAAATGAAATGCCGGGATACTCCATTATCAACTTCAGTTACCCACTCTCCTTGATGGCAAAATGGTGGGGTGTGGTGGCAAAGTGGTCGGTGGCAGAATGGTTGGTGGCAAAGTGACAGGTGGCAAAACGACCTACACCCATTGCTTTTTACTGCATTCATGGGGTGGGCCGGGGTTGTGTGCATGGGGCGGGGGGGGGGGGGGGGGGATTGCCCGGAACAAACAATCCATAGAGTACATGCATTAAAATTTCGCAGTTTTTTATTCCACCCCTCCCCCTCCTGCCCTTGCAGATGACATCGGTTATTTTAAAAAAAACCATTCTAATCTCGGAATCGTGAAAATTCGCAGTTATAAATCTGCGTAATGTAACACAGCGGTTCATCAAATAATTTTTATGAACACTTCTTCAGCGTTTGTTTTTAAGCGACAGATCGATTGAGTAGTTTATGATCTTGTTTGATGTTTGTTATAATTCGTGAATTGTTTTATGCGACGGCTTTAAACACTTAAAAACGTAAAGTAAAGTCGTGATCGGCCCCTGTTAAACCCGTTCAAAATCTAATAGCATCATTGAAGTAATGTTGATCCATAAGAATTTGTAAAAGTCATGACGCTTGTATGTTGGAAGCATAGATTTGAAGAAGTCCTGATACAGTACATGTAAAATCTGAAGCTGACTTTCCCATTATTGTGCTAAATTTAGCAAAATGTTAGTTTCTTTCTTTTCTTTTTTTCTTGCAGTTTTCTAGACCGAGTAAATATAGTCAAACAGAGCGATTATATGCCGTCAGAACAGGTAAGAGCATTGCCAGGGCGGAGGGTGGGGGTGGGGGGGGGGGGAGGGTATTGTCCCTGCGAATGCTAATGCCGTCAGAACAGGTAAGAGTAGTCCAACGGTGGGGGTTGGCGGGGGTGGGGGAGGATATTGTCCCTGTGAATGCTGATTCCGAGGTGCTTTCACAGGGATGGCTTCACCGTGGATGGGGGTTGGCCGGAAAGTGGAAGGGGGGGGGGGGGGGTGGGGCAAGGCTTTCCAGGTACTGTTTACGCCGTTGGGGGGGGGGGGGGGGCGGGGCAGCAAATTCGTGGTTCTGAAGGGCTGCTGCCAGCTGGCGACACTACTTTGCGTGTACACTGTCTTCTCACACCTTGAAGGAGAGATCGTATGTGAGGGGTTGGTGATTGGGTGTGAGATGAGTTGCTGGTGGGTTTTTGGCGGGTATTGGAGCTAGACACTATACACATGGAAGTGTGGGGGAGGGGGTAGGATGGGGATGAAGGGGGGGGGGGGGCAATTCTCTTTTCAGTTCTCCTGACAGTGTGAAAATGTGTAAACTTTGCGAGCAGCTGCGTGATTGCCGAATTTCTTGAAAAACATTGTTGATCTTGGAATACGCATCCACTTCATAAACAGTGATGCTAGTGCCAGGACGCCATCTTACCCTCGGATCGATTCATAGTTCGTCTGGCGTAGGCATATTGTGCCACAGTGGAGCGTATTATGCTAGGAGCACATATATCTGAATCGGGCATATTGTGAAACAGTGGAGCATGTTATACTGGGAGCACATATATCTGAATCGGGCATATTGTGCCACAGTGGAGCATATTATGCTGGTAGCACATATATCGAATCGGGCATATTGTGAAACAGTGGAGCATATTATACTGGGAGCACACATATCTGAATCGGGCATATTGTGCCACAGTGGAGCATATTATGCTGGGAGCACATATATCTGAATCGGGCATATTGTGAAACAGTGGAGCATATTATGCTCGGAGCACATATATCTGAATCGGGCATATTGTGAAACAGTGGAGCATATTATGCTGGGAGCACATATATCTTAATCGGGCATATTGTGCCACAATGCAGCATATTATGCTGGGAGCACATATATCTGGATGGGACATATGTTGTGGAAACAACAGCCGGTATTCACAATTACTCTTGTATGTAATGTTGGAGGGTTTTCCTGTGGTCCGTATTCACAATAACATGTATAATGCCCGAGATTCGCCATATGGTCTGCATTCACAATAACCTGTGTAATGCCCGCGACTGGTCATATGGTCTGACGTTTCGGCGCAGATTCTGTGTTAAATCACAGCGGAACCGGAAATATCTAGAGCAGTGAGAGTGAGTGGCCGGTCTTGCTTTCTTTTCATGGGGGTGCACAAAAGGTGGCAGCTGAAGACACTCTACTCAGTGTTCGCAATAGGGCGGGAAAATCTGTGTCCCAGGGATACAAATCCGTTAAAATTTTGCGTCCTTGCTAAAATTTTACGTCTCAGTACCAGAAGTGGGGTGGGAGAGTGAAGCCCCGAGGACCCAAGCGTTTCTTCTTTTCTTGCTTTTCAGTAAAATAACACAAAAAAAGCAAACAAATAAATAGACGTAAAAAAACGCTGTGTGAAAAAAGCGGCGGATTACGTCATCGCTTACATTATCAACGCAAATGCATATTCTTTCAACCATGTGTGACATATTTAGCAAAATGTTTTGATAAGAAAGTAAAAATATGGTAATATTACGAGTTGTGTAAGAGTAGCAGAAACACTGCAGTAATTGATACGTTTTTCCTGCTTCAATACAGCGGTGTTTTTCTTGTTTTTATATTGCAGGATATATTACGATGCCGAGTTTTGACTTCAGGTATTTTCGAAACCAAGTTCAGTGTAGAAAAAGTCAATTTTCAGTGAGTATATTTTTTGTTTTTCTAGATTTTATCTTGGTTCGTGTTTTCAAAATAAAAGTTGTTAAATATTGCCAGTTTGACTGTAAAAATAAGAAAAAGTGTTACTGTCACTTCGTTTAATGGTAAATAGTAACTTCCGGTGGAAGAGTACGAAAATATACATTGGTACGGTTCAGTATTTTCATGTAAGAAACTGGATCAGAAATAGTAAGTTTATTGCAAGTTTGAATTAGTATCCCAGCACGTTAGTCTCGTTTGTCTGATACACAACGAGATTGATATAACATTCTTTCGGTGAAAACCGTGACACAAGCGGCTGAAGCACAAGTTTATTTATGGCGTGAAATTTGCTACCGTCGCCACGGAACCCGAGTCTGTTCTTTGTCTCTTGTCGACTAAAAGGACAGCGGTATCAGACAAACATCATTGCTGTGGAAAAGGGCTACATAAGTAGGAAAGAAAGGAATTCTTGCGTTTGACATCGTTATCAATTCGCGTGTGTTTTTTTTTTTTTTTGGTCTTCATTTCATGCACTTGTAGAGTGATGATTTGGTTGACATGTGATGCATATTCAAGTGACCTCTACAGTACGTCCGTAGTACGTTTGTGGTATGGGTGTGGTGCATTCGCGGTATGCACGTGATGCATGTGAAGTATGGCTGTGGTATATTAGATTTTGCCGGTGGTACATGTTCAGTTTGCCGGTGGTACATTCACAGTACACTTGTGGTGCTTTAATTTGTGTCGGTTGTTCACATTGCCAGTAGGCGCGTGGTACATTTGTAGTATGGCTGCGGTACATTTGTAGTATGGCTGCGGTACATTTGTAGTATGGCTGCGGTACATTTGTAGTATGGCTGCGGTGCATTTGTAGTATGGCTGCGGTACATTTGTAGTATGGCTGCGGTACATTTGTAGTATGGCTGCGGTACATTTGTAGTATGGCTGCGGTACATTTGTAGTATGGCTGCGGTACATTTGTAGTATGGCTGCGGTGCATTTGTAGTATGGCTGCGGTGCATTTGTGTTATGGCTGCGGTACCTTTGTAGTATGGCTGCGGTACATTTGTAGTATGGCTGCGGTACATTTGTAGTATGGCTGCGGTACATTTGTAGTATGGCTGCGGTGCATTTGTAGTATGGCTGCGGTACATTTGTAGTATGGCTGCGGTGCATTTGTAGTATGGCTGCGGTGCATTTGTAGTATGGCTGCGGTACATTTGTAGTATGGCTGCGGTACATTTGTAGTATGGCTGCGGTACATTTGTAGTATGGCTGCGGTACATTTGTAGTATTGCTGCGGTACATTTGTAGTATGGCTGCGGTGCATTTGTAGTATGGCTGCGGTACATTTGTAGTATGGCTGCGGTACATTTGTAGTATGGCTGCGGTACATTTGTAGTATGGCTGCGGTACATTTGTAGTATGGCTGCGGTACATTTGTAGTATGGCTGCGGTACATTTGTAGTATGGCTGCGGTACATTTGTAGTATGGCTGCGCTACATTAACAGTATGGGTGTGGTACAGTTACAGTATGGGTGTGGTACATTTGCAGTATAGACGTTGTACATTTGCATAATGCCGGTGGTACATGTTCAGTTTGTCGGTGGTGCATTCACAGTACACTTGCGGTGCCTTTACTTTGTTTCGGTTGTATATTTTGAACACGCTTGTGGTATAATTTGAGTGTCCCTTTGGTATATTTTCAGTATGTTTGACGTGGGCGGGCAGCGGGACGAGCGGCGGAAGTGGATCCAGTGCTTTAATGACGTCACAGCTATTATATTCGTCACGGCCTCCAGTGGCTATAATCTAATGTTGAGGGAAGACCCTAATCAGAACAGGCTACGAGAGTCGCTCGATTTATTTAAAAGTATATGGAATAATAGGTAATACACAGCAGTCAATTTCATGTCATTGTGTGGGAAATATGAGGTCACATGGGGCGTGACGTAACACGTGAATACCTCACGTAGTCTCTGGATTTCACGGGAGTCTTTTCAAAAACGAAAAGAGAAAAGGCGTCACTGAAATTTGTTTCTCAGTCTCATTTTGTCTCATTAACAACTAATCTGGAGATATATTATTCAGTCGAGATCTGGATATGTTTCCGCGCGAATCTGTCATATCACTGACGGAAATTCTTGCTGACTCTGTGAAATCTGGAGACGTTCGCAGACGTTTTGTTTTGTTTTTTAAATAATAAAAAAAGAAACAACAATTCTCAGAAATAGTATCCCGCCAGAATCTTCCCGGCCATAAGGTCCCCAACCATAAAGTCCCCGATCAAAACGTCCCCAGAGAAAACATAAATAACGAGTAAGGTTTTGAACTCTATTTTTATTTTTTTGTATTTAATAAGAAAGCAGTGTTAATTTTTTTAAACGCTTTCAGGCCGGTTCCTGACTAAATATTTCAGAGAGCTGCGGAGTGTTTATTTGAGGATTATAGGTCTAAGGATCATAGGAATGACAAAAAACATCCACATCCAACAGACACTTTATTTGTATGAGATTAGGGATTATATTTAAATCTCATAAATCCACATCTGGATTATGGGTTACAGGAATGACGCAATACATCACCTAAAAAGCCCTATATTTGTTGGAGATTAAGGATTATATTTAAGCCTTGCGAATCGACGACTCGATTAGGAATTAAGGATTACAGGAATGACCCAAAATGTTGGTTTTAAATTTTTTGGGCGTTTTCAAAGTTTCAGTAAAATTCAAATTGAATTTAAAGCAATGTAAAAAAATTGTAAAGCTTAACAAACTTAAATTTAGATTACCATACGTTTTTTTCCTTTGGGGACTTTTTGGCCCTAAATTCATTTGGTGACCTTATGGCCGGGGACTTTATAGCCGGTGGCCTTATGACTGGGGACGGTTTCTCTTGGATTCCTCATAAATATGTAGCGTGTTTAATAAGCGACAACCTTATTCAGTTAACTTTGTAACAAAACATATTCCTTGGACTACTTTTGTATAGTTTTTAATAATAATGATAATAATAATAATAATAATAAAGAATTTAGCATGCAAGTTCAATGGCATAAGACTGTAACTATATGATTTAATGGATCTTATGAACAACAGACAACGTGATTGCAGAAAAAATTTACGAATTTTATTACCCCATTACCCACTCCTCTACCGCCCTCTACTCTGATTTCAAACCCATCAACAGATAAAACTATTTGCCCTATCGTTCAATTCGTATAGAAGGTTTCGTGTAGTAAGGCAGTTTCAACCTTCAAGAGAAGAGGAGATTTTTTTGGAAGGGGGAGGGGGGAGGGTAAGGAGGGGGTGGCTCGCTGTGAAACTGGAAGCATTGCTAAAAAGAAAAATCAAGAAAAAAAACCGAAAGCAAAATGTAACGTGGCCTCATTAATTGCACAATAAGGAATAAAAAGTAACGCTCGTCTTCCACGCGTCTTCCGCGCGGTCGTCGAGACATAATTGTTGTCTGATTGAGATAGATACATAATTTCTCCTGCAAACCCATGTATGTTTTAGGTAACCATGACTACGCATGTATTATTTAAAACTGGTGTGTTCTATAATACGAAGTTAATGATTTGGTTGGGTTGTATAAATATAGTTAATGAATAAGTAAAAGTTGAGGTGAAATATGTGTCGCATTACAAGTTCAGAAAACTTTTTTTTGAATTGAAAAACGTGTAAGTGGCTGTTCAGTGCATTCTTTTTAATTTAATTGATTAAGATGTAATTCATAGGTCTGAATGTGCTTTCTGTAGGTCATATTGCCATTATATATATATATATATATTTTAAAAATAAGAGAAAAAAATAAAAAGTTTTAGTTTTTGTGCACGTTTTTGTATATGATTTTTTTTTACAATTAATGATTTAAAATTTGCAGGTGGTTACGAACAATCTCAGTGATATTGTTTTTGAACAAGCAAGATTTACTAGCGGAGAAGGTGAAGGCAGGCAAATCAAAAATAGAAGACTACTTTCCAGAATATGCCAGATACACCACGGATGGTGAGATTAGCCATTGCTTCGTCGCTCCGCCCTTCCCCCCTCCCTCCCCCCTCCTCCCTCCATACAGTGTATTCCATTTTGTCTGAAATGTGTCGCGAATAGACGTTTGTCATGCTGGTTCAGCTGGTGAGTTGGACTGTACATGCGCATTAATCTCACTGTGTGACATTGACCCTGTTCTTCGATGTTGTTATGTTATATCAAGATGTACTGATGGGAAGGACAGTCCGGATTTCTGTCAGTTTCGGTGCCGCCCATTGTTCTTGTCTGATTAGACTCGTGGCACTGAATGATCGCGGGTGCTGCAACTGCTTCCCCCCCCCCCCCCCCCTCTGCGTTCTGCAACCACCACCCCTTTCCAACCCCCCTCCCCGCTGCGTTCTTCCACCTCCCGCTGCTTCCAGTTTTGCTCTGCAACCACCCCCCCCCCCCCCACCCCCGCGTCCTGCTTCCGACTGCGTTCTGCCACCGCCACCTTCTTCCCTCACGCCCGGCGAGGATCAACGATAACCGTGATAGAATTCCCAGTAGATCAGCATGTTTATTTTGATGGTTTAGCCCAACACGCCTTGCGACCACGTTTATTACTGGTGAGTTTCGATTTAAATCCCCGCCGAAGCGGAATGGCCTTGATTCGGCCAAAGTGTGATCTCATGCAGCCACATACAGAGTGTATTGTCATTGAGGATAATCGCAGTGCGGCTGTAAGGTCAAGTTATTGTTTTCACAATGTGGGGGGTAACTGCACAACGGCAGTGTGCATTAGTGCGGTCCTCGGGATGCGCAGTGTGTAGCACTGTTGTTTCCGGGAGTGTTCATTGCGCCGTTCTGTGGGATATGTTCGCACCAGCGGTATAGATCACTGGTGACTGTCGGGTTTCGTACTACTCCGGACTAGTGCTAAGTGTAACACCGCGGTGTGGATTGTTTGTGGTACATGTCTGATGTATATCGCTCTATTTCATTATTTTTGGGGATTCAGATTTCATCACCCTATCACCACCTTGTCACCATCCTATCACCTTCTTGTCACCACGCTGTCACCATCCTATCACCACCTGGTAACCACCTTATCACCATCCTAACACCGCCTTGTGACCACCCTATCACCGCTTTTTCGCCACCCTGTCACCATCTTATACCCACTCTTTCAACACCCTATCACCACCCTGTCACCATCTTATACCCACTCTGTCAACACCCTATCACCACCATGTCACCATCTTATACCCACTCTATCAACACCCTATCACCACCCTGTCACCATCTTATACCCACACTGTCACCATTCTACCACGCATTTGGTGCAGTTATGTCCACAGAACACACCCTGCTACGGCTGGGACCGAGAAATATGTCGCTCGATAGTTTTCAGCAGAGAAAAGTCGGTCTTGGTCATAACTATGTCGTTTTAATCTGTATACCGTAACATCCGATGTCGCTCTAACTACGTCTTCAGCTGTATTGACATATTGTAGTGTAAGTCGGCTGTTTGCTCGCCGTGTTCCATGCTAACAGAGAAGGCTGGCGTTTCAATAGCTGCTTATTGTGGCATTTTTCCATTATTTTTTTTTTTTACCTGTGGTATGGTCACAATACTTATCAAATTGAATCTGCCATTTAAAATATTTGTGTAAAAATCAACTGCAGTCTTTCGGCCGGTCGATTTATGGACGACTGTGCTGTGCGACTGTGAGGCACTCGCGTTCCTGCAGCTATTTATTGAGGCATTTCTTCCCATTTACGTGATTGCAGGATTATATACGGAAAAAGGTAAGGTTGGATGTTAGGCGATCAATTTTGTCAAAAAAAGTGTGATTCAGCTTTATTTAAAGATCGATTAAATGTGCGAAAGCATTTGATGTAAAAAAAAAATCACCAGGGTGTTACATTAGGAGGTGGTAAGGTTTCGGGTTCGAATCCATCTCGCGGTTGTAAGCCGGGCATTAACGTTCGCTCCAGGTTCCTTCTCTGAGCTATGACGCATTTCAAAATTAACACTCATAATTAAGCCATCCGTCAATAAAAAAAATCGACAGAATGTTTCATTACCGCGATTATTGTTATATAGGGCCCAATGTTTGGTCTCCAGGTGACTGGAGTAAACCTTACGCTTCAGTTCTTGTTCCACAATCTCATTGCACTCCTTTTGTGATGTGTTAAGCTGTTATTGACAGTTTTTGGCACGCACATGTACAGTGAATAACGACTATAGTGGGGGGGGGTATGGTCGCTGCGTCGGAACTACTCTGCCCGTCGTCACAACAACCGCCCCCGATACCAGTCCCCGAAGGCGTACTTTGTCCAGAGTAGCGGGCGTACCCCGTATTGCTTCACTGCCGAAAACACATGACCAGTTGAATCGACTCGTCGTAGCCCGATCTTCGTTGCAGAAAAAAAATCAAGACTTTGTTTTCATTTTTTTAAGGTTGGTTGAACATTGTTGCTAATTTGAGGATTAAAGCAATCATGATACTTCGCTGCTTATACGCTTTCAGAAATGACGTGTTATTTGATAAAAACAAAATGCAAACAGTTTTGAATCGGAACAGTTTCAGTTTCACTTTCGTTTACTACTGCGTTGAATGTTGCGGCGAATGACCAACTGCAAATTCTTGAGCAGTGAGTTGTTTTGGCTCACCACTTCAAGTAACTCAGCTTACGACTTCGGAGAGTCTTTTTGTCCATCTTGCCAAGCCGTACTTTTATTGAAATGGGCCCGGAGGGTTAGACAGTAGTGTTTGGCATAAAGTAACAAAATGTCAGAAAAAAATGAAAATGTGGAGAATCTGTCAAAGACAAATCGCGTTGTAGTATACGGGCAAATGTGATTAGTCGAAATATGCAGGTAGTTTTTGTTCCAAGGCCTGTGATTGGTCGAGGCGCGATCATGCGCAGGTCGCTCTTGAGCAGCAGATTTACACAGAAGCACAGGCAATTAAGGGAGATAATGTGAAAACCCGTGAGGTAAACAATGAATCACATATGCATTGAAAGGAAATGGACCATTTTTGCAGATTCAGTAGAACCGGACACTGGGTGTCTATGTATGTTTAAAAAAGGCAAAAATAAGACAGTAGCACAGGGTAAGTGACTGTTGTAATGCTTACAATCAAATCTGTTCTTAGAATTAGGGTGTTTTTCAGTTAGCACTATTTGTGACCTATTTATCATTCTATTTTACGCAATGGCATAAAGTTAATTTTCTTGCTGCAACAGCATACTAAATACGCTTAAATTTCTGTTTTTTTTTGTTTTTTGTTTTTTTTGCGGAGGTGAAGGTCTTTGCGAACTCATGAAATTCAGTTGTGATTGAACAATTTCAAGAACATACAGAAATCTTTTTTTCGTTGACTTACCTCAGAATTAAGATTGGAACCGGTCCACTGGTCTCAGGTCTAAATTTCGGACCCAGATCCAAATTCTGGACCCGTGCAGAATAATATATTTTTTTTTATTAATGTCGCAGAAGCAGTGCGTATTGCACGTGATATTGTATATAATGTGGTTAGCTGTGTGTCTACACATCCCCTGCTGTTATGTCCTACATGCCATATGTATATCCACATATGTGTTTATACTGGGTTTCTATTGAAACCCTCTCACTCATTCACAGTTTTGCATTTCTGGATGTGTAGACACACATCGGGGTTCGCCATTCGGTCAACAAAAAATCGTTTGTTGACTGAGGCGATCAACAAAATTTCTTTTATCAAGAATGCTTAAAGAAAAATTACACACGTGATTTTCTGGCAGTCAAGAAAGTATAAAAATAGAAAAAAATAACGATAATTACTGCCAAAACATCGAAAAAAAGTCTTGTGACATTGTTGATGTCTCTTGACAAACAACGACGTCATGTAATCAAAACTGTCAATGCACGGAAAATCGTGCAACGGCGCAGTGATTTGTGTAACGTTTTGAATGAAGAATAGAGCCGTGCATTGATTCGCTAAAAGAATATACAGCCCTTTCGAAGGCTTTTGCGATGACCGCCTGTTTATTCAGTACTGTAAGTTGTAAAAAGATAAGAAAAGGCGCATAAATTAGAACCTCAAGAAATGTATATTTTTGTAAAATCGTGCACAGCGACGTCCGTGGGGCGGGTTTTTACAGTTCTCGCGATCAGTGGTCAGTGAAACTAGACGGTTTCAAAGGCATTTGCCTAAAAACGACATTTAGAGGATATTTAAGACTTGATGAGATTTTAACACCACTCTGGGATGTGTTATAAAATAACATCGGCAGTAGGATGTACCAGTTTTGGTTATAACTAACAGAAGATGTGGCAGGTAAGCGAGCAGAACACCTCCTGGCTTATATATGCTGGAATCATAACTTAGAGACATCTGTAGACTCTTTTCTACTGAAACATCTGGTGATTTGCATAGTTCACGCGACTCTCTGCACATTTCACGCGACGACCGCGCTGTGTATCCGCGGCAAGCTTACTTCTCACTGTCACCTCTTTGTCACATGTCCACGTTTTCGTTTCACAGCTTCGGCTTCTTACGTCACCGCGATTTCGTTTTACAGCTTCGGCTTCCTCCGTCACCACGTTTCAAGTTCACAGCTTAGGCTTCTAACGTCATCACGTTTTCAGCTCACAGTTTCGGTTCCTTACGTCACCAGCCACCTGCTCAGTTCACAGCTTCGGCTCCTTACGTCAAGAGCCACCTGCTCAGCTCACAGCATCGGCTTCTTACGTCACCACGTTTTAAGTTCACAGCTTCGGCTCCTTGCGTCACCAGCCACCTGCTCAGTTCACAGCTCTGGCTTCTTACGTCACCAGCCGCCTGCTCAGTTCACACACTACTCTTTGCATTTAACGCGGACATGTGGCTATTTGTAGACATGATTTTGCTATTGCAATATCCTGAATTCCGGAAATTTTGGGGTTACAATGGTCGTCCGTGAGATACAAATCTGGTGAGGTAAGATACATCAAGTTTTAGTGTAGGGAGAGGGGGTGGAGAAATATTTTTTCTGGCTGCCCCAACATAGTGGTTTGAAAGTTTTGAAGTTCAACTTACACGCACTCCTTTCGTCGCTCTGTGATGATATATTGCACTCATACGTGATATATGTGCTTTTAAAGTTTAAAAAATGTTATTTTATGCCTTGAAATTGAAAATTTTCCTTGGGGCAGCATACCCCCAGAACCCCTAGCATATAATTTTCCGTTTTTTCGTCGACCCCACAATTAATATTCCCACTCGCGGATCACAGTTTCCATTTCACGTCACATGGCGACCATTTTATTTCCAATGGTGTTACTTAAAGAAACCTCAGTTAGAAGAAGTACCACTGGTGGCTTCAGTCACAAGTGGTACCAGTAGTGGTATCAGCCAGACGTCGTACCAGTAGTGGTCTCAGCCAGACGTCGTACCAGTAGTGGTCTCAGCCAGACTTCGTACCAGCAGTGGTCTCAGCCAGACGTCGTACCAGTAGTGGTCTCAGCCAGACGTCGTACCAGTAGTGGTCTCAGCCAGACGTCGTACCAGTAGTGGTCTCAGCCAGACGTCGTACCAGTAGTGGTCTCAGCCAGACGTCGTACCAGTAGTGGTCTCAGCCGGACGTCGTACCAGTAGTGGTCTCAGCCAGACGTCGTACCAGTAGTAGTCTCAGCCAGACGTCGTACCAGTAGTGGTCTCAGCCAGACGTCGTACCAGTAATGGTCTCAGCCAGACGTCGTACCAGTAGTGGTCTCAGCCAGACGTCGTACCAGTAGTGGTCTCAGCCAGACGTCGTTCCAGTAGTGGTCTCAGCCAGACGTCGGACCAACAGTTGCCCGTATTGGTACTGTCCTAATTTTCAGTCGTGCTTACAGTATTGAACTCGGTTGTGGAAGTGAATTCCGCAATGGCGCCGTAGTCAACCTCTGCTTGACAGTTATAATTAGTGATGACCACTGGTTGTAGAAGTAAGTACTAACTTCACTTCGACAGGTAATATTGGTACTTTAAGCAACCGCATGTCGCAAGTAAATATTAAGAACTATTTTGTGGTTGAAATGAGATTCTCTATGAAGAAATACGAGTTGTTCAAGTTAGGAAGTAGAACTTAGGGGATTAAGTCCAACCATCTCAGCCGGTATGTGAGTGGCCTTTACCACCTCCTGCGCCAGCAGTGTGTCATCAACAGAAGCTGCTTTTGTTGTACATTTCTTCTTAACTCTTTACGCAAAGAAATAGAATTAGAGTGCCTTTTCAGTGATAGATAAAATAAGTGAAAAAGAATTTCTAGAGGCTGTTTGTACGTTATGAACACGCTTCAGGCCTTGTGTCGTATTCTGGTGGATCTTTCAAATTTCTCGTTTCCTATCGCATAGATTCTGTAATAATGTTAGTAAGAAGCTGTTCGCATTTTACGTCGCATGTAACTGTCTTTATGTCAGTTTTAAATCCTATTTCATGGTATTATATGTGTCAAACCATGGCCCACTTTTGGTAAAGCCCAAACGAAACATCGGGTTGAAGGCTTCCTCTGATTCATGCATACGGCACTGGTGTGTTTCATTGTGTATGTGCACTGTATTTTCGTCCTGTTTTTGGGCGCCTGTCTTGGAAAACCTTCACAATTCAGGCCGTAGTCGTGTATCTACCCCCTTTTTTCGAGTGCGCAACGAAACGCGGAATAAAAAAGAAAAAAATGGAAATGGTAGCTCTGTTCTGACTCGGGCATCCAGATGAGATGATGTTCGCTTCCAGATGCCGCATCCCGTGTAATATCGTTTAAAAAGTAAATCAATATAAAAACAAACAGTTTCAAAAACTATAAATTAAATATCAGTCAGCTTGCATCATCAACCTGGCGTCATGTTAAAGGATGCAGTTTTGTCCTGTCGCTTCGCGAAAGCAACCAGGTGCGGGGCAGTGTTGTTTTGTGTCTGTTTTGTCCTATACGCCCGTACCCTCTGTTCCGTGTCCTCGGGATGAGGAAGCGATTCGGTGCACAGCTCCGTCCTGTGTGGTTTTACTTGAAAAACAAACAAAAACAAGTATCGCAACAAGTACACCTTGCATATCGAAATAATTAAGTACCCTGAAGAGTACACTTCTTTAAATTTTTATACTTCCGCCAGAGTAAATACACATCTGATCGCTCCATTAGAGCCAAAAAAAAAAAAAAAAAAAAAAAAAAAAAAAACGAGGAGCACACACGACTGACAGATGTGCTGTTTTGCGTAGCTGCCCGTTGCCCCGTAGCTGGTACTGGGCGAAGGGTTCTCAGGATGCGAGGGGAGGGGGGATGGGGAAGGGATGGGCGTCGTATTTCTGGTTGTCATGTCTTGTGAAAATATTTCTACTCTTTCGTAAATGTAAAGTGAATGAAAAAAAATATTAATAAATAAATCAATAAAAAGCTAGATTGCCGTCTGAATCCGATGAATTTCCAACATGGCGGCTTTTTATGTGATTAGAGCTTGCGATTCTCACTGCAGAAAAGATAGAGATTCTTTCAAATTATTAACTAAACTAACAAACAGTCAACGTATGAATTAGGCACTCGTTGTATTTTATAGATAAGATGATTAAATAGAAGCGTTCTAATATCTTAGCTGTGGTATAAGCTTGTCATAGTTGATTAAACAGCCCTGAATTGTGGATGTGCGAAGCCTGTATTCGAGCATTGTGCAATGTGACAAATATTATGTTAGTTAATTAGATCGAGGCAGATTTGTGTGGGGCTAAAAATAGAACACTGTTCTGAAAAAGAAGAAAAAGAGATCACGCATTGTATAATTTGGTCTCGCTCTATTTGTAGCGAATCTTTTTTTTTTTTTTTTTTTTTTTGAGTCCAATCTGGTAACAAGGATACAGGAAGAGCGTATCTGCGTACGCGCACGCGCAGTCATGAGATACCCGTACAAAGGAAACTACACTAAGTGGAAACAGGGGCACAGGAGTGGGGGGGGGGGGAGAGGCCGATCTATCCCCACTAGCCACGCACCTGCTGTTGTCAGGATGCAGAATCATCCCCATCTTTTTATTAACATGGACTTTGAGCGACATGTTGTTCTGTAGTAGCACGATGCAATTATTCGCTCCGCAGTGAATATTACAGAAAGTACAATGCTACCACCCTACTCCTGACTCATTGTAATCGCCGATGCTACCAAGTTTCTCATGTAGGAAGGTTAAGGACTTTGGTAAAAAGAAGATTAGTAATTTCTTCCGAACTCCTTTTCTTCTTTGTTTTTCACAGGCGTCTATACCAATGGATCACCGGTCATATGACCGCCAGCGAAATGAAAAATCTACCATTTGACCACCATTTGGAGTCAATCTTTTTGTGTGTGTATTTGGGTTGGGGGGGGGGGTGAAAAAGACATCGGGAAGGGGGAGGGGTAGGGCTAAATAATAACAGTGCTGCACACCTTGACAGCACGGAGTGAGGTGGATGCATTTGCAGACGGTGTGGTAGCGTATCTATGGCACGGAGAAGGCACGGGGATTACGATGGATTTGGAGACGGTGTGGTGGCGTATCTATGGCACGGAGAAGGCACGGGGATTAGGATGGATTTGGAGGCGGTGTGGTGGCGTATCTATGGCACGGAGAAGGCACGGGGATTAGCATGGATTTGGAGGCGGTGTGGTAGCGTATCTATGGCACGGAGAAGGCACGGGGATTACGATGGATTTGGAGAAGGTGTGGCGTCTCTATAGCACGGAGAAGGCACGGGGATTAGGATGGATTTGGGGGCGGTGTGGTGGCGTATCTATGGCACGGAGAAGGCACGGAGAAGGCACGGGGATTAGGATGGATTTGGAGGCGGTGTGGTGGCGTATCTATGGCACGGAGAAGGCACGGGGATTAGGATGGATTTGGAGGCGGTGTGGTGGCGTATCTATGGCACGGAGAAGGCACGGGGATTAGGATGGATTTGGAGGCGGTGTGGTAGCGTATCTATGGCACGGAGAAGGCACGGGGACTACGATGGATTTGGAGAAGGTGTGGCGTATCTATGGCACGGAGAAGGCACGGGGATTAGGATGGATTTGGAGGCGGTGTGGTGGCGTATCTATAGCACGGAGAAGGCGCAGGGATTAGGATGGATTTGGGAGACGGTGTGACGGCGTATCTACAGCACGGAGAAGGCACGGTGACTAGGATGCATTTGGAGACGGTGTGGTGGATCTATAGCACGGAGATGGCACAGGGATTAGGATGGATTTGGAGGCGGTGTGGTGGCGTTTCTATAGCATGGAGAAGGCACAGGGATTAGAGTTGCATTCTGTGCAAACAAAACTATCAATTTTAGGTGCACGGAGACCGTAATTTAGGAGCATTTTGTGTCAAGACTTGCTTTTTGATACAAGCATGACAACAGCGCTGTTACGTAGGAACTGGTCACTGATAACAATAAATTGAAGTGGTGGTCAAATGGTCGAGTTTTGCATTTCGCTGGTGGTCTTTTGTCCTGTGGTCAAATGTCCTACACCCGTTTTTCTCCTTCCTCTGTTATGGCGGTGCCTGTGGAGTAAGTTGATACTCCCACTACAGTCTAAGCTGGGGCACCAAACATGTTGTCCACTAGTCATACATTTTGTCATGGCACACCCTGCGTCCCAGTTTAGTCGCTAACTTTCTCCAAGATCTTTAAAAAATGACAAAATGGACCAGCTTACCCGTGCTACTAACATCAGGTGTAGCAAGATAATTAACTTATGGCTAACTTACCCCAGTCACTGGATAAACTTACCCTCTGAGTTGGATAAGTTGAGCAGATTTACCACCTGAAAGTAAGAGCTACCCCTCCGACACTATAAGCTGGGGACAAAAAAATAAGAGTACACAAAATAAGAGTACACAAATGTGGCGCGTGTAGTGTAGTACATAACGGATGTCCATCGCGCACTTCTTTTCTCAGCAGTCATAAAAAAGGTGAAAAAGTGGATCAAAATAGCCCTGCTTCCAATCTTCGAAAAGTCCGGGAGCCCGTGGCTGCGGATTTTCGCGTTGGGCTTTTTTTGGAGTCCGGAGCCCGGCTGGCTCGTAACTTTTTTTTTTTTGGATGAATTATGTTTCTGAAATGTACTCATACCCATTACCTTTTTCTGCTTGGATGAGAAGACGATTTTGTCCGTCAGTATGAGAGCACAGTACTTTATAAAACTTGAGTTGTTTTTTTTTCTGAACATCACAAAGCTATCCGATTATTTTCAGTGGTGTGTATTACAACATCGGAAAACTCATTTGTTTGGAATAACCGAGACAGTTATTTTCCCTAACATCTAGGTGATCATGTACATAGAACAACTGCCATACAATACTTTAGCACATATATAACAAACCAGAAAAAATCGGGTTCCCATCTTTTCGAAGTCCGGAGCGCGGCGGGCCACCACTTTTTTGCTACACTTTTCGAACGCTGCCTGCTTCCCGTATCGGTACAGTTCCTATGGTGGGTAAATACTCACAGCTGTACTCTTCGCTCTTCCAGTATCAGAAACGTCATGCTTTGCACCACTGAAAGTGTGTACTTGATATCGTCATAACAACGTAAGTACTCGACAGAAAGCATCGCTGAAGACTGAAAAAGGATAGAATTGATAAAAGTTACAAAAATCATGAAGTAAAACCACAGTCGAGTCTGGACTTGTCCGAAAAAAAAAGTTGCTTGTGCTACCTGCGTTTGTGCTTCTCAGGTTTTCTGATCGGGATGAAAGTCGCCTGTGTTGCGCTGGAAAATGTACTTTTTCTGGTAACCGTTATCCTCTAGTTGCTTCATACCCAGTTATTCTATTATGAAACAAACAGATTCCGTCTTGGGGATAGGAGGGGGGATGGTGGGGGGGGGGGGGGGGGAGAAGGGGGAGCAGAATGATACCCTGTTTATAGTTCCACAAATGATGCCTTGTAACAAATCATTGTATTGTATAACTTGAACATGCGTGTGTGTGTGTGTGTAAACAATGGAGCTGTTTAACCTGTAATCGTCCAATCATACTGCTTTAAATTAAATAACTGTTTTTGATTGGTTGCTTCGTGAAGGGGGCTCGAAATTTTGTGGTTGCCCAGCCTAGACCAACCTTTGCGCAGGCGTTTGTGACGTCATTGCTATCAGTTCGGTCATCATGAACGGCTGTGGTTGTGTGTACATATAGCATTTCTTTATCTATTTGGACCGAGTATTCAGGCATATATTTTTGGGGGTGTCCGAGTCTGTTCCAAAAACGAACAGTTGAAAAAGACGTCAAGGCTTCGAACATGATTCTCAACTGCATCGCCGTCTCCCTGGCACCTTCCCTTCGGTCATTTTCCTCCCCCAACTCCCGCCTTGCCTGACCAACCGAAAAAAAAAAATCCCTCCCCTCCTTCCTTGTGACACAGAACTGAAAAGTTTGACCAATCAGATTCGCGTAATGATTTATGGTGTTCCAATTCCTCGCCCTGTCGCATATTTGTTTGTGCACAGAATACGGAACTCTTTTACTCTGCACTTGTTCTGTTAGTGTGTCGAATCCTGGGGCCGTATTCACGAACATCTAAATTCTAGATCTCAAGATTAAACTTACGTAAGTTTACTTACTTACATCATATTCACAGGAGTAAACTTACTTAAGTTTATCAACTTACATTCTAAGTTCAATATTGGAAAAATTTTCATGAATCGTATAAACGGGTTGATAATGCAAACAAAGCTGCAGCATATGGGTACCATTTATCGTCTGCCTTGCCTTTACTCTTAAAAAGAAGGAATAAAAATCTTATTGAAATAGCATTTTTTTCTTGAAAATCTGTATCGAGTTCTCATCGTCATTGTAAACCTCAAACGGATTACTCCCATCTCGAAACACTCTTTCCCTCCTAAAAACCCTTTCATATTCTCCATTTAATCTCAATAAAATCGTTGTTGCCAAGGTAAACAAAACACTTCGGCTATTTAAATATGGCGTTTGATTGAACTTAGAAATCCACGTGTTGTCCGAAGTAAACTGAGAATTTTGAACTTGTACTTGAGTGTAAGTTTAAACTTAATTGTGTGAAAACGGCTAAGTTTAACCAACGGGAATCTAAGTTTACTCTTACATTGTTGCACTTAGATTGTCTCTAAGTTTAAACTTACACTTTCGTGAATACGGCCACTGGTGTCTGTCATCTGTAGCCGTGAAGAACAGTGCCGTTAAACGAAAAGGGTTTCATTTTGCATTGAAATTGCGCGCCCCACTCACAAGACGTGTTCCACTTTGATCGTATCGGGTTTATTAATGCAGAGCGCTCGCCTCATTATCGCTTGTTAAATACACACAATATAAGACTGATTAATATATAGATAATAGGCTTCCTCAAATCAGTTCAGAAGGCGATAAATTAAAATGGAGAGTACGCATTAAATAAGAGCTCACGTATGAATAATCGTCTGCTAGTTGTGAAGTGTTTCTATTTGTAGCACAAGTAAATATGTGTCTCTTTTTTTTTCAGCGCAACCGGAAGCTGGAGAAGATCCGGAAGTAGTCAGGGCCAAATACTTTATCAGAGACGAATTCTTGGTAAGTCAGACTGTGACGTCACAGTTCGCCACTGCCTCACGTAACAATGGCTACCGGTGTGGCATCGTATTTTCGCACCTATGGATTTCTCACTTTTGGGCAAACCCTCATTTTCCTTCCTTTCTTTTTCAATTTCTTTTAACGTTTTTGTTTTTTTTAGACCTAACTTAAAGTTTTATATGAAATATTTATCACATTGAACGGGCCAAATATGGGTTTTTGCCTGTTAAAAAATCAGTTCAGAAAATAGCGAGTCCACAATAGTGTCATATGAAAAAAGGGAAAAAAAAGATCAACATGTATGTGTTATATCGCTGAATGACTTAGAATAAGACCATGCCAAACAAATAAGAAAGTAATTAGTTTGTTTTGTTTTGTTTTTTTTTTTGCTGAGGGCTAAGTGAAGCGCTATGGACAAAGTTACTCTATTCTCGGAATAGACTCGGGGGGGGGGGGGGGGGTGGGGAGGGGGAGTGGGAGGTTGGCTTGGTCTAATTATGTCTCCCCGATCAAATTGAGACATCTGGTGTTTGTGTGTTCTTTGTGTGTGTGCGTTTGTGTGGGTGTGTCAGTCTGTTGGGAACAAAATGTTGTGTGCAAGATATCTCAGACAACCGGAAGTCCGATCGCCGTCAAACTGCGTGTGTTCATTCCCTTAATGGATCGGATGCTTGTATCAACTTCTTAGACGTGTTACATTATTAGGGAAGGCGTATGACGTCATTACGTGAAAAAAACTTGTGTACAAAATTTCTCAGCCGCCGAAAGTCGGGAGAAAGTTGAAACTTGGTGGAATTATTGCGTGGAAGGTTCGAAAAATTCTGTCAAATTTTGTTGCGAGTAGAGCGAACGAAAACGGCATATGATGTCATCGTGCATAATATGTGTATATTTTGAGCAAGTTGTCGTGTTCAAAAAATATTGATAACCAAAAGTTACACCGACTTCAAATTTTATATGCGTATTGCTTTGGTCAGTCGGACGGTAATATCATCTTTTGACTGTTGTAGTGAAATTAAGAGCGGCGTATGACGTCATTACGGTAAAATCTTGTAAGATTTGAAAGTTAGGTCAGGTTGAAACTTGGTGTTTGGTAGATCCCAAATATTCTGTCAAATTTTGCCTGGATTAGAAGGAACGATAACGGCATATGACGTCATAACGTAAGCAGAAGCCCAAGATCCCGATAGCAGAAAGTCGGATCGACTTCACACAAGGTGTGGTTTTTAGCCCCAGCTTCTAAAGAAGCAGGGGCTATAGCAGTCGTTGGAAGTATGTGCCTATGTGCGTATGTACGCTTTTGAGTTGAAAAATCATATCTTCTCGTAGGTTTTCAGCCTGAATGTCTTGCAGTTTTGGTTGATGGTAGCGAAGCATAAGTACCTATTTTTGGCGATTGGCCAAAAACTTAATTTCTTCAAAATGTATCTGCTCCTAGGGTTTGAGTGGAAACGTTCTAAAATTTTGGTGGAAGTGGGGTGCATAAGTATCCACCTAGTACCTGGCTATTACTTTTTTTGGCGATTCGTCGAAAATTGGAGAAAATATTGGCGAAAAACCAGTTTTTTTCGTAAAATCTTAGCTGCTTCTATGAAAGTAATCTTACTGTCTTGAAATTTTAAGTGAGAGTAGCAAGCGTTGCTACCTATCTGGCTATTACATTTATTTTTGGTGATTGGCCGAAAATTTTGGCGAAAAACGAAAAAAAAAATCAGTAAACCTTAAAAAAAACTGCTGGAAAATAAAAGTAGCAGGCGTTATTATCGCTGTTACTTTTTACGTGAATGGCCAGAAAATTGGCGAAAATTTTGGCGACCCCCCCCCCCCAAAAAAAAAAAATTAAAAAAAAAAAAAATCAGTAACATTTTAATGAAATCCAGGAAAATAGTTTTAATGTCGTCAAATTGTAAGTGAGAGTAGCAAGCGTTACTGCCTACCTGTTTGTTACTTTTATGGTGATTGGCCAAAAACTGGCGAAAAAAATTTTTTTCAGCGAAATCCTAAATAACTCAAGGAAACCAGTATTACTGTCTTGAAATTTTAGGTAAAGGTTGCAGGCATTACTATACATCCGGCTGTTAATTTTTTCGTGGCGGAAATTTTGGCGAAAAACCAAGTAATTTTCAGTAAAATCTCGACGATCTCCAGGAAAATAGTCTTACAGTCTTGAAATTTTAAGAAAAGGTAACAGACCTTCCCACATACTGGGTGGTGCAATTTTTGGTGATTGGCCGAAAATTGACGAACATTTTGGCGAAAAACAAAACAAATTTCAGTAAAACCTTAAATAACTGCTGAAAAGTAGTCTTAGTGATTTGAAAGTTGAAGTTATAGTAACAGGCGTTATTATTTGCCTCGCTGTTACTTTTTTCGTGATTGACCAAAAATTTGGCGAAATACTCAATATTTTTCAATAAAATCTTAAGTAACCCAAGGAAAATAATACCACTGTCATGAATTTTTAGGTAAAGGTAGCAAGCATCAATATATACCTGACTGTTAGTTTTTTCGTGAAAATTTTGACGAAACCCCCCCCCCCCCCCCAAAAAAAAATCAGTAAATTCTTAACGAACTCCAGGAAAATAGCCTCGTTGCCTTGTTATTTTTAGTAAGAGTAGCACGCATTACTACCTAAGTGGCTATTTCTATTTTGGGAATTGACCAAAAATTGGCTGAAATATTGGCAAAAAAAACCAATATTCTGTGAAATGCATCTCCTAGGGTCTTAGAAACATGCTGAAAAAATGGTGGGAGGTAAGGTGCGTAGGTGTCTACCTATCTCTTACTTGTTTTGGCCATTTGCCAAAAATTGGCGGAAATATTGGCGAAAAACCTGATTGTGTTCTGTTAAATCTTGACTGACTTTGGGAAAATAGGCTTACTGTCTTGAAGTTTTAGGTGAAGGTAGCAGGCGTTACTACGTACCTGGTTATTGCTTTTTTTAAAGTGATTGGCCAAAATTGGCAAATATTGTGGCGAAAAACCAAAAATATTTTCAGTAAAATTTTGACGAACTCCATAAAAATAGTCTGACTCTGGACATTTAAAACGGAAAAAAATTCAGTAAACCTAAAAAAAAAAACTGCTGGAAAATAAAAGTAGCAGGCGTTGTTATCTGCCTCGTTTTTTCGTGAATGGCCAGAAAATTGGCGATAAAATAAAATGGAGAGTACGCATCAAATAAGAGCTCGCGTATGAATAATCGGAAATCGGAAATTTTAAGGAATTGCAGCAGGCTTCATACCTTCCTGTTATTACAATTTTTGGGGATTGGCGAAAATTTTGGCGAAAAAAGATGAAAATAAATAAAAAATTAGTAAAATCATAACGAGCTTCGGGAAAATAGTCTTAGTGTCTCGAAATTTTGAAGAAAGGTAGCAGGCAATATCACTTTACTGACTATTACTTAGTGGCGGCGAAATCGGCGAAAATTTTGGCGAAAAGCCAAAAAATTTCAGTAAAAAAAATCTTAACAAATTTCAGGAAAATAAGACCATTGCATTGTAATTATCTCCCGCCGCCATAGCCTGGGGCGGGGGATATAGAAACGCCCGTCCGCAATCCTCTTTGTCCAGGCTGTATCTTTGTTACTACTCACCGTAGACCAATGAAACCTTACAGGTTGAAAGTATATAACGTGTAGTTTTGCAATGTCAGGTTATTTGTCGATGTTTTCAAAACGTGTAATTTTGGCGATTTTTTGAAAATTTGGACTTTGTCGTTTTTCAGAACAAATTTGTCCAGGTTGTATCTTTGTTACTATTCGTCGTAGACAAATAAAACCCGACAGGTAGAAAGTATATAACGTGTAGGTGTGCAACGTCGGGTTATTTTTCGATTCCTTTAAAAAAATGTAATTTTGGCGATTTTTCACAATTTGGACTTTGTTGTTTTTCAGACAAATTTGTCAAGGCTTATCTTTGTTCCTATTCACCGTAGACAAATAAAACTCTACAGCTGGAAAGTATATAAAATGTAGTTGTGCAACGTCAGGTTATACATCTCTATTCTGGGATAATGTTCGAGAGCTCCTGAATTCATTATCACTCATTACATTCCCTTCTGTCAGTTGTGGTGACTTCAACCTAGATACAGTGCAACGGGAAAAACTGTCTCAAATGATGTCAGTTTAAATCTAAAGCAGCCAGACTTTGGTCCGACTCAAGGGCACGGCGGCTGTCTTGATTTAATGTTCAGTTCACGTCCTGTGGTCGATATTGCTATCTTCCCTGTATGTTATACAGACCGTCAGTACCTTTACATGTGGATATAAACTAGCCTACAAGCTGTGACTTTGCCATGGTAGGGAACACTTCGTATTATTAATTTCCATTTCTGTTAAAATACCCTTCTTACTCAAAGTAACAAGTTTGTTGCGAACAAAGCAAGGCGTAATCATGCAAACGAAGAAAATACTTGTTGGAACTGTCTTTATCCAGGCTATATATCTTTGGAACCATTCATTGTTTACTATACCTTAAGGGAAGAAAATATATATAGTGTAGATGAGCGCGGCGGGGGATGTACAATCTACAAGTGTCTTGTTTTAAGTAACAGTAACAGACACTGCCTATCTAGCCGACTGTTGCAATATGTTTTGATTGGCAAAAAATTGGTGAAAATTTTGGCGAAAAACTGAAAAAAAAATATTATAAAAAACTATAAGAACTATAAAAAATAAAAGAAGTAAAATATTAACTCCAGGAAAATAGTCTTACTGTTTTGAAATTTTAAGGAAAAATAGCAGGCAATATCATCTTACTGTCTATTACTTTTTTGGTGATTGGCAAAAAAAAAATCGGCGAAAATAAGATTATTGCATTGTAATTTTAAGTAAAAGTAGCAGACACTACTACCTAATTGGCTATTGCTCTCTTCTAATTTTAGATAAAAATAGCCATCATTGGTACTTACCTTGCTGTGACAGTTATTCATAATTCGAAAAAAATTGCCTTGTGATTTTATGTAGTAGTGGCACATATTATTACCTACCTGGCTATTACTTTTTTTGGTAATTCGCTAAAAATTGTCGGAAGTATTGGTCAAAACGTAATTTAAACGTATATCCTCCTGTAATTTCAATGAAAACGTGCACACAAGCGTCCACCTGGCTATTATTATTATTATTATTATTATTTATTTATTTTTTTTTTTTGCTGTTCGCCAAAATTGGTCGAAATATTGGCGATAGAACGTTTTTTTTTTTCGTAAGGTCTCAGCCAACTCCAAAATAATAGCCTTATTGTCTTGAAATTTACGTACATGTAGCAGGATTTATTGGGTACCTGTACATTAAATTTTTGGAGATTGGTCAAGAATTGGCGAAAATATTGGCGAAAAGCGAAAAAGAAAATCAGTAAAATCTTAACTCACACCACAGATCTGGCCTTACTGTCTTGAAATTGTGATTACAGATAGTGGTCATTGGTACTTACGTGGTTATGGCGGTTTTGCGTAATTAGGAAAAAATGGCGGAATTATTATCGGAAAAACCAGTTCTTACTAACGTTGTTACTAACGCTAGGAATATAATGTTACCTTCTTGAAATTTTGAATTTTGGAAGCGGAAATTAGTGCCCATCTGGCTGTAACTTTTTTTTGTTGATTCGCCAAAACCATTATTGACTTGCTTTAGGTATTTGGCCTTATTCTCTTGAAATTCTGACAAAAGGTGGCAAGCTTTGATACCCACCTGGCTATTACGTTTTTTTTCTTTCGTGATATGAATAAAATTAATGGAAATATTGGCCAAAAACAATATTCATGAAAACGTATCTCGTCCTACGATTTAAATGGAAACGTCCTAAAATTTTTATGGTAGGTAGTGGTATATATTCATTTAGCTCTTATATTTTTATGTTTGGCGATTCGAAAAAAAATGGCCGAACCACGTGACTATTACAGTCGGACCCACTTGTGTCGACATCGGATATCTCGACATTTCGGTTAATTCGTTTTTTTCAGTCTCGTCTATTTGTATGATAAAAAGCTCGGATATGTCGACATTTGTTGTCTCGACATAAATTAACCTAGCTATAATGCCCTCATATAGAACTTTTCGTATAAAATAGCGTACTGATACACGAATTTCGTATAGGATATCATAAAAATGCATTTGTGTAGTATCCAAATTTTACTTGTTACAGTCAGCTGTATGTACACACAGTAAACGACACACCCCTCCGTGTGTAAACAAGTAGCCCAGTGCATGCCAGCAGATAGGCCCTTTTGTTCACCCTAGCCAGCGTTTGCTAATTCTTCATCTCTCCATATCCTATAGCAGACTTTATCTGCATAGGCTGTAGTGCAGTATGAACTCCCTAAATGACTGTAAACACACCCTCCTTGTGTAAACAATTAAGTAGCCCAGTACATGCCTCTGTATAGCAGATAAGCCCTTTTATTCACGCTAACCAGTGTTTGCTAATTATGAGTGGGCTAAACGTTGTTTCAAATTTGAGTTTGTAAAACAAAGATGGATACGACTAAAAATTAAAAAAAAACGCTAACCAGTGTTTGCTAATTATGAGTGGGCTAAACGTTGTTTCAAATTTGAGTTTGTAAAACAAAGATGGATTCGACGAAAAATTAAAAAAAAAACGCTAACCAGTGTTTGCTAATTATGAGTCGACTAAACGTTGTTTCAAATTTGAGTTTGTAAAACAAAGATGGATTCGACGAAAAATTTTTTAAAAAAAGTTACCTTTCGCACATGTCCTTGGATGTGAGATACCGAGCATTAGAAAACATTGAAAGAAGAGTAACACAAGCTAAAATTACGACGGAAATAGGTCTCCCTCACAACACTATTTCGATGTGAATAAAGAACAAGGACAGCCTATGAAGCCTATGAAAACAAAAAGAAAAAAATCAATACTTTTAAAATATTTGTCGTTTTATTTCAAAAACTCGCTTATCTCGACACCCCGCTATCTCGACATAAATTCGGAGGTCCGCCCGATGTCGAATTAACGAGGTCCGGCTGTACTTTTTTGGCGATTCGTCAAAAATTGGCGGATATATTGGCAATAAACCATTTTCCATTAACATCTTGACTAACGCCACCCTTTCTGTCTTGAAATATCTTGAAATCAGCATTCATGAGCTTGGGCATTGTTCATGGACAATCTTGTTCCTGGGGGTAAACTTGTATGGAAAGTTAAGAAAGGTGCTTCACGTCATTGCACAAAAAATATTACATATACATTTTGCAGTCACTCATTTCACCCCGAACCTTCCCTGTTTTTTTTTTTTTTTTTTTTTTTTTTTGCTATTTTTTTAACCAAGCATAGCTATTTAACTGCGCTATGGATTTCCTGAAGAGTCTCGAATGTACTTGCATTCTTTAGACATACTTGAAAACAATGGCAACGGACGGCTACTTCGTACATCGTGTGTAGGTGACCTTTTTGTGCCCTGCTCACCTGTAGCTATTGCGTAACATGTCACTATGTCTAATCCCGGACAAAACGGCAACGGCCAAAACGGCGACGGCCAAAACGGAGAGGACCAAAACGGCGACGGCCAAAGCGACGATGGCCAAAACGGCGACAAGTGCAACCCGGGACAAAACGGCGACGAAGATTAATAATTTAATGTTGAAAATCAAAATACAAAGAATAGTGTTGCCAGATAAATCAATTCATTTCCACTTGAAGATAAGTATAATTTTAACCAATACTTAAATTTTAAGGGCAAAATAAAATGGCTAATTTAACACTTATTTTCCCATATATTCCTAATTGCAATTATACGATAATCCATCGTGTGTGTGTGTGGGGTGTAGGGCATTTGACCAACTGAAATTTGACCAACCGCAATTTGACCAACCTCTTAATGAAAAAAAAAACGGACATTTGACCAACTTCATAATTTATTGTTTTTCGCACCACTTATCAGTAAAACATTAGCAATCACAAATGTTCCGACAAAAGCAACATTTAAACAGTTATAACACTACAAGTAAAAGTACTGTCCAAATGTACCGGGATGGTAGTAATCTCATATCCTCTCAAAACTTCACATAAAACACGTACCTGAGATGACACTAAAGCTTCCACCAGGTCTGGATTTGTTTGTATAACGCCTTGTATAACGCCAGATTACGAAGATTAACGGGGCACGTGGAACTCAACCTTATGACACTCGTTGACAGAGAGGATTATCACATCTCTTTGAGGCGATTGAGCACTTCTTTGAAATTACTTTTTCTTACGAAACCTCAAACTCCTAGATTTATAAGGTTATGCTGTTATTATATACAAATCCACACCAATGAAAGAGAAGATTAAATTTTATTTTACATGAGAAAATAATTTTCAGTTCTACCTGAGAAAAAGTGAGTAAATCATTCCATGAGCAGATTATTGAGACAGTGGCCGGTGACAGGAAGGAGGTGGTTAGGGAGGGCAGGAATGGCGCGTTGGGAGAAATACTGCACTGTGTTCAAATTTATTTATCTCTGATGGTTAAATAAACTGTGTTAGCAACGTTGTTACTTTTTGTTTTTTTTTAAATAAGCGTTTTAAAGCATAAACTTAAAAAACTCCGTTGCCGTTTTGTCCGGGGTTGCACTTGTCGCCGTTTTGGCCATCGCCGTTTTGGCCGTCGCCGTTTTGGTCTTCTCCGTTATGGCCGTCGCCGTTTTGGCAGTCGCCGTTATGTCCGGATACCCACTATGTCAGTTGCGGTGCATTATGTGGTCTTTATCTGCTATATGCCAAGATATATGATGCATTTGAATCAGTGATGGTCTTGAGGAATCTCCCCCCCCCCCCCTCCTCCGATCCACTCGCCCCACTTACGATTTAGTCATGGGCGTGTCGGTGGGGATATAAGGGGGTATAAGAATCCCCTTATGGGCTTATCCACAATTCAGAAATAAATACCACTAACCACGGAATAGTGCGGTCGCATTTACAGGCCTCAGCAGGTCTAGCTATTGATTTTTTTTCGCCACAAACTTGTTTTCATTTGGTTGCCAAGCTGTTTCATGTATGGGAATGATTATGTAACGGTTAGCGTTGTTTACAACTATTTTCGACTTAGTGGCTCATCTGATATGTTGTGTTATGACAAGCAGCTCATCATTTTCGCACCAGAACCAAAACACCTGTACCTTGATTTTTATGGAAAAAGAGGATTTAAATACCAACAATCAAGTCATGTAGCCCCTTCCCCCCCCCCCTCCAACCCCCTTAAAAATGGAAGAAAAATGATATTCAGTCCGACTTCTGCGCAGATGATATGGTTTAATTGGGATATATTTTATAAAAGATCTTACGTTTTGAAAACGGTAGAAATTGATTCAAATAAAACTTCGTGAAAGCGCTTTTGGGGAAAGCATATTTTGTTTGTTTACAAAAACAAAAAGGCAACGGCTGGCTAATAAAAGTGTTTGACATGTTCGCTACACTGCAGTTGGTGAGCACTGGCCGCGCTAGGTTTTTTTTTATTTTTGGCAGTGAATTATGATTATGTTTACAGAAATGAATTTCTTATTTCAGTCAAAAGAAGAAAAAAAACGAGTGGTCGAATGATTGGCTTAGTCGTATGGAATGCCATTTTAACATTTAATGCTTATTTTTCATATGAAAATATATTTAGAGATATCAATAAATAAATTTAGATCTCATTAATTTATATTTTGCTATCAATAATTGAATTTTAGATGGCAAAAATTTATTTTTGAGATCAAAAAATCAAATTTACAAACCTAAAAAATCTTACGAGAGACACACATTCACTTAAAATATAACGAATCGTCAATTAAATTTTGAAGATGAAAATTTCAATTATTGAGATCAATAATAACAACATAATTTTTGATCTCAAGAATTGCTTCTTTTTTGTACAGTAAAAAATTAAAGATTCTGTATACAAGGACAGCCATTATTTATTTACAGATGTGCGTTTCCGATTTTTTTATTTAAAAAAATAGACTGATATTTTGATATCAAGAATCAGTTTTTGAGATCAAAAAATCGTTTTCAGATTTCAAAATACAAATTAAAAATGTATCAGTCTGAAATAATGATATCTGAAATAAATTCTTGATATCAATATATAGAAAATCAATTAGTGAGCTCAAAATTAATATTTTGCTCTCAAATATTTCATTTTTGCTATCAAGAATTGAATTTTTGATCTTAAAAAATCAATTTTAGATATCATTAAATCATTTTTGATATCAATAAATATTTCTTGATATCTCTAAATATTTATTGATATCAAAAATTATTTTTTGAGATCAAGAATACATTTAGAGATATCAAAAATACAATTACAGATAGCAAAAATGAATTCTTGATATCAAAATATGGATTTATTGAGATCAAAAATTAATTCTTGATATCAATAATTCCGTAATAAATGTGAAAATGGCATTCCATATAGTCGGGGAGACATTTGTTTTTTGTTTACAAAAAACGAAATTAATAGGGGTCGATTGAAAGTGAGATATAAGATTGTATTCTTGCGTTTTGTGTGCGCTGGCCACTCTAGGTGAAATATACAGAAAATCATAGAAGACCTTTATCTATATTTCTACATTTTTAATCGTAACTAACAAAAGCTGTGCGAATTCGCAATTTGCTTATCATTATATCAGAGAATAGAAGACATTTTCGTGAAAGCAGATGAACGTGTTTAAAATATTCTTAAGATAACTGAAACTAAACCTAGCCCTTAATACTTACGGAATTTTTTTGACAGATTTCATTTTTTGGCCCAGCTTACGTTATACATAAGCTGTAGTATATCGGTTTGCAGACGGCGTCCGTTAATTAGTTGTTTATTTAGTAAACTTCTGTTTCAAAGTGCATCTCTTTCAATTTTGATCCAATGTCATTTATTTTTGGTGAGGCATCTCTAGGGGTGTCGTACATATGACTTGTGCTTTTTGAGTCGATCGGGTGAGTTTTTTAAAATTTTTGGGGAATTTTTGAAGAAAAAATTTCAAAATGTATCTTCTCCTACATTTTTGATCCAATGTTTATTTCTGGTACGAGGCATCGCTAGGTCAGTGGAGCATACGGCTTGTGCTTTATGAGTGGATTTGGATTTTTTTTATTTTTAAGGAAATTTTTGAAGAAAATACCTAAAAATGCATCTTTTACAGTTTTGATCCGATATCATTAGTTTTGGGTTGGAGGCATGCTTAGGGGTTTGTGAATACAGCTTGTGCTTTTTGAGTCGATCAGGAAATTTTGGGGGATTTCTGAAGAAAAAATGGATTTCCACCTACAGTTTTTATAAGATGTCATTTATTTTTGGTATGAACCGTCTCTAGGGGGTTATGCATTCGGCTTGTCCTTTTTGAGAAAATTGGAAAATTTTTGAATTTTTCGGAATTTTTGAAAAAAATTAAAATGAATCTCCTACAGTTTTGATCCGATGTCATTTGCTTTCGGTGTGCGACATTCCTAGAGGGTTGTGTGGACGGCTTGTGCTGTCTTAGTGGATCAGAGAATTTTTGAAATTTGGGGGGATTCTTGAAGAAAAAAACCCCAGAATGCATCTCCTCCTACAGGTTTGAAATGCAAATCGCGCATCGACGCAAGTTAAATAAACATGCGCACTGGTCCAAAATAAGTACCGCATACCAACGCAAGTTAAATAACATGCGCACTGGTCCGAAAAAATGAACCACACATAGACGCAAGTTGTATAGACATGCGCACTTTCCGAAATGCGAACCCCGCATCAAAGCAAGTTAATATCCGCTCTTTGTCATCTCGTCTTTTGAAGCCCAATTTTTTCAGGAAAAACCAATTGCACGCTTGAATTGGTCTTATCGCTTTTCGTAAGTTGGGACTTTGTCCTTGGACAAACTTGCCAACTAATTTTTATGCCTTACAAATGTCAGCGGGGCATTAGTGTTTGACTTGTGCGTCCGTCCGTCTGTGTGACTCTGTCCGTCTGTCTGTGTGTATGTTACGCTTTAGGTACCAAGTTATGTGGATCGCACCGCGTTTATTCGGTCGAAATTGGCGGTTTGAACTTAGGCAATTTTACTGCAGTTAGGTGCTCGGTACCAAGTTTTGTGGATCGCACTGTAAGCTATTTGGCCGGTGTAGCATCGAATTTTCACCCCCACCGATACCTCACCCCCCGGTGAATATTTGATATTAAATTTTCACCGGGGGGTGTAAATATGATAGATTTTTGTCCATCGAATATTCACCCCCCTTATCAAATTTTCACCCCTACCCCGGTGAAGATTCGATATCAGTTCTTCACCCCCTATACATTTTCACAATTTATTCGTTTTGAACTGCACTATCGATTAGAGGTGTGACGGTTCGTACCGAAAACCGAGAACCGAGAAAAGACTTCGGTCGGTTCGAACCGAAAACCGAAAAGCCCAATCACGATTTCGGTTCGGTTTTTTTTTTTTTTTTGCTATTTATAACAAGATAATGCATTAATTTGGTAATGTTATTTTAGTTCTTTTGGTATACTTTAGTTTTAATATATATATATCACATCGTACAAATCAACAAATATATTTCACACACTTTTTTTTGGAACCTATGAGGAGTTCCAGGCGTTTATTATGGCTACATTTGAGTCTGTCAGTCAATAACAATGTAAATTCTTGTGTAAGTAAACTTTGAGGTAATAAGTATAAAACATTACCGTCAGGGTTCGCTCTGGGTTCTCAGGAAAGTGAGTCAATAAAGGAAAGTGTGACTCAGTTGGGTCCAGAAAAACTCGGTGGATTCCGAAAAAGTGAGTCATTTCGTAAAAAATGCCCACAAAATGGACAAAAACCCCGCCAATTCGAACTCTGATTACCATTATATGTTAGGTTTTGTATCTGTTCTAAGGTAAAAAGAATTATCGGATTAAGTGCAGGCAATTACAAATAAATAAAAAAATAAACACGCATATATATATCAGGGCTGGTATGATTTAAATCAGTGATTTAAATCAGTGATTTAATTCGCGATTTAAATCACTATAAAAAAGTAAAAAAAGTCACGATTTTGACTTTTTTTGTTCCAGAGTAATATTTGTCAATAAAATGCTAGAACAAGCCCCTTGAGTGTACAAAGTGAAGATGCATTGTTAGGTTATTAACGACTTAAGCTGCTCATGCGACGCAGTCACCCACATCCCCACACCTTCTGTGCCTTATGTACACACTGGGTTAACGGTATTTCTCCATTGTGGTGCCCGTACTAATTTCCAAAGAGCTGCTTGCTGATAGCAAGACTGCTTAATAAATAACAGCGCCAAGACTATTGTCTTATACAAAATAAGCCCTGTCAGTAGAAGTACTCCCGTTATGAGTCACTATCATTGTTGATTTTAAAGTCAAAGAGCAATTAACCCAGCAAATTTGTGGTTCACTATATCTGAAAAAAAAATGACTGGTAGACGTCTAGCTCCCGTATATAAAGATATTTCGACAGAGATGCGACAAATAGTTGAAACGTAAAAGCTATTTGCAAATGTTCAGTTATTCGATGTGATATTGCTGAGAACTGCAGTGGCATTAGACTAATAAATAGTGAAAAATCAGTTCTGTATGTTTTTAAATGTTCTGTGACTTTTTGGGTGATTTAAATAAAGTCAATTTAAATAAAAAAAGTAAAAAATCATGAAAACTACCGGTTGGTTTTGCTGAACCGAACCGAAAAAAACCGAACCGAACCGAAAATTTTTGTTGAACCGAACGGAACCGAATCGAACCGAGCCGGAGGTGAACCGTCACACCTCTACTATCGATATATGACATATTTCACATTCTTTATATCAAAGAGCCTTTTAAGTGTTTTAATTGCAGTTGCTTTTTATGCCAAATTCCCTTTCATATGTGCAGTTCTTTACACCAAAGACCTTTACATCCTCAAATAGTATTAACACACATCATCCAAATTACTCATCGGCATTCTTAAATTGCAATCAATGAAATATGCAAGATTACAATACCTTTCTTTTTACCAAAAGGCTTTTGACTGATTCAATTGCAATATCTTTCGGATACCAAAGACCCTTTCATCCATGCAGTTCTTTACACTAAAGACCCTAATTTACATTACCACACAGCAACCACCAATTTATCCAATTTTGTGAGCATTCATATTTAAAATCATTACTTTTATGGTAGATTTGCGTGTACTGTAGAGTTCGTGGAAATCTTTCTGAAATAAATAATAAAGAGTTTGACGAAATTTCATTTATGCAACCAATTAACCAGTTGAAGAATAACAGTATATAAAACCCGTTTTCCATACACATTTACAAGGGGAGGGGGTGAAAATTTGATGGGGGGGGGGTGAGCATTCGATAATCTGATTTTCACCGGGGGGGTGAATATTCTCTGGGGGTGAAAATTTGATCTCACACCGGCAACTTTTTTTGTTTTTGGGATATTGTTCCTAATATATTGAAGTTGTGCAAGACGTCGTCCTTTTGTAAGACGAGACGTTTATTTGGTCAGAATGACGGTTTGAACTTAGGCAATTTTACTGTAGTTAGATGTTTTATTATCCCCCGTGGAACGGAGGGATATAGTTTTCAAATTTTCGGTCTGTCCGTCTGTCTGTCTGCCCGTCTGTCACGCTTCAGTCTCACGCGCCTATAAGCCACATTAATACATGGATTCGTTTCAAATTTTGTACACGGCTTGTCTGCACCCTTCCGCAGTGCAGTGACCAAGAATTTTCCGGATGGGGCAAAATTGACAGAATGGTGGACTTTTGAAAATCGGCACTGGACTTAGCGTATATACGGCAGTCTCACGCGCCTACAGGCCACATTAATAGGTAGATTCGTTTCATATTTTACACACGGCTTCTCGGGACCCTTCCGCAGTGCAGTGATCAAGAATTTTCCGGATTGGGCAAAAATTGACAAAATGGCGGACTTTTGAAAATTGGCACTGGACATAGCGTATATACGGCAGTCTCACCCGCCTACAGACCACACTAAAAGATGAATTCGTTTCATATTTTGTACACGGCTTCGCTGGAACCTTCCGCAGTGCAGTGATCAAGAATTTTCCGGATCGGGCAAAAATTGACAAAATGGCGGACTTTTGAAAATTGGCACTGGACTTAGCGTATATACGGCAGTCTCACGCGCCTACAGGCCACAAAAATGGATGGATTCGTTTCAAATTCTGCACACGGGTTCCCTTGGACCTTCCGCAGGGCAGTGATCAAGAATTTTCCGGATGGGACTTGACAAAATGGCGGATTTTTCAAAATCGGCACTGTACTTAGCGTACCTACGACAGTCTCACGCGCCTACTGGTTAATGGATTGATTCGTCTAAATGTTAGACACTACGTCTACCTGTCCTTCCACTTTTAAATTTTGCGTAGTCAACACGCAACAGCCTTACACAAACCATATCGCCCACGGGGGATAGACTCCTCGAGACGCAGTCAAGTGTACTAAGTTTTGTGGATCACACCTCACTCTACATATTTGTTTGGTGATTTATTTGTTTATAGAGTATTGTTTCTAATATATTGAAGTTGTGCAGGACGCCGTCCGTTTGTCTGACGCGGCGTTCATCCGGTCGAAATTGGCATTTGAACTTAGGCAATTTTACTGCAGTTAGGTGCTCGGTACTAAGTCAGTGCTTATTCATTCTTTCTTCAAGAAGAATCACATCCCTCAAACTAAGATTATGTCACTGACTATCCGCCAGGCGGGGCATTCGTGCTGCGATTAAACGCACCTCTAGTTTGTTCTCTAATTTGTTTTCTTTGGGGAACAAAGTTTATTCATGTGCCTGGATTTTAAACAACATTTAAATGAACCAAGTGGTAAATGTGATATCCAATTTAATTTTTAAAAAGAAATCAAAGAATAAAAACAACTTTTGGTATTGGCTCACAATAAATTTCAGGCTATGTTTCAAAAGCAAAATTGTTATTAAATAAAATATATAATAATGTTTGTAATAATGTACGAGTACACAGTACGAGTCCGAGTAATAGAATAATGTATCACTCGGACTCGTGCTGTGAAACTTAGTTTCGCTTGTCGAACGTTTGGCAGTTGGCTTGGGCCAGGCTAGTAAGTTAGGATTTGGCGAATGGAGGCGATTGAAATTTTTAATGGGTATATTTTTGTTTCAATGTTCAGAAAAAAATGAAGCAAATTAATTTTTGCGTATGGCTGAAATAGCGAATGGATTGATCTCGAAATTGTCGATTGTAAGGGTATCTGTGTGTGAAATGCAAGAAAGAGTAATTGTGGAAAATAAACAAATGGAATGGTATATGCGAAGCTGAAGGACTAGTGTGCCATACCGGTTTCATTGGCGTGGATAGGTAACAGGTGTGTGTTTTATATATATATATATATATATATATATATATATATATATATATATATATATATATATATATATATATATAATATATATATGCCCCCAACCTAACTAAGGTTAGGAGGGTTGTTCTGCTTTTCACTGGTCCGTCTGTCCGTCACGCTGTGATTGTGAACACCATATCTCAAGTTGTGGCAATCGGATATGTCGCTTCTCTATGTAATGTTCTCAAGCTGATTGGGTTTTGAATGACCTTGCGTCATACATATAGAAATATACGTGTCCGCTTTTCTTTCAGTTATTATTAAGCCCACATGTGGGAGGCCTTATACGTTCGTTGACTTTCATTTTTGTGGTTGAACAACATATCTAGGCATTGCTCTTCTAGGCATCCCTTATTCCCCAAACCATATGGCAGTTCGTTCGGGGCATCCGTGTTCGAGTTTATTTATTTGTTAATATATACGTAACTGTGTTTTTTATTTTATTATTATTATTATTTTTATTTTTATTTTTTTTTTTAGAAAATCAGTACAGCTAGCGGCGATGGGCGGCACTTCTGCTACCCTCACTTCACGTGCGCAGTGGACACGGAGAATATACGGCGCGTCTTTAACGACTGTCGGGACATTATACAGAGGATGCACTTGCGCCAGTACGAGTTGCTCTGACCCCGTAAAATAGCCATCACTCCCGTACAGTTGTTACAATGGAAAAATTATAAATAAAAGCTAAACCCTCCCTGCTGCCTCGAGTGGAGAAAACAATGCACAACGTGTGCTTTGCCCCCCTTCAGTTTTTTTCTTCTTGACTTCAGTGCGGCGTCGGGAATTGATGACGAGTGCGTCCGTTGATATTCAGAGGAGTAATGCCCTAGCGTCATCGGGATTAGAACACAACGATTGATGTCGTCATGGAAAATTGTGCCGATGTTTTTCAGCAGCGGATATAAATGCTGGTCTTCGTTTTACCGAAATAGTGTCGGCAGATGGAAGTCCTGTGTTTTACTACGACGTCGCTGAATGTGGTTCTTCGTCTTACTGCGAGGGGGGTATTGGCACAGGGATTGTGACGGGTGGTGGGAAATTATCATAGATCTTAGAAATATGTGAAAAAAGCCACATTTTTTTGTATACATAAGTTAGATTTTACGGAAAGCCGAATTAGTAATGTATGTAATCGTGTTGATTATGGTTTGCTTCCGCGAGGGGGCGCTCTAGTTCTTAGGCAATATAAAAAGCACATGGGAGTCTCGATTGGAAGGGACTCGGATTAGTATTAAGTCGATGCCTGTGTGCTGTGTATGTTAGTTGTTATGACAATACTACGGGGGGTAACACTTGTTTCACGAAAAATGATTCCTGTGTGAGTTTGTTTCGAGTCTACTGCATTTGAAGAAAAAAGCACTTGTAATACTTTTGGAAAAGCGGTTCTGCTAACTTCAATAAAAAGAGATCATTGAAAGCGAATCCAACTCGCACAATTACTGTTTTTCAAGAAGCAGTGTAACCAGAGTGAATAACAGACACGTTAATCATATCATTCTGTTTTCAAGCTACCAATCAACTTGAATTCAGTAATTTTGTTCGTATCGAGTAGCCCATAACTTAACACATGTATAACTAGTCTCCTGTTTGATATGCTGCTTACAAACTAACTTTAGATATTAATTCTCACAAGTCTGGGGTATGTGAAACATGAGAGAAAGCGTGAATTTTGTTGTCTGTTTTCAAATCAAATATTTAAATTATTCCACTACTTTTAGAAGTAGGATGATAATGTAAATTTGAACAGAAGATTGTGTAGCCCTTTTCTCGAAGGGTTAATCTGTTGATCGTTTTCTAATTAAGATTGTCACCAAATTCGGAGAAGTATGGTTATTCAGGATGGATTTTGAATATTGGAGCCAAATCCAGCTTGTTTTTGTTCTGCTTGCCGTTATTGCATTGCAGAAAAATATACAGAATGGTAAACAAACGCACGTGAGCACGTGACTCAAGCGGCACGTGACACTGAAGGATGAGGCTTGGCGCACCAGACAACAATGTGTACATGTTCTATTTATTGATATAAACAAGCTTGAAACTAATTTAAGCTGTCGCCATTTTTATAAATTATATTTAATTATTAGACCAGGTCGTCGTTAGGGCGGAGTCATTAAACGTGGTAGCGTAGAGGATCCGCGAGAACGGGTGGGGGTTGGGAGGCTGGAGGGGGGGGGGGGCCGGGGGGCTACTGCTATTTCAGCTCCACACCCTACAAAAGTTAGATACTGTGAACTAATGTGGGTGACCCTGACCCATTCTCGGCATTCTGACGGGCTGTGACGTCATTAATGAGCCGCCCCTCATGATGGCACGTCGTTCACATGGTTGATGCGATGTGCAAAGCGAACTAGTGTACAAGAGGGATCTTGCACGCCTATGTCAACTTCGTATGTGTGCGCGTGTATATGTGTGTCTGTCTGCGTGTACGTCACAAATGATACGTATGACGTAAGCAAACGGGCTGTTCAGCCTCGTGCCGGCAAGCTCACGTCTCGCATTGTTAAATAGAAAGAAACACCAAATTTCTTGAGGTAGAATTGGTGAAAACGAGACACCGTCATGGTAATTTCGTGCACAGTCAGTTTACTTCCAAAATATCAATTTTATTCAAAAATTAAAAGAAACAAGTGCCGAAAATACCGTAGATCGTTTGTTTTTGTTTTTGCTGTTCACATATTGTTCCTTAAACGCACGTTTTAAATTGCACATGTGATTATTGTATTCAATTTTAATGTGGTTCTTTTAGAAAAAAAATAGTATTTGAAACTGTTTCCCGGAAATGTGAAACTAATTTAATGATAAAATAAATCTAATTAAAAAAATCCATTGAAAACATCGCACTTCAGTGGTGTATGAAAGGGATCCGTTAAATGTAGTAGCTTGTTCGGCCGTTTCTTCGTCTTCGTGTTTAATGGAAAGCTGAAGTTGTGAAACGCGCTATATGTATTGTGGAGCATAAAGCGGAAGTGAAGAAAACGAAAGTGGATTTGTGCGCTTCGCCGGTCGCGCTATATGTATTGTGGAGCAGAAACTGATAAAGTGAATGTGAAGAAAACGAAAGTGGATTTGTGCGCTTCGCCGGTCGTTGTTTTGAGGTGGCTAGGTATTTATCTAAACCGGGCAAGCCTGTCGTTGTTGAAAATAAAACTCCCTATGGGTTTCCATGTAAACTTCCTTGGTGACGCTCAATCCCCGTAGGTTTCCACGTAAACATCTTGTTATGAAATCCGCGTGGGTTTCCATGTAATCACCTTGTTGTTATGACATCCTCGCGGGTTTCTATGTACACACCTTGGTGATGCGGAATCCGGGTGGATTTCATGCAAACCTTAACACTAACTAACTGAAATCAAACCGTTCTCATTTTCTGAATACGCTTCTTTTGACTTGAAGCGGAGAACATGTAACACACTGTTGTTTAAAATAAGAATTCTTAAGCAAATAACCAAAAGTGTTAATTTTGAGGAGGAGGGAATTGGGGCGGGGTCGCGGGTTCGGGATTTTGGGGGGGGGGGGGCGTACAGCCACTAGAGTGAAGCGTTATGTCGAAGGGTTTTTGTTAACCAATGGTTGTGATGTAGAAGTACACGTAGCGACTTTTTCTATCTTTATTAATTAGAGAGGAAATGTGATGTTTTTTTTTTTTTTTTTTTTTTTTTTTTGGAGCGTGTTTGATTTGAAGCGCTGAGAAATTGTTCCATTTATGCTAGCTTTTTCAGCCAGCTAGCTTCCGTTCATATTCATGGAACTGACCACTGCAAACAGGCGGCTCAAATAGCTTTACATTGTGCACGTTAAGGTGGAAGAGGACTAAGTAAAAGTATACACAGTGCTGCATATACTTGGGGACTTCCGGTCTGTGTGCCTTTCTCTGGTCGAATTTCAATGTTCAGATCGTGAGTTACATGTTTGTGTTTACATGTGACTTTATGTCCATTCCGCCTTAAGTCGCCACATTGTGATCCATATACAAGGCTGTTGAGAATATGCTCTCGCGTAATTTCGTGAATTTGCACACAACTGTGAAAAAACAAAAAGGCTGAAAATTATTTCAATTATTAAGGGTGAAGTTGTGTGACGGAAGTTCGCACTCAAATCCCATATAAATCGACAACCAGATGTCGCTGTTCTTTGCTTGGTTTATCGTCAGGAAGAGAAAACATGGCTGCAATAATCGTCAAGTTTTAAAACCCAGTATTCATAAAACCGCATAAAAGCTGACGTTATTGTATCTGTCCAGTCTATGACCTAACGGACTGTAATTATGTTGATTATACTGCAGCTTTTGAATCCACATAACCGGACAAATAATTGCATTCTTCCCTGCAAACAAGATTTCATATCCTTTATATCCAATTTCGAACCCCCTTCAGAAATACTGATACTGCAAAGACTATGTAGCGCTAAATTCGCGGCGGCTTTTGCCGCCAAAAAGGGCCAATCGTGGAGCTCTGTATATCTGACAGTTATCCAAGAATGTAAAAGGATGTAGAAAGATATTATGGAAAAAATGTAAATAAAAAGTTCCGTCCCCGGCTGATATACACATCAGTCGATTGCTTAAAATAATTCAAGATGTTTTTCTCAACCAACTTCCGTTAGAGTTTTTAACGCCTAAAAAAAGACATATTTAGCAGTAGAATTGGATACAATTGTCCGGGAAGTATGGCTGGGAGAGATTCGGAATGCCTGGACTGAAAGCTTTAAATAGAGTCCTGCAATACTTCGGCTCAAGCACTTATAAAAAAATCCACACCGTCACAGCTCAGTTGAATACATCACGCAGGAAGTAACCCGATACTCTGCTAGTGACCCAACGCACACTCTCCAGCCATAGCGAGGAAATTGCCCCTCCCCCTCCCCTCCCTCCTTCCAACCCCCCCCCCCCCCCCCTCCGTGTGTAAGTGAGTCAGTGCGTGTGAGTGGGGATGGGTTCTGGTATTTTTTGATCTCTAATCTCCGCGGTTTTAACAGTCGTTTTTAGTCTTTGCTGACGTGGCTTCTCCATTCAGCATCTTTGAACGGAAAGTACATGTGTACTTTATAGTTGTACAAAATTATCCATGTAATTTATTCAAGATATTTTTGCACAGCCCGCAGTCGACCAAACCTTGGCTATCACATTCTGAAGAACTAGTAACAGCTAGGAAATAATTATAAAATAACTGTAATAAAGAATAATAGTAAAAATAGGCCACGCTGAACATTGCTGGTCATAAGTTATGTCACCGGTTGTCGTTTAGCAGGGCGAAGAGAATATAAATCTCCCGGGCAATTCTTCGGTAATATTTGGAAGAATGCGCATGGAACGAAATCTATAGCTGGGTTGTTGGGGCTGCAGGAAGCTGTGAATGATTCCCCCTCCCCCCCGCGCCCCCCTCCCCCCGACGTATGGGTGTGTCAGCGGGGTGGGCGGTGGTTCAGATACTTAGTAACATGAATGGAAAATGGTTGTATAAAACATTAGTGAGAGGCATTGGGGCAACCACTGCATGGATCTGGCGATCTGTATCCAGATGTTTACGATTGGATGTAGCACCGGAAGTAAGAACGTAGTACTGTTTTAAAACAACAAAAAAAGTTCTGATAAAAATCATGAAAATGTTTGATTGTCTTTGTTGTGAGCGACTAGTGCTTAGTATTTCTGCTAACTTCATGTGCTAAGCGACCTTAACCACGTTAGACGCAAAATGTGCTAAGCGCCAAAATGACGTCACGCACGCAAGCATATCCGCACCGCCTTTTAGTGAGTAAATGTTGGAAATGATTATTCCCAGACTGTCTGCTATTGCTATTTATGAACTCGTCCACTAACGAGCTGTGTACATTTTTTTTTTTTTTTTTTGGAAACAAGTTATTAATATAGAAAGGTTGTCGGCTGTTTTTACATGTAGAAAACTACTGCTGTACAAAAGATAGAATTTTTTTGTACTGTTTTGCCCCCAAATTTATTTGAAAATTGAGAGTTGGAAGTAAGTGTGCAGGACAAAGCTGTTAGTATTGTGATGCTAAGGTTTAAGGGCCAGTCTGATTTTTTTAACCGACACCGCATTTGTTTTTCGTATAGCCCGGGACAAAGAAAGGAACTGTTATTGCTTTTTAGGGTGAGCGAACTATGCAAGTTGAATTTGAAATTCAGCGTTAAAGGAATCAGTTTTAAGTATTGAAGTACTAATGTGGAATAAAAATGATGAGAAATCGCTTGGATCATGCTAGATGCGATCTGCTGTTGTAGTGTTCTCGCAAACGTATACTGGGGCGTTAGAAAGCCAAATACGGTAGCACGTGTCAGACTGGTCGACACCTGCGGCACGTTCTTCGCATGTGGATTAGGTACATACTTCGTCTTTTTCCGTGACACTTTTCCGCCTCCGATTTCTTCGTCGTTTGGGGGTGGGGGAAGGGGGGGGCGTGTGTGTACATGGGCGTATCCCGTGATGTAAATCCACGAGCTATGGCGGTATTTTTAGAGACTTTGCGCGGTCGGCTGTTTCCGGTACGGTGGCTGTCGGGTGTTTCCGTGCTAGTATGTTTTGCGCTACTCGTATCTATTATTGTCATAGTTGATATGTTGATGAAACTTACATTCTTTAGATTTATATTTCAATAAAATGACATGTGCATATTTACACCCGTGTTTTCTTCAACTTTGTGATACGAGCCCTATAATTCTGGAGTTGATGGTATGAAGAAGTCGTTTATAAGAAACAGACCGATAGAAGAGGTCGTTTCATTTTAATTGCCTCATAGTGTGAATTACGTGATTTCAGTGGTTAATGACACTAGATTTATGATTCCCGACTCTGTGTCACCATGACCCCTCCCCCCACCCCATCAATGATGACTCCCTGACCGAGGAGAGACCTACGCTTTGTACGTTCTGTGTTTGTGTAATGTGAACAAAATGTTATGTGTAAGATATCGCTAGAACGAAAAGTCGTATCGACATCACACTTGGTCTGGTTATTCCTTGGAGTGGTTGGACGGTTCTTTCAATTTTTGATGCTTGGTACGTCACTAAGGATGGCGTATGACATCACACCACTGAACGCCAGAGAAACGTGGAGAGTTGCTGTCATTGCTGTTTGGTCGATCGGAAAAGATTGTCAATTTTGCCGCAGGTAGAACAAATAAGCACGGTGTATGACGTCATTACGTGGAATATGTATAGGTTGTGAACAAGATCTTGTGTGCAAATTATCAGAGTAACGGAATGAGTAGACCCCCCATTTCTCCCCTACTTGATGTAGGCAAAAATAGGTGTAAAATATTTCTGAGTTGCTGAATTGCCTTTCATACAAGTTAGTCCATTCCGGAATAAACTAAACGTTGGCTATAGTGCCTTGTTTCGCAAATAAGGAAAACATGTGAATTCTGATTTGTTTGATATATTCTTATTTTAATTACTAAGTGTTAGCAAAATTTCTGAAGTGCCCGTAAAATTGGGTATGTAATTATTTACTGTAAAAGGGCTAGAAAAATTCAGCTCTTTGTACATATTCGATGAGTAGGGGGAAAGTGGGGGTTCTGAGTCACCTGTGACGTCATAATGATGTCAGACCCCCCCCCCCCCCTAGGAGGCATAACCCTAACAAGAGTTCTAAGTCACCTATCAATCATCGGGACGTCATCAGTCACGTGACCTGTCAATCATCGGTCATGTGACCCTAGCCCTATATGAGGAATGTTTTGCAGAGCATTATCCTTCCGTCCTGATTAGATTCGTGGTAAGTAACATTCTTTTTTTTTTTATTTGATTTTTTTTTGTTTTTGTTTTTTTTTTTTTTTTTTGCGCTATAACCTTATGTTTCCCACATCATTCACCAGAACTGCTATGTAGCTCACCCGGCAGAACGGAGGACTCGTGGCTAAAACCCGTAGTCAAAGGTGGTTCGAGCCCGCTTATGGACCAACATAACTTTTATTATTATTATTATTTTTTTTTTTGGGGGGGGGCAGGGGTGAAGAGCATACGCCTTTGACAAGAACGTATTTGAATGGCACACGCCATTTGCACAAGAACGTTAAACAAGCTTCTCCCATTCACAAGATGTGCTCGAATGGGAGGACCAGCTCACCTCCATTCAAAGACGTGATGAGCCCAAATACCATGTGACGTCATGTGACTGTGACACAATGTGACTATTTGACAATCTGTGACTGTGACACCATGTGACTATGTAACGTTATGTGCCTGTGAGGACTATGTAAGGACTATGTGAGGACAATTAGTCTAACTATGTATGTAATATGTAATTATCAGATCGTTCACCAGAGCTGCTATGTACCTCACCCGGTAGAACGGAGGACTCACGGCTCAAACCCATAGTCAGAAGGTGGTTCGAGCCCACCTATTGGCCAACATAACTTTTTTCTTTAAACGTATTTTAGTGACCATATTTGTGACTGTTTTCACTTTTTAATGTTTAATTGATCATATTTCAGTGGTCCTATTACAGTAATCATATTATTAGCCTCACACACACACACACACACACACACATACACACACACAGTGCATGAAAGACCTCAGAGCATGGGAACGATCAATACATTTGAGAGTGAAAGACCTCAGAGCGTGGGAACAATCAATAAATTTGAGAAGGAATGAGATTTTCCCCACACTAAGTCTGATGTTATGTGTTACGTTATAGTAGTGGTAAAACGGGGGCTCTAAACACATTTAACAAACTTAGTTTTTTGAAAACATGTGATGTATAAAATAGGTTTTAGCATTTTACCATGTTACTTATTCAAATATTCTGAAGTTATAGTAGTGGGAAAATGAGGGTTCTAAAGCACATTTAACAAATTTAGTTTTTGAAAACATATTACGTCTAAAATAGGTTTTAGCATTTTACCATGCTACTTATCCGAATACTCTGAGGTTATAGTAGTTGGAAAATGTGGGGTCTAAAGCAACTTTAACAAAGTTAGTTTTTGAAAACATATGCCATGGTACGGGGAAAAATTTGAGATTTTTGCATATTTACACGTTTCAGACGATTCTACCACTTGGTGGCTGGTTGGTGGGTTGTTGGAAAATGGGAAGTGAAAATGTGGTTAGTTATGTAGGAAGACCGCGCCCATTCAAACATGTGTTCGAATGGCAAGCCTATTCAAAGATGTGTTCGAATGGCAAGCCCATTCAGACATGTGTTCGAATGGCAAGCCCATTCAGAAGACGTGTTCGAATTATTTTTTAGAACATATTACGTCATGGTATTGTTCAACAATTTTTTAACAAGTTCAACAATTGTTCAACAAATTGTTCAACATGTTGAACATGTTGTTCAACATGTTGTTCAACATGCTGAACATGTTCAACATGCTCAACCTGTTCAACATGTTCAACATTTTCAACAAGTTGAACATGTTCAACAAGTTGTTATTCAACAAGTTGTATATAAAGCTATGTTTAAAGACTTTTTCATCATTTGAAAAGTGTATGTTGAACCGAAAAGATGTATAAATGCAACATTTGTTCGAAATCTTACAATGGGCCACAAAGTCACACGTGGTAAAGTTATTTCTAAACACATTGGGATATAGTGTGTTCAACCTCGAGTGTGACAACTCCCTATAGAGCATAAAAGGCATCCGCCCTCAGACGCAACACACATTCTGTATCAAGATACTGAAGAGTGAACATGTCTGCAGTGAGTGAACAACAACTACCATCTATGGCAATGCCTGTAGAAAAGTCTGAGACAATGCCTGCCGAAAATTTTATAGTAAAACCTGAGACAATACTTACAGCAAAGTTTAAGGATGCCCATGTAAAGTCTAAGGTGAAGTCACGTCAGCAGCGTCAAAAGCGACCACATCTTAGAAAGATGAAAAGAGATGTTACCACCTACAACGTCGCCGTGTAAAAAGCGAAAAATTAAGACAGAGCCTAAAATGAAGCGAGAACCGGAGCGTAAAGCTGCCACTACAAAGTCCATGAAGAAGATGAGTGTAGACAATTTACCGGTTGTGATACCCACTTATGAAGAAATATATATTAAACTGGCAAAATATCAACAGAAAGTGATGGTTAACATACGTGAATATATTACGGATCATACACCTTGGAGGTTATATCATACCAAGAAGGGAATTTTGTTGTCAGTGAAAGATTGGCAAATGCTGAAGAAGCAAATGACGTCAGTGAATCTCATGCTTCAGAAAATGAATGTGTATAAATGCAGTGACTGTCAGAAGATGGTTGAGTAGAAAGTCATTGACCGAGACGACTGTATGCAGTTTTAACAGTATGACGAGCTTAGTGGATGCTATGATTTCATCACCCTCAGTGCAGAAGATTGGGGCGAAGTTCTTGAAGCTTGACAAGAACTTGAAACTTAGCTTTGACCCTAATAGACAATTTGATATGTAGTTCAACTAAAATTGTCTTTATGCTTCATACGTAGATTATGAAATAAATTAACATTATCTATGTTAATGTGAAGTCAGTTTTTATAACATTTACAGACTTATTAAGTTCTTGTGAGTGGGCACATGTATTAACATAATATGAATTTGAAATATTTTTGTTTTTGTCATAATTGCGCATATTTGTAAACTTTTTATTTTTCTCATACAATACTTGGATATAATTCATAATAATACAATACTTGAATATAATACATAATACAATACTTAATTATAATATATGATATATGGTTTACGGGTGAATTCACACCGCGCCAGGGATCTTAGCCTCTTGCGACTTCATATGTTGCAAAGCAAGACATATATTCATACACAACGCTTAAGTTAATAAAATCTTACAACATTTATGAAGTCTTTATTAAAAAGTTTAGTCAAATAAGTCCATTTTTCATCTGTTTCACTCTGTTCACTGTCCATGCCACTATCTTCATCACTGCTGTCATCCGTATCATTATCTCATCTAGTAGCTCTTCAAAGAATGCATTGTTTTTCCTGATAGCCGCCTTTAGTGCCTATGAATACTCATAATGTTTTTCATCAACAAAGTCCTCTAAAATCTTGATAATGTTGGCTTTGTTTTAGACGTTGGGTATATTCGAATAGTCTAATAAACAGTTGTTTTAGTCCATGCTTATAAATGGGTCGAAGTTCATCACTAGCTATTTCACGCGCATCTTCAAGTCCTTGTTCTTCATATTCTGAAAGCTTTTCTTGAAATTTGTCATCATAGTCATCGTAGACTTCTTGAACCATATCATGCCAAACAGTTTATTTCTGACTCACTTTCAGAGTCTGTTTCTGACTCACTTTCAGAGCTCCTTTCATCGACATCCTCACCACACTGCTCTACATGTTTGAACAAACTTCTTCGCTGTTGTATAATGCACCACATTTTGTAAAAGCATGTGCATTCTTTTCAGTCATGTTGACGCTTTGACTTTCCATAGAAGACTCATCTACAGTTTCAGTGATATCCGATTCTTCATCCACTTCTGAAGTGTGAGCATCCTTTAAGTGCCTTTTAAGATTTTGTGGCCCATTGTAAGATTTCGAACAAATGTTGCATTTATACATCCTTTCTGTTCAACATACACTTTTCAAAAGTCTGAAAAAGTCTTTAAACATAGCTTTATATACAACAACTTGTTGAATAACAACTTGTTGAACATGTTGAACATGTTCAACTTGTCCAACAACTTGTTGAACATGTTGAACAGCATGTTGAATATGTTGTACATGTTGAATTTGTTGAACAACATGTTCAACATGTTGAACATGTTAAACAATTTGTTGAACAATTGTTGAACTTGTTAAAAAAATTGTTGAACAATACCATGACGTAATATGTTCTGAAATAATTCGAACACGTCTTCTGAATGGGCTTGCCATTCGAACACATCTTTGAATAGGCTTGCCATTCGAACACATGTTTGAATGGGCGCGGTCTTCCTACATAACTAACCACATTTTCACTTCCCATTTTCCAACAACCAACCAACCAGCAACCAAGTGGTAGAATCGTCTGAAACGTGTAAATATGCAAAAATCTCAATCTTTTCCCCGTACCATGGCATAATATGTTTTCAAAAACTAAATTTGTTAAAGTTACTTTAGAACCCACATTTCCCACTATAACCTGATTATTCGGATAAGTAGCATGGTAAAATGCTAAAACCTATTTTAGACGTAACATGTTGTCAAAAACTAATTTTGTTAAATGTGCTTTAGAACCCTCATTTTCCCACTACTATGACTTCAGAATATTCGAATAAGTAACATGGTAAAATGCTAAAACCTATTTTATACATCGTATGTTTTTAAAAACTAAATTTGTTAAATGTGCTTTAGAGGCCCCGTTTTCCCACTACTATAGCATAACACATAACATCAGACTTAGTGTGGGGAAAATCTTGTTCATTCTCAAATTTATTGATTGTTCCCACGCTCTGAGGTCTTTCACTCTCAAATGTATTGATCGTTCCCATGCTCTGAGCTCTTTCGTGTACTTATTCCTAGTCTCTGCGTGTGTGTATGTGTGTGTATGTATGTGTGTGAGGCTAATAATATGATTACTGTAATAGGACCACTGAAATATGATCAATTAAACATTACCAGTGAAAATAGTCACATATTACATATTACGCTCTGATTATTACATACTACATACATAGTTAGACTAATTCTGCTACCATAGTCCTTACATAGTCCTCACATAGTCACATGACGTTACATAGTCACATGATTTCACAGTCACATGGTGTCACATAGTCACATGATGTCACATAGTGTCACATAGTCATATGATGTCATATAGTCACATGACGTCACATAGTCACATGGTATGTGAGCTGATCACGTCTTTGAATAGAGGTGAGTTGGTCCTCCCATTCGAACACATCTTGTGAATGCGAGAGGCTTGTTTAACGTTCTTGTGCGAATGTGCCATTCAAATACGTTCTTGTCAATGGCGTGTGCTCTTCACCCCAGTCACATAAAAAAGAAAAAGTTATGTTGGTCCATAGGAGGGCTCGAACCACCTTCTGACTATGGGTTTAGCCATGAGTCCTCCGTTCTACCGGGTGAACTACATAGCAGTTCTGGTGAATGATGTGGAAAACATAAGGCTATAGGTCTTTTTTTTATAGCGCAGAAAAAGAATGTTACTTACCACGAATCTTTTAGCCCTTTCCTCCTTCTCCATGTGCCTCCAACAACAGAAACAGCAACAATGGCACTTGTGCACACACAATGTGCTTATAAAGGGAAAGGCTGATGAATCACGTGCTAGCGAGGAGGGGGTCTCAAGAATGAGTGACTGAGTGATGGTATGGCAGATGGTAGAAGGGACGTCACCTAGGGGGGAGGGGTTCACGTGACTTAATGACGTCACAGGGTGACTCAGAAGTCCTATATGCCGCCCATGGGTTGGCTCGAACCACCAATCTTCCGACCATGGGTCCGACCACGAGTCCTATGCTTTACCGACTGAGTTAATCAGGACGGAAGGACAATGCTCTGCAAAACATTCCTCATATAGGGTTAGGGTCACATGACAGATGATTGACAGGTCACGTGATTGATGACGTCACGATGATGGATAGGCTTAGAACTCTTGGTAGGGTTAGGGGTATGCCTCCTGGTGTGTCTGACGTCATTATGAAGTCACAGGTGACTCAGAACCCCCACTTTCCCACCACTTCGATGCGATCGCTTTGAAATTTTCTGGAATGTTACCCAAGAGATGATCCAACTGGGTTATATTTTGTGCGAGGATTTGCCCAAAAATATGAGAAAAACATCCAACCGATGTACTCATTCTACAGACCCAGCCCATTGGCCAAAATATTGACCGGGAACATACAGATTTAAGAAAAAATAATAAAGTGCCACCATTAGAAGCTCTCTCGTCAAGATTAAGTTGTGTGAACCACTTTGGTGTAGGGTAGAATGTTCACTTGAAAAACGAAAGGTCCCGAGTTTTAGCCCCTACCAAAACCTGTTTTTTTTTTGCAGCGTCTCGCTTGCAAGGTTTTACAGACTATATTTATAATTAGTATTATTATGCCTCCCCGACCGAGGGGAGACATAAGAGTTTGTGCGTTCTGTGTGTATGTACGTGTGTGTGTTAGTGTGTGAGAAAAAAACGTGTGCATCATATCTCGGAAACGAAAAGTTGGACTGAATTCAAATTTGGTCTGTTTATTCCTTAGGGAGGTTTGGCGGTTTTATTAACTTGTTACTGTATGAAGGAAGGCGTATGACGTCATCACGTGAAAATCTTGTGTGCAAAACTTCTCAGCAAGTGAGCATAGGGGAAAGTTCAAACGTAGTAGATTGTTCCTTTGTGGAGGGGCGTCCGAAAGATTCTGTCGGTATTTTTCGTGCGTAGAACGAAAGACTACAGCATATGACGTCATTATGTAAAATATGTATACATAGTAGAACCTCGTTTAATAGAACTGCTGGGTATTTCGAAATAAGTTTGAGTAAACCGGGTGTTCGAATTAACCGGGAATTGGGGTGCACTTTCAGCCCAGCTTACGTAAGCTAGGGTATACCCATTGGTTTGCAGACGGCGTCCGTTACTTGTTTATTTAGTAAATTTTTGTTTCAAAATGCATCTCCTACAATTTTGATCCGATGTCATTTATTTTTGGTATGAGACATCCCTAGGGGGTCGTGCATATGGCTTGTGCTTTTTTAGTCGATCGGGCGATTTTTTTTGGCTCGTCATGCACGGAACAGAACGCGGTGGGTGTATTCTTAAAATTCCACCCAACCCCACAGGGGACCATAGTACAGAGCATTAATCAAAATCACGAACGATCTACTCATCGATGTTGATAGTCACAAGTGTATGTTCCTCGTATTGCTGGATTCATCGACAGCGTTTGATACGTGTGGCATTAATGTTCTGTTAGATTGTCTGTGGATGAGTCATGGTATATCAGGTAACGCAGTGAAATGGATCAGATCTTATCTTACCGATCTCTCGCAACGAGTTACAATTTCTGGCGTATTCTCTGACTCCGTGCCTTTAATTTGTGGTTTCCCACAAGGATCCAAGATAGGACCCCAATTTTACAAACGCTACACTAAACCCCTTGGTCAAGTGATCCTCGAAATCGTACGGCGCCATTTTTGTGATGATGATGATGATGATGATAGCCAGCTTCATAACTTTGCAAGCATTTATTCTCCCGATGAATAGCTGTCGGCTGTCCGAAATCCTGAGTTGGCCATTTCTAGTTTTTCAGACTGGATGTATGCAAAGTAAAATAAAAAATTTTGATCAGATTTTCTTCAAATTTTGTACCAATGATCTCAACGTACCCACCCTGAACTAAGATTTTGCACAGATAAAGAACTAGTCGACGAACTACAGGACCAGGGTGTGACAGCAGCGCGACCTTTGGACCAACGAGGAACATTTGTCCTTACCTTCTGCAAGCCTAGTTTATCAGGCAATATAAAAGTTGGATATTTAAGCCTACCAGTGAAAATATATATTCCGAACCCTATTCGTTGTTTCCACTGCCAGAAATATGGGCATAACAAAGACAAATGCAGAAATCAAAAACCCACCTGCGCAAAATGCGGGGAGGAAGGGCATGAATATAGTCCATGTACCTCTCACAACTCCAAATGCATAAACTGCATGGGCAGCCACCCGGCTTCATCCAAGGATTGTCCGTGGTGGCATGCTGAAAAGAAAGTGCAACAGATTAAATTTGAAAAATCGGTGTCTTATCCCGAAGCCCGAAAACTGGCTGCTACCCTCCTCCCATCAAATGCGAAAACATATGCTAGCTCAGTAAGACCCCAGTTTCAGGATTCGGCCTGTCAAACTGACATCACATGGATTACGGAACAAAAGATTTTTTCGCCACCAAAGCAACAACGGCCTTCTAGAAAAACAAAAGAAACTAAAACTGAAACAGACTCCAGTCTTTGTGAGTCTTTACCAAGCACATCTCCGGAGCTGTCAGGGAAGAGAGACGGGTCTTGTACTCCAAGCCCCCAATCCTCTCAGCTGGGCCACGAAACAAAGGCAAGACTCAAACAAAGAGCTCAACTTGCCAAACAGACTCTGCGCACAAACCTTACGGAGGAAATGAGTGGGAATAGATACTCCCCTCTTATGGATGCTGGCGATGGGAGACCTGCAGGCAGAACCTCCCCTAAGCCATCCCGCTCAAATGAAAAGCCTCCAAAAGTAACGATTAACAGAAATCGAGCTCTTAGCAAGTAATGATGACAATAATTCATTGGAATATCAGAGGTTTTTGGACCAACTACCATCAATTATTAACATTTATGCACTTAAATGATCCGGCAGTATTTTGTCTTCAGGAAACATTCAGCAAAAACGACAATCCACCAAAACTTAGAGGATATACGTCATACAACAAACCCTCATCGGATGACAGAGCAACTGGTGGAATCGCTATGTTTGTTCGAAGTGATCGTTTACAAAGCGAAATTAAACTAAATACGCCTTTTCAGACCCAGGCGATTCGTATCACGCTTGGCAAAACTTTCACAATTTGTAATATTTATTTGCCACCACATTTGAGACCTCAACCAGAAGAGTTGAATGACCTAATAGATCAGTTACCTAAGCCAGTCCTATTCGTGGGCGACTTTAATGCTCACAGTACATTGTGGGGCAATAGTTACGTAGATTTGAAGGGATAATTGGTAGAAAATCTCCTTAACCATCATAATTTAACCATTTTCAACGACAAGTCATACACATATCTTCACCCTGGTACTGGTTCAAAAACCTCTATTGACCTTTCTATTGCATCTGCTAATTTATATCTTGATTTTAATTGGAAAGTGCTGGGTGATCTCCACGGCAGTGACCACTTTCCTATTTTATTGTCTGAGTCTAAGCCATACCACGAAAAAAGATCCCCAAAATGAAAGTTTCAGAAAGCAGACTGGTCAGAATTCCAAGAATTATGTCATCAGAGTATCAAAAGGAAACATTTTACTGATGATGAAGACGAACATATCTCATTATTTACCTTTCTTCTCCATGGAGTGTGTGAAAAATCTATCCCAAGGACATCAGGATCCCGCAAGAAACCACATAAACCGTGGTTTAATGACGCTTGTAAAGAATCCATAGCGCTTCGTAAACAAGCTCTCAAAAAATTTTAAGACTACCCAGACATTACAAGAAAAATAGAATATCAAAGGGCCAAGGCAGTTGCGCGTAAAACAGTCAAAAAAAGCAAACAAGAGTCCTGGCATGAATATGTTTCTCAACTCAACACAAATAATTCTCTAAAAAAGACCTGGGACATGGTTAGAAAAATATCTGGCAAGAACACTTTTAACACAGTATGCCATCTAGAAGTTAACAATAATGTGATCACCGACCCAAAGGACATTTTAGATACCATAGGCGAAACATTTGAACATAATTCATCTTCCTAAAATTATAGCCACGAGTTAAGACACTATAAAGAAACAGAAGAAACTAATCCTCTTAATTTCTATTCTGACAACAGCGAAGCGTATAATGAGCACTTTTCTCTTAATGAATTGAGAAAGGCCATAGATAGTTCCCATGATTCAGCAGCAGGACCAGATGACATACATTATCAGATGCTTAGACATTTGCCAGACCATACCCTAAAGATCCTCTTAGAATTGTTAAATCATACCTGGAATTCCGACACTTTTCCAGAAATATGGAAGGAAGCCACAATAATACCAATACCAAAGCCAAACAAAGATCCACGAAATCCTCAGAATTACAGACCAATTTCCTTGACAAGTGTCCTGTGCAAAACATTTGAGCGAATGGTAGCTGAAAGATTAAAATGGTACCTGGAAAGAAACAACTTGCTTGCCGACATACAGAGTGGCTTTAGGAAACAAAGGAGCACTCTGGACCATCTTGTAAGACTAGAATCATTTGTGAAAGAAGCTTTCAAAAACAAGGAACATGTTGTTACCGTTTTCTTCGACTTGGAAAAAGCTTATGACACAGCATGGAAACACGAAGTACTAAAGGATCTTTTTGATTTCGGCCTCCGAGGCCGTCTGCCCCAGTTTATAAAAGGATTCCTGGACGACCGTCGATTCAGGGTTCGCCTTGGTGCAATATTCTCAGAATACTTTGAACAAGAGGAAGGCTTTCCCCAAGGATGCATCCTTTCAATTCTACTTTTCCTGATAAAAATCAACAATATAAAAGATACACTGAGACAGGGGATAGATAGCTCACTCTTCGTGGATGATTTTGCCATGTCGTGTAGAGGCAAAAGTATGAATTTAATACAGCGTCGTCTTCAGCAGAGTATTTATTCTCTCCAAGTTTGGGCGAATAAGAATGGTTTTAAGTTCTCACAAACCAAAACGGTTTGTATACACTTTTGTAAAAAAACGAAAACAACACGACGATCCAGTTTTATACATCTCTAACGTGCAAATCCCTGTTGTCACGAAAAACAAATTTTTAGGTTTAATTTTTGATAACCAACTTAGTTTTATCCGACATATCAAACACCTGCGAAGAAAGTGTCAGAAGGCCTTAAATTTACTGAGAGTCATCTCCCACGATTGGGGAGCAGATCGTGATACTAAACTCATGTTGTATAGAGCTCTAATCAGATCGCGACTGGACTATGGCAGTATAGTTAATGGCTCAACTAGATCATCATATCTCAAGATGCTAGAACCGATACAGAATCAAGGCTTAAGAATATGTTTAAATGTCTTTAGAACATCCCAAGCCGACAGTTTACACGTTGAGGCAAATGAACAACCTCTCAATATACGGCGGTTAAAACTTTCCATGCAGTATTGTATAAAACTTTACGCCAATAGAAATAACCCTACTCATCAGATTGTTTTCGGATTACATTATGCGGATAGAGGTACCAATGCTATCCCCCCTTTGGAACTAGGATTATACCACATCTGCAAGAAGCAGGTATAATCGTTGAATCTGTTGCAAATTACAAAATACCTAACCAACCCCCTTGGAAGTTAACGAAACCTGTGGTCTTGAAGACTCTTTCTGAATCCACAAAAGAACGAACTAACCCGTGTGTATTTCAGTCAAAATTTGCAGAATTAAAGGATAATTATAATGACTACCATTTCATATATACCGATGGTTCCAAACTTGAGAACAAGGCTGCAGCAGCTATTGTCACAGAAAATAATACATTCAGAACCAGGCTCTCTGATGGGTCTTCTATTTTCTCTGCAGAAGTTAGAGCCCTGCAGCTAGCTATTCAAATTGTCAAGATTAGCCGCTACAAAAAATTCATATTGTGCGTGGACTCCGTGTCAGTGCTTGAGTCACTAGAAAACTTACAGGTATCCAACCCAATAATTTTGGACTTGATAGAAAAACACGACGAAGTGGTAAAAGCTGGCAAAGAGATAATATTTTGTTGGGTACCGAGCCACGTTGGAATCCCGGGCAACGAGGCAGCCGACAAAGGCGCCAAAGAAGCGTTAAACCAAGACTACTCAGATTTCCTTATACCGCCATCAGATTTTAAGTGCCATGTTTCTAGATATGTCAAAAATCTATGGCAACAATATTGGGATGAACAAACCAACAATAAGCTATACCAAATTAACCCTGTGGTAGGGCGCAAATTGCCCTCCATAAATGGCCTTCGCGACGATATGGTAATTCACAGATTAAGAATAGGACATTCTTACACTACTTACAAACACCTCTTAAGAGGTGAACCACAACCCGAATGTATAAGTTGTCAGGAACGGTATACAGTGAAACACATCTTGATAGATTGTATAGACTTCAATCACATTCGTCCCCGTTATTATAGAGTTGATTCCATGAGAGAGCTCTTTGAGAAGGTAAATTCCAACAAGGTCCTAGAATTTTTAAGAGATTAACATGTATTCCTATGTGTAGACCACCATTAAGTCTATTTTTAGTATATTTTTTAGTATATTTAAGATTTTATTTTATAATCATTTTTAATCAATAAAGTATAAATTCGACAAAGTTACCAGGAATGACACAATATGACCTGCAACAGGTTGGCGGTGTCGTTAAACCAATCAAATAACTAACTAACTCAACGTAGTCCTCCCGAGAAAAAGCTTTTTTTGGCGATCCGCCAAAGATTGGACAACTGGATACATTTTTCAATTTTTTGGTGCCTAATTTTCAAAGTGCTTTTCCCCACAAGTTTCGTAGGATTCCTTTCAAATTTTGTACGATTGTTCTCTAGGTAGGCCTATCTTAAAATTACTCTGTTTAGCGATCTGCCAAAACTTGGCCAAATGGGAGCATTTGTAATTTTATGGTTGCCAATTTTCAAAATGCTTCTTTTCGCATACTGTTGATCAAATTTTCTTCAAATTACGTACAATTATTCCCTAGGTAGTCCTCTTTTGAAAAATTACTCATTGTGGCGATCCACCAAAAATTGGCCATATGAGGAGCATTTTTTTAAATATTTTGGTGTCTAATTTTCAAAATGCTTCATCTCCCACAATTGTGATCCGATTCTTTTCGAAATTTGACAGTTGTTCTCTAGGTAGGCCTCACGCGATAAATTACTTATTCTGGCGATCTGCCCAAAATTTTTGTTTGCAATTTTCAAAATGCTTCTTCTCGAACAATTTTGATCAGATTTTCTTCAAATTTAGTACGGATGTTCTCAATATAGTCCTCCCTTGAAAATTTACTTTTTTGGGCGATCCGCCAAAAATTAGCCAAATAGGGGGCATTTTTTTAAATTTTTTGGTGAATAATTTTCAAAATACTTCTCGAACTAATTTGATCAGATAATCTTTAACTTTCTCATGAATCTTCTGGCGATCCGGCAAAAATTGGCTAACTAGGGGAATTTTTCAATTTATTGGTGTTTAATGTTGAAAATGCTTCTTCTTCCACAATTTTGATTGAATTCTTTTCCAATTTTTTGTACGATTTTTCTCCAGTTTTTGTCATAACTTGTAACATCGAGGCGAGTTCGGTAAACATGCCACTGGTTCGAAATCGAATCGCGCATCGACGCAAGTTAAATAAATATGCGCACTGGTCCAAAATACAAACCGCGCGTCAATGCAAATTAAATAAACATGCGTAGTGGTCCGAAATAATAACCGCGCATCAATGCAATTTAAAAAAATATGCGCAATGGTCCGAAATGCGAACCGCTTATCAACTTAAGTTAAATAAACTTGCGCACTGGTCCGAAACGCGAACCGCAAATCAACGCAAGTTAAATAAACATAAGCACTGGTATAAAATAAGAAACGCTGATCAACACCAGTTAAATAAATATGCGCAGTGGTCCGAAATGTGAACAACGCATCAACGCAAGCTAAATAAATATGCGCAACGGTCCGAATTGCGAACCATTCATCAACGGAAGTTGAATATACATACGCATTGGTCCGAACTGCGCATCGATGCCAGTTAAATAAACATGCGCACTGATCTAAAATAAGAACTGTGCATCAATGCAAATTAAATGAACATGCGCACTTTTCTGAAAAGTCAAACGCGCATCAACACAAACTAAGCAAACATGCGCACTGGTCCGAAATGCGAACGACTTATCGACGTAACTTGAATAAACATGCTCACTGGCCTGAAATGCGAGCCACGCATCAACGCAAGTTAAGTATACATGCGCAGCAATGCATATTAAATAAACATGCGCACATGAACGCCAGCTAAATAAACATACACACTGGTCCGAAATGCGAACAGAGCATAACGGCAAGTTAAATAAACATGCGCTTTTTTCGAAATGCAAATCGCACATCAACGCAAGTTAAATAAACATGCGCACTGGTCGGAAATGCAAACCCCGCAAAATAATACATACCAAAACATTAAAACTAAAGTACTGATGTTTTAGACGCGGCGTTTTCTTCTTTTAAAAAGGCACATGTGTTGATCGTTTCTGGTCGTTTTTGCTGCTTGAACTAACTGTGTATGCTAACAGTACATGTGTGTCTATACAATTTCGATACGTTGTTCGTATTTTTCTGGGAAACAAATCTTTGTATGTATTTATCGGTCTATGTTGGGGTCCGTTGCTAAATTCATTATTTAGCTAGCTCATTGCCAACTCGTCTTTTGAAGCCCAATTTTTCAGGGAAATTCCCTTGTTCATGCACGCTGGATTTTGGTGTTATCGCTTTTCGTAAGGTGGGGCTTTGTCCTTTGACAAACTTACACAGTGTGACTACTACTTTTTTCAAGACAGACAAGCTTATTCATAGATTCACTAGATCTCGGCTGGTCACACTGTCCCTAGACATTCTTGTTTTAAAAAACTAAAAAACAACAAAACAAGTTTGCGAAACAGGCGAGACGAAGCTGAGTGCAGTAGTTTAAACTGGCATGATATCATCCTCGGTGTATTGATCGCCCAACTCGCAATGAAAGCAATCACAGCATGCGTGTGCAGGTATAAGTTGGCTGCAGCGTTTGGTTTTTTTCCAATTAAAGAGTGATGAAATTTGGCTCACTGACAGTGTGATTAGACGCCAGGCAAGCCACATTTTTTAACCACAACCTTAGAGAACGATTGACATGCTCGGCCACGGTCAATATCAAAACCGGGCCATTATCTCGAAAACGGTCAGAGATAGAGCGAATTCTCGACCCGTTGAGCCTAAAAATCGATATGTAAGAGGTACCTCGGTGGTCTTGACCTCCTCGGCCATGGCCAAAGTCAAAAACCAGAAGTTGACCATTATCTCGTATAAGGTTAGAGATAGAGCGATTTTGAGCTTATTTTCGCTCCTTTAGGGACGATATGTGAGGGGTCAAGAGTTATGGATCGTATTTTTTTTGTGACCCTCAAGTGTAATTTTTGCTATTCGGTAGCGAAAACGGTCTAGTTGTCTATCAGATTATGTTTACCTATTGGTAGCCAATTTGCCAAAGGTTTTTCTCCCAAAATTTTGATCGGATTGATTTGATCGGTATAAATTTTGCATAAATGTTCACTAGGCTGCACTCTCTTGAAAAGCTGCTTTTGTGGCGATCCGCCCACAATTGGCTTAATGAGGACATTTTAAAAAAATTTCGTAACCATTTTTCAAAGTTTTTTCTGCCGAAAGTTTAATCGGAATGCTTTCAGATTTTGCATAGAAGTTCATTAGGCGGTTTTTTTCTAAATATTTCTTTTCTGGCGATCCGCCAAAAAAAATGGCCAAATGAAGGTCATTTAAAATATTTAGTTGCCAATTTTCAAAATTCTCCCTCAGTTTTGACCGGATTCCTTTATAAATTTGTACGAATTTTCTACAAGCAGATTTAACAATATGACAGCCACTTTTTGGCGATCATACAAGCCTATTGATAGGTGATTTACTAGATCTCGGCTTGTTACAGTGTCCCTAGGCAGGTGGGTTATTCCTCATAAACTGGTTATTTCGCATGGAAAAATCAAAGTTTTGCACAACTTGAAATGCGTACGGGAAATAATTGGACGGCATATGACGCCATTACTTAAAAATATTACGTGATATATTTTTCTATCGCTGATCCAACACCCCCTCTGTAGGCTCTTTTGTAAGCTATATATAGTGAATAAATATGTTATTTATCAATACGCTTGTGCTTACAGCATTTTTCAGAACATTATCGATCACGCCACCATTCTTGAGGCATTCTAGTTCGGAATGACAGCAACAAGCAAGATATCATTCAATGCTGTAGATCTTTGGGCAATTTCCCTTTGGCAAGGTCGTCAGGGCTGCTTCGTGCATGATATTGACTATTTGAAATGTGTATAAGATTTATAAAAAATTTCATTCGTTCCGTTCATATGTGTGTGCTATGGTGGTGAAGACGCTTGCTTGGCAAACAAAGGAGCCCCAGTTCGAATCCGGCTGGCCGTATTTCACAGGAGCCTACTAATAAAATGCTAACTAACCCTTTCAATAACATAATACATAGCCAGGAAATTCAATTCTACATTTGGATAACTGATAAAAAATTAGAGTGGATGTGTAACTGAGAAAACACGTTAAAGAAAATAACGTTAAATATTGTTATATTTAATGCTTTGCAGTTTCACAGTTGAATCAGGCACTCAATAATCACTTATATGACAAAGACGAGCAAAATATTCAATGTTAGAAATAAGTAATTGAGTAAATAAATACTTCAGTGAGCGTCTGATGCAGTTAAGTTAGTGCCTCAGCATCCCTTTGCCCATAGTTTAGGCAGTTGCAAGCAACGACATTAACATAAACGTTATTTCAGTTGAAGAAAGTAAGCTTGACATTCAGCAGTTGGGGTTTTCAGTTCTGTTCTCTGCCATTGACCTACGACTTCTCGTCGCCACACCCCACCCCCTCGACCCCCCTCTCCGCCCACATTGTTTAATATCTGCAGACTATATATCTTACCAAGCAATATCAGGTCCCATTGCGGTGAAAATGCTACAGAATTCCATATTTTATGCAGCAATTCTCATGGTTAGTACAATGCTTGTGGGTTCTTGTCTGTGTTAAACCTTAATTTTTATACATGCAAATACACGGAATTATTTTCAACCACAGGGTTGAGCCTGTCCCCTTGGGTACGGGTCGGGTTCCGGACCATACCTCCCAGACAATACCCCCCCGGATGATACCCCCCGACAATACCCCCACACCATTCCCCCCGGGCCATTCCCCCCCCCCCCAGCCAGAGTATTTCCAATTTTCAACGTTACAACAAAATCAAAAGAAAACGTACAGCGACATGTTTTATTTACAGCGTCATGTTTTATTTCTCTCCAACACTATGTTTAATCTTTAAATCGATATATCGAGTCTGCGTCTCATTCACAGTCAGGCTTAGCACAAACTGCAACAACTCCGTTGGGCAGCAGAATTAATTGCAATAAACTGGTGCGCTAATTGATAATTGCAATTATTGAATGCATGCATTAAATTGCATTTATAAACCTTTTAACTAGATCATAGAGGATTTTTATATACAATAGCTTTTATCAATGAATCACATGACATGAGCTGTAAGCGTTGTGGAACTGCAATTATACCCATTTCAACTAGATCATAACGAAATGGTTTAGCGTTTTTACTACAGATTACATAACTGCAACTATACCCCTTTCAACTAGATCATATCGAAATCTCTTAGCTTTTAACTGCAGATCAACTGTATTGGTTTGTTGTTCGTTAGTGAAAATTGTAAAAAATGATGGCAGAGTATTGGCACGGGGGGTATGGTCCTAGGGGTGTATGATCGGGCGGTATCATCCGGGTTGGGTATCATCTGGAGATTTTTGTCCTAGTAGGGGAAAACGCCGGTTCTGCCACAGGAAGTGACGTCATTTTTCCCCTCCCCTCCCTCCCTCCCTCCCCCCTCCCCTAGGCGAGCAACATTCTATCAAGTCGGCATAAGTTACACACAACAATTTGATCACATGAAAAATCGGTGTGCCACAGGACAAGTGGTAAAAATCAAGAAATGACAATGTTCACAGCGTGAGAAACAATTACACTAAAACAGGTGGCAAAAATCAAGAGATGAAAGAGCTCACAGCGTGAGAAAGAATTAAAGTAAGAGGCAAACCGTGAGAGAGAGAGAGAGAGAGAGAGAGAGAGAGAGGAAGCAGGAATAGAGTAAGTCGACCTCCCCCACCTTTCAGACAATTCTGAACATTTTTGGTTTTTTGGGTCGACCTCCTCCCCCCCTTCCCCCCCCGGGGTCGAATTTGTGATTTTTGCATATTTATCCGTTTCAGACAATTCTGAACATTTTTGGTTTTTTGGGTCTACCTATCCCCCTCCTCCCCCCTTTACTTCAAATTGCGATAACTTTCGTTATAGTTGACCGATTTGTATTGAACTTTCACTGTTTGATTCAGTTTTATGTAAAGTTTAAACTTAGTCATAGACTACTTGCACCGACGGCTGTATGCATTTTTGCGACAAGCCGCCATTTTAAATTAAAATTGCGATGACTTTCGTTATAGTTGACCGATTTGTATGAAAATTTCGCTGTTTGATTCAGTTTTATATCTAGTTTTAACATAGTCATGGGCTAATTGCACCGACGGCTGTATGCATTTTTTGTCACATGCCGCCATTTTAACTTAAAAGTGACCTAACTTTCGTTATACTTAACCAATTTGTATGAAAATTTCACTGTTTGATTCAGTTTAGTTTAAATTCTGCTGAGTCAGCAATTTTAATAAGTTTGAACAAGTTACACATCATATTTTGATTACATCAAAGTGGTATAAATACATGTCTGACGAGAAAAATCATTCACAATGTCAACATTGCTTCTTCATCGATGTGTAGAAACCATGGATGACGTCTTCAAAGTGAATTATGCTGACTGGGTGTTTTCAAAGCTTCCTGCTTTTGAATCGGATTGGATGTTGCAAGTGAAGAATTTGCATCAGCATTGGGGAGCGGTTGGAAAGACCATTCCAAGAGATCGTTTCATCCACTCATTTCTACGTGAATGTGAAGAACTGCATTTACCATTAACTTACGACATTGAGTTAGCATTTATCAACGCGAATACAATTTGGGCAGTTAAGCTCATGTTAGTTGTGGCTCCAAGAATCATTTTACATTATGATGATGACATTCCATTGACGACGAATGTATCAGAACTTGTTCGATTCAACCATGGACGAGTTGAAGTTAATTCAAAACTTTGCAAGATGTTTGCTGGGTATAGCTGGGTATAAAAGGGAGTGGACTCAAAGGCATTAGTACATTGTGCAGTCATGGAGAACAAGACAAGCAGCTTTAAAATTAGTGCAAACTTAACCATTACTGTAGAGCATGGTCAATTTGGACCATTTCTTCGAATCAAACGTGGAGAGAGATGGCTTGCTTTATCACCATCCTTGTGGCGGATTGTGTGTGAGAGATTGAAAAATTTACGCAACATTGGCTTCAAACTGTACTTAACGCAAACGAAGTGGCTTGAAGTCATTTCATACTTGGATATGCGCTATGTGAGTTTTGTACAAACATCACTGTCTGAAGGGAAAGAATATACGCGTTACATCAACATGAATGATGGTGAATGGGAGACATTGCTTCAGGAAATGGAGAACATCAACTCAGTCTTATTCGCCAAACCTGAACCATGTACGGAATGTCATGGGAAGAAAACTCCTATCAAGCTGCAAAAGGATAAGCGAAGGAAAGTGTCAAAGTTATCCAAGGACAGACTGGCTAAAGTTCGATTGGAGAATATGAACGTGCAAAATCAACTTGGACTTAACTATGAATATTGCGGTGCTTACGGATATGCTGAGGATTATGATTGTCACTGCCATAAGTACAATTGCAAGTTGTGTGAACCTGACAACTTCTGCAACAAGTGCGGCTCACTAACAGTATCTGTCGAGTAAGACTACAAGTCATTTGCTTGCCAGCCGTCAAAGTGTGCAGACGTGTCATATGGATATGTGAAAGATGGATGTAGAAACCTTTTTCAAGGGTATGTGGACTACATGATAAGTGAACTGGTGCGTTTTGGATCTATTCAACAACTACTGGAACACTTTGACATCTATTGGGAGCTGGCTCATTCCACGCTGAAAATTATGCGAGGATTTCATCGAAGAGTCAAACATTGACGGAGCTGAGGAGTTTGATGTGGAAGCAGCATATCACTTTGCTCGATTTGATCCAAGACTGTTTGATGAAGTGAGAGGGTGGTTAATCTATATTGCAGTATAATGGCAGACATTACATTGAGACAATATATTGTGCAAAAAACTTATTGTGAAGAAATGTTATTAGCTGTAAAAAAGTTTGCATGTTTAGTATGTCCTGCTTGTTAAAATGAAGAGTGTTCAGAACATACTTGTCATTCTGCGGGTGCCTATACATACTGGAATGAAGCTAAATATTATATTCATTTAGATAAAGTGTTAGATAATGCAAATCAACGTTGTGAAAAATATGGTGTAGATGCTATCACATTAGATGAATTAAGTAGTTGGTTAATGTTCATTGAAGATCAATGAACTCCAATTATTCACTCCATTGTATCAATACTTGATTTGTAAGATATGTTGATTGAGTTATAAAAACATGTTGAATGAGTTGTAAGACAAAATAAAAAGATATGCTGACAAGTGTTAATCATTTAGTGTTAACATGTCGACGTGGAAAGACTACTTAACCAATATTTACTTTAAACCTGGTCAACCCGGGGCATTTGCTGGTCCTTATAAAGTTTATCACATATTAAAAAAACATGATCAACCAGTCACTCATTCACAAGTGAAGAAATGGTTACAGGATCAAGATGCCTTCAGTTTACTACAACCTGTAAAATACAGGTTTAAAAGGCAACGTGTCATTGCACGTGGAATTGATGACATGTGGGATATTGATTTAGCTGACATGGGAAACATAGCTCCCTATAATGATGACACCCGCTTTTTATTGGTTGTCATTGATGTGTTTTCCAAATATTTATGGGTGCAGCCAATACCTAATAAATCACATACCAGTGTCATAGAAGCCTTTCAAAAGATTTTTCATGAAACACAACGAAGACCACGAACTCTAAGGTCAGATAAAGGAACTGAATTTAAAAACAGATGGGTAAAAGCATTTTTGAAGAAGGAGGGAATACATGCCTATACAACAAAGAATGAAACCAAAGTCAACTTTGCTGAGAGAGTCATTCGTACTCTAAAGGGAATGATGTATCGATATTTCCTACATAATCAAACTTATCGCTATATGGACATCCTTCCAGACTTAGTGTATAATTACAACCATAGACCTCATGGCTCCCTCCCTAATAGGTATGCTCCTGCAGATATTCGTAAGGACATCGAATCAAAAGTGTGGAAGTATATGTATGTAGACAAATTGAAATTGAAATCAAAGAAGAAAAAATCCTACAAATTTAAAATTGGTGATCAGGTTCGCATTTCCCACACGAAATATGTATTTCAACGGGATTACCATATAAAGTGGACGTAAGAAGTCCTTATTATCACACATCGTTGTAAGAAGCAAGGAATACACTTGTATCGTGTGAAAGGCTTTTTGGATGAAACTGCAGAAAGTAAAAAAAGATATTGCATCTGTCTACAGAATTGAAAAGGTGTTGAAAACACGAAGAAGACGAGGTGTTAAAGAATTATTTGTGAAGTGGTTAGGTTGGCCAAAGAAGTTTAGCAGTTGGGTGAAAGAAACTGATATTCGAAAATGAAGCATCCATTCACATGTTTGGTCTCTGGACCTACAGGCAGTGGTAAAACGTCTCTAGTTAGAGAAATTCTAGAACAAAAGTTAATTAAACCCTCTCCAAAATCCATTTTATGGCTCTATGCAGCAGATCAGCCTTTATACAAGGGAATGAAGGGTGTGGAATTTCACCAAGGCATTCCATATGACATTGAAGAGCGTTTTAACCCGAAAAAACCAAACTTACTCATCATTGATGACTTAATGACCAAATGTCATAGTGATGAGCGTATGACACGTCTCCTTAGTGTTGGCAGCAGTCATCAAAATCTAAGCTTTATTTTTATTGTGCATAATTTGTTCCTTCATGGTAGAGAAATGCGAAATATTAGTTTGAATACACATTACATCATTCTGTTTAAAAATCCTAGAGACAGTCAACAAATAAGTACATTAGCGCGACAAATGTATCCTGGAAAATCTAAATTTCTCATAGAAGCCTATCAAGATGCTACGAGCAAACCTCATGGCTATTTATTCATTGATTTGAAGCCGAAGACGAATGATCAACTACGTATTCGTACAGGCATTTTACCAAAAGATACACATTACGTATATGTTGATAAAGTAGCGTATGAACAAGAACCAAGTCACTTGACCATTCGCAGCCAAGATGTCTACACGTATTCAAGCGAATCAACCTTTTCTTCACTTGCTCGCACGCAGCGGGCCTAAACGACGTAAATCCTTGTTACAACAAGCTACTAAGGAGGAATTAACTAGCTTGTTTGAAATTTGTTTGAATATATTGTGAGGACATTTACCCTTAAGCTCAAAAAGGTATAAGGAATTCAAGCGTGAACGTCATACCCTACGCACACTGGCAGTAAGAAGATATCACTTCAAAGAAAAAAGAAGTTGGTTAATCAGAAAGTAGGATTCATTGGAGCTATTGCTAAATTTGCATTACCTTTGCTAGCTCAGTTGCTGTTAAAATGAAACATACTATGAAAATGGTCCTCATTCCTGAATATAAATATAAATTGTTGTTAGAAAAGAAGGGAAAAGATGGTTAAATCAAAACGAAAGTGAATAAACTTTTACGTGGGAAACGAATTCGTGAAAAGGCAATAGAAATGTCTCAAGTTCTTGGACGTCATTTACGAAAAATTCAATCGCAACAAAAGTCTGTTACATCATCCAAAGCAGAAAAATCAGAAAAGTCCCAACAGTTTCTAACCCATTTTCAACCAATTTATCATGTAAAACTAACACAACTTCTGGAATAACTGAAGAAATATGGTACAAGATGGACAGATAAAAATGAACTTGTTTTATAAACGGGTACTGTCATTACAAATTCCAACATTATTGATTTGTTGAAAGAAGCATTGGTTTCTACAAGAAGAAAAGAACGACGAGAACCACCACATGGTTGGAAGCAGTTTATTGAGGAAATTGTAGACGCTAATATTCCAAAAACTGTTTTTGACAAAAAGACAACTCGTGAAGATATTACAAAAGAGATACAACAACGTCAACAATGGTTGTTTCCGGAAGGATGGGAAACGTTTTAACACGGATTAAAGAGTTATGGTGTTGTTGTTGTAAAGAAAATGGAAATAAAAATACTATTCCTGTAAAAATTAGGTGTGTCAGTGCTTGTTGTCAAGGAGAAGTAGTAGATACCAATGTGGATCATGTAGATAGCAATTTAGACGACAATGTAGACAGCAGTGGAGATGACGAGTGTCAAACATGAAGTAATGTATAGACACATCTAGTTAATCTACATCACACAAACGATTTAGTCATCATGAAGTCAACAAGTTTTTATATAACTTTACCTAGCAATGCTAGTTTGAACTATTATCCTACTAATAAGGCTTCTACTTATCAAATTCGTTTACCTCGTACAATATATTTGAAAGGAAAATATGAAGAAGCCTTAGCTGAAATTCAATACCCACACACATGGACGGCAGTTTCCATTCCATATGGTTACTACAGATCCATACCTGAAATATGTACTGCAGTAAATGCAGAATTACAAAAATCTATTTTTGTCGAAAAGTTTCTCTTATTTTAAGAGATGATTATGATATTGTCTTTTCTACTGGATTAGCTGAGATTTTAGGATTTAAACCAGATAAATGGTATAAAGAATCCGGTCCTGCTGAACATCAATCCGATGTGAAACATGGATTTTATACACTTTATGTGTACTGTAGTATTTGTGAGCCACAAATAGTTGGAGATTATTATGTTCCTTTACTACGTTCTGTTCCCATTGAACGGTATGATGGTGATATTATTATGAAAACTTATGAAGAACCTCATTACGTCACTGTAAACACATCCAAATTTGACACAATAGAAATGAATATTAAGGATGACACAGGTCAGAATGTTTCATTTCACACTGGGAAAGTGATATGTAAACTTCATTTTCGACAAAAAGCATTATGAAAGCATATGTACACGATCCGTCTGCATATCGCAACCATTTTCTTCGTCAAGTGGGTGGGGAATTACCAGGATTTAAAGGAGCACGAATACAGTATGGAGATGGCATTGGTTCAATATTGGGATCATTGGCTCGCAAAGCTATTCCACTGCTTAAGGCAGGGGCTAAAATCGTTTCACCACATCTTAAAAAGGCTGCAAAAGATGTCGCGAAAGATGTTACAGGCCGAGTAGCACAACGTGTCATTGGTGATGTGTGAGGATCACAAAAGAGAGCACAACCTGCACACCTGCCAGAAGGCGAAAAGCAGCTAAACGGATAACATCAACAAAACATAAGAAAGATATTTTTTAATCATGTCTTTAATTCATAATCATTCTTGTGAATGTAGTCTTTCTCCATTAGAATGGTTTCACATACCACCAACGCAAACTGCTGTGGAAAAAAGTTTTAATGTTGACTATCAACCACTAACTACCATTAGAGAGGGCGCTCCAATAGAATTCTACATTCCTGCGAGTACACAAGAATATCTAGATTTAAAGAACAGTAGACTTCATATTGTATGCGCTATTGTAAAGGCTGATGGAACACCATGTGATGTAGATGATAATGTACCATGTATCAATGATTTGTTTAATGGGTTATGGTCCAATACTGAATTGTCTCTAAATGATCGTTTGGTATCACATAGTAACAATACCCATGGTTATACCAGCATCATATCTCATCTCATTCATGACTCGGAAGAAAGCCTCCATTCTGAGCGCTCTATCTATAAAGATACTCATCTATAAAGATACTGCCGGGTCAATGAATAGTCATGAGGTGAAGAGAGCTAATCATGAAAGATATGTAGCAGGTTTTCATGTAAATGTTGAGGGTGGTGATGTAGCTCTACAGGGAAATAATGGTTTACATAATCGTATTTGTATACACGTCTAAGCCGTGAGTTCACGCTAACAGGTGGTTTAAGAGTAGATTTGTTTGAGCAAGATCGCTATCTTCCAAATGGTATTAGTATGAAATTACGTTTACATAGACAAAAAGATGAATATGTATTAATGGCTGCAAATAATGGTTATAAAGTAGAAGTGAGAGATGCGTTTTTAACCATTCGCAAAGTGAGGGTTAGTCCAGGTATTCAGTTAGGACATGCAGATGCATTGATGAAAAGTCCTGCTAAGTTTATTATTACTAGAAAAGAGTGTAAAGTTTTAGCTATTCCAGCTGGATTTCAATCTCTTGTGAAAGATAACATCTTTTTAGGCCAATTACCGAAACGTATTGTCATTGGACTGGTTCATAATGAAGCCTTTGCTGGAACAGCATTAAGAAATCCATACAATTTTGAGCATTTTCTTCTTAACTTTATGCAACTTTACACAGATGGTGAACCAGTCCTATCTAAACCTCTCAAACTTGACATAAATCGAGGCAAATATCTTGATGCTTTTGAAACGCTTTACAAATCTTTTGATAGATTGAATGGTGAGAAAAGTTCCATTATAAAACGGGAAGATTGGCCTAAAGGTTATACTTTATTTTCGTTTGACTTAACACCTGATTATGATGGTGATGATCATTATGCCCTTATCAAGCATGGGAATTTGCGACTAGAAATGAATTTTGCTGGTGCCTTGCAAAATACAGTCAATGTTATAGTGTATGCTGAATTTGATAACATTATTGAAATAAATGCAAATCGTAGCATTCAATTCGACTACCAGTCATGAATACGAAGCAGATAGAAGCCACCCTATCCATGATGCCGCGACAAAAGACTTGTTTCAAGGTGTGTTTTCTATGGATCAGTTACCATCTTTACAACGTGGTGCCTATGTCATCAACACAGACGATCATGATGAGACAGGAGAGCATTGGGTGGTAGTATATTATGACAAAGACCCTGCAGAATATTTGGACTCTTATGGACTTTTACCTATAGACAGTCGTTTGAATAAGTTTTTAAAGTTTAATTTCATTTATAATTCAGTTCCATTACAAACACCGATATCATCTACATGCAGATTTTATTGTGTGTATTATATAATTCAAAGAGCTCGAGGACATAGTCCTTTTGAAATCATTGATGTATTAAGAAGAAGTGATGGTGATTTTGTTGTAAAGGATTTTTATATAGGCATTATAAGCCATTATTTTATTGATGTTTTATTAGTGAAGTAGTTGGTAATTGTGAATTGTATTATGGATATTGTAAATAAACAAGACAGTTTTATACGACATTCTTTGTTTATTGTGTTATACATTATTTACATTTTTACAATTATTATTTTTTTTGCAATAAACTTTTATTTTACAAATACATTCAATACATCGATAAATGCATGCCATTCATACCAATCTAAATTAATATATGTATCATAGACATTACATTCACGTTTGTAAATGCTATGAAAGCTCACATAACACTGTCCATTACCAAACTTTATTATTTTAACATCTTCGTGTTCAGACAGTTTCAGTTCATATCCATCTTCATTTATGTCAATGTCCATCACCATAACACACATGGGATGTGTCAGCTCAATGGACTTGGTGCCCTGCATGAGTTGCACTCCTTCCTCTTTGAATTCAAGCGTCAGGTTCTTTCCAATCCAATGCTTGTAACAGAGCGTACCATTCAACTGTTTTGAGGGTGATGTAGTCGTAGCTTTCTGTAAGCTCGTCATATTGGCGAAGCTGTACAAACACGTCTAGACAGTTCTCAGTCACACGCACTTCTAATTCATTTGAGAGTATTAGGAGAAAGCCAGGTATCCTCAACTTCTCTAGATGTTCTTTCAACACATATTGTTCGTCAGGCGATAGAATGATATACTTTCCAAAATGTTTTAGCACAATGTCATCACATAAGTTTGTCATATATGAGAATCCATGTGTAATGGTTTATAATCCAACAAATAGTCTTCCATCTCGTTCAACAGTCAGATCAACTATGAGCTGTCTCCTTCTCTGCAAAGACGTTTTTATGCTCGGATGATGGCGAACAGCGGATGTTGTATAGCTTCTAAGAATCGTAAGACTGCGCACCACTTCTTCATATCAAAGTGAATCATATCTATATGAGAAGTATCTGGCACAACTCCCTTATAATCCTCTGGATAATCCTGTAAAAGATTTCTCCAGAATGTCACACGTATGTTAGAATCATGTTCAGTCACCACCACTTCAACTTTATTTTCAAGTCTGCGTTTAAACCCATGTTTAAGCGGTATGTTTTTAAAGTCTTTCCACACTTCAGGTTTAAACCGATAATCAGAAATTATCCGAGAACTTATTATCACTTCATTCCTCTAATTTACAATAAGGTAAGCACCATCGTTAAACATAAGTGCGCATTCATGTTTTTTACCTTGTTATGCGCTGTCTTCTTGTCTTCGAAGCCTTTTATCCACTTCTTTCACTGGCTTCTTCAGCATTTTCCATTCAGGTATTGTCAGCAAAATACCCTTTTTCGTAGGACGGTTTCTTCCAGTCCCCTCATCTCTGAGGTACTTGCGAATGTTTACCACTCCTTCATTGCTTTGTTTCATAATCTTGATATACTTTCCATTTCCTAGAGAAAGCATTCCATCCCACGACTGTGGTGTTGGTGTCGTCTCCACTTTCAATTTCTTGATGGTAGTGGTGGTCGCTTGTCGTCATATGGGGAGAGGGCTACTTTCCTCATCTTCTCTGAGAAAAGCTGGTGACTATGACTTCGAATAATGTGTCCTGTAGCCATCGTTTGAGTTTGGTTAAACAAACTGTCTTTGGTTAAACAAACTGCACATGTTTAATGCGTCTTTGGCAAGCTCGAGTGATGCCTTTGGCCGTTCGTTTTTCTTTCCCACCATACATCATACTGTACAGTTTCGGTCTAAGTCCAACAAACTCTTCAATGGGAATACCCGCCGTCTCATCTTTCATTTTCCCAAGCACTTTTTTGTTCACGTTGGAATGTAGGAAATGATCTGGCGGATAGTTACTTGTGTCAAACAGGTCAGCATCTTGCTGCATATCCTTGTAGATATCTTCCGTTTCTATGTCGTAACATGGATTGTCGGTGTCGCTGAACAACAACTTGGCATTGGGATACTTGACCATGATGTAGTTGTAATGAAAGTTGAACATATGCACTTTGCTGAGGTCGAGAATGGTGAAGCCAACTTGAATGGGTTTATCCAGAAGCAAATCCACTTTTCGCAAATGTACCGCGGTCAAATCTTCGTTGAAAATTTTGAATTTGTGGAAAGAAGGTTTGGCTACAAGTTTCTTGAACCGCTTTTCCTTGTGAACAAGTTCAACATTGATTCGCTTTCTCACATTTTCCATGGTTTTGCCAAACAATGAGTTGTTCATCAGTTTGAAGAAGTCTTTCTCAAATGGGTTCTTAGCCAATTTTCTCTTTTCTGTGTTCAAGGTAATGCATTTTGCCAGCCATTTGTTCTGTTCAAACATGATGGCGCGATGTACTTTGGTGACTTTCAACCCCAGTGAGACGTACTGTTGGAAATTCCTGTAATGAAGTACATATTTCTTCTTGTCAGACAAGTTAGGAATGAGCTTTTCACTGGGTTTGCCTTTCATGTTCAGATCTTTCAGTAGCTTCTGACTGTACTCTGACAATTCTCCAAATTTGACACATTTCCGTTCTGGATAGTGATTATGACGATCATGGATTGAATTTGGGTATTCTAAATCCACTTCCAAAATGAATCCAATGTCGTCATCTTCATCCACATCCATGAATTCGATGGATTCTGGCTCGCTCACCCACATAAATCCTCTTTGTGGCATGCTTTGTGACATGGCCCAGCCATACAAGTTGTTTGCGTCGAGGTACATCAGGTAGTTGTTTGGTAACTCAGAATTGTAATCTACTACGTAGGGATTATTTGCTTTCGCATACTTGTGCGTGATCACAGATATTCCTCCACGTATGCCTTGCTCAACCATTTGGTACATGTCAATGTCATTGATCAATTCCAACTTTACCTTTGTCGCTTTTAACATCGCATCCCCCGACAGTCCTGGTCACGACAGTCCTGGTGCTGTATAGTAGTGAGCAGAATCCAATTCATACGTGTTGAGACACACTTGACGAAAATTTTCAAACACGTCAGCTAGCAGTAGCACATCTGATTTCAGGTACAGGTCGTGGTATTCACCGAATGTGGTACAGTTGAATGTCTCCCACACCTTCTTTGCATGTGCATAATCTTCATCGCTAATGTCCTCTTCGCTAAGCTGGCTATAAAACTTGTCCTTTGATGGTAGCTGTGTTTCAGCAAACTTGGATGGTTCGTCCACGTAATCGTAGGGATACACTCCCTTTCTCAGCAGCAAATCTTGTTGGTTGCTATCGTGAATGTGAGAGGTCATGTTGTAGAAGTTATCTTTCCCTTCTGCCGCAAGGTTGGATATCAACTTCTGTAGAGAGGTACTCATGAACTGAAAGCTGTCTGTAAATTTTAGATTGCCCATGGTGAATGCAATATATTTCTCAATGATGTTGGGAATAACTGTAATCGTTTCATTTTTAAATTTTCCAATTTCCTCCATGATCAAATGGCTGTCATAGCCTCGTAAATTGTGGACAAACACAGGAATGATAAAAGAATCTTTATCCCCCTGCTGATCCTTTCTAAGTCGGAATTGTAAGTTGCATTCATTATGTGCAGCTCGACGGTATTTGCCATTGATGTGTCCATGATCTCTCACACGATCTGCTCCTAGAGGCTCATGACAAATGTAGCAATCAACAGCGTTCTTGAAATCCTCTTTGTCTTCACGAGTCATCACCATATCCTTTGGTTGCTGTAAACCATGCACAATACGATCACGCTCATTCACCATATGGTCTAAAAAGACTTTCACGGCATTATCTCCTCGATGCACAACTGGTGCACGTATGTCATACTGGCTGACAACGACATAGGCGAAGCTGTTTGGACGATGATGTTGATACTTGTCTCCTTCCTGCTTTTTCGTGAAACATTCAAAGTCTGCATAAATGACAAACGGTGCTTGGCCACATTCTTAAACTTGATGAAGGATTGCTTAGGAAATGATAAACGTTGTGCTTCATGCTTGCCACACACTTCACGATGCTTGTCTAAAAGATCTTGTCGCATAAACCCGTGAAGACAGTTGAAACAATAAAATGCTACATGCTTATGGTTTGATCGATAAGCCATAAGTCTGCTGAAATTCTTGATGATGCAGTAATGCCTTTTCTTGTCATTGCTAATCAAAAGCAAGTTGATTTCTCTAGCGCTGGTGTTTCGACTCAGTTGTATCGGAACAACTACATCTTGTTCATATCACATTGATAGACACATCATTCTCCTTTTCAAATTTTGGAATGTCTGTAATCGGTGTGGGAAATGTCATGCCTTCCACCTTCAATTCGTTCTCAAATGGTGTGTATTTATTCACACGCTGTGGGTTTCTATTTGTTGAAGGGTGAAGGTGAGCCAATACGGACCATAAGAAGCATTTGTTGTCGTCATTCTGAATGTTTAACACAGCCTTTGTATTCTTTACTTTCTTCGGTAGTGGAATAAAACTACTCGCTTCTAGTGGCGCTGACGTAGCTGTATGCACTTCAATATACAATATGTTATCCAACACCCAGCCAGAACCTTGTCGCTCATGTTCATCAAACTTGGTAAACAATTCTTTATAGGCTTCTGGCAAGTCCTTCTAATATCCGCTGGATTGTATGCTACATATGTTGGACTACTGATGAAGGCATTATCCACTTGTTCTACTATAACACCTTCTGCATTCGCCGTCAGTTTCTTGAAGCGTGCATGCACCACAATATACCATTTCATGCCATGGTTTAACGTTTCTAGCAAATGTCTCTTGATCCGGTTCTCTTGTTGTCGCATTTCAAGCAGTAAATCCGATCCATCTTCAGACTCAAACCGTCTTTCCTGTGCGTTTTCACCAAGACTCACTCTTCTGCCTCTGCCTACTTGTCCTGTCTTTTGCTTCTTTGAAACCTGTTCTTCATGAGATACATTTTCCATCTCATCTGGTATGCATGCATGTGTCTCAAACGTATCCATAGATGGAAATATCTTAACACATCCACAGCAGAGGACCGGATCAGGTCTGTCAATAGCATCTTGCGCCGTCTTTCGTCTCTTAGCTTCAATATGTTCAACAAGCTCTTCGTGAGCACGTTTCATCCTAGCTGGTTTGCATGTATGTGCCACGAACACTTCCAGAGATGGAAATGTTGCATTGCAATCATGACAGTAGAATTTATCACTGATTTATATGCATGTTCCACTCTTCCTTTTATGCTACTTACATGTAATCAAAATATGGTGTGTAACTTTAAAAACTTGTTCAAAATTGCTGACTCAGCAGAATTTTACTCTCTTGAATGTCTCACCAGCACTTGTAGAGCTGCACAGCAGAGACATCTAACGGTGAAGTCAAATGGTATTCATCCGCCAAATGGTATTCATCCGCGAAATAACACAGGAAATAACTGAATCAAACAGTGAAATTTTCATGCAAATCGACTAAGTATTACGAAAGTTATCTAAGTTTTTCACTTTTATTTACAAAGTTTCAATGAGTTCCACTTACCGATATGACTGTCACTGTTGTTGGATTGAGCTCATCCCTTATATACCACTCTGATGTGATCAAATTGTGGTGTGCAACTTATGCTGACTTGACAGAATGTTGTTGACTTGACAGAATGTTCCTGATTTGACAGAATGTTGCTCGCCTGGGGGGGGGGGGTCTGTCCCGACTGCCGGCTAGGGGGGTCTGTCTCGACTGCCGACTAGGGGGGTCTGTCCCGACTGCCGACTAGGGGGGTCTGTCCCGCCTGCCGGCTAGGGGGGGGGGGGTCCTCACTAGGATTGCCATGAGTATCATAGCTATGTTGCAATTGTTTCTCACGCTGTGAACTTTGTCATTTGTTTATTTTTGCCACCTGTCCTGTGGCACACCGATTTTGCATGTGATCAAATTGTTGTGTGTAACTTATGCCGACTTGATAGAATGTTGCTCGCCTAGGGGGATAGGGAGGGAGGGAGGGGGGGGGGTAAAATGACGTCACTTCCTGTGGCAGAAACGGCGTTTTCCCCTACTTGTCCTAGACCCCCGGGGCCCCCGAGTAACCCAATCACAATATCCCTGAACATACTTGTCCCATTTATTCACACCGACTATTCATTTTGCTTATACCCTCTTTTCTCTTGCTTGTTTCCATTGCTTTTATTCAAATTTACCATCTGGCGCCACCAAATTTCCCCGACCAATTGTATTCACTGATCAGCCTCTCTCAATTAAACTACACTTGCTCCAGTGCTTCAGCCAAACCAGTGTTTTCCAACAGAGCCACGTTCTCACTCAGACGCATGTAATCACGTGCATTGTGTGACCAATGACCGATGACGTAGTGCTGTGGCAGTCCAAAGTATAATGACCAATGACGTGGTGCTATGGCAGTCCAAAGTATAATGATCAATGGCGTAGTGTTGTGGCAGTCCATTTTTACGTGCTGTCACAGCAACCGATCAACCTGATGGGGAGACATATAGTTATTGTAAGTTGTGTGTGTTTGTATGTGTGTACGTGTGTGTGTGTGTGTTTGTGTCAGTCTGTTGTGAACAAAATGTTGTGTGCCTACAAGAACAAAAGGTTGGATCGACTTCAAACTTGATCGATTTATTTCTTGGTTTGATCGGACGGTTCTATCAACTTTTAACGCATGTCACGTGATTAGGGCAGGCGTATGACGTCATAGCGTAAAACTTTTGTATGTGAAATTTCTCAGCCGCTGAACATCGAAGAAAATTGAAACTTGGTGAGATTGATGCTTGGTAGGTCCCAAAGATTCTGTTTGTCGCGAGTAGAACGAACGAATGCGACGTATGACGTCATCACGTAAAATATGTACACATTTTGAACCAGATCTTGTATGCACAATATCTCGATAGCGGAAAGTCATATCGACTTTAAATTTTATATGGGTATTCCTTGGTTCAGCCAGACGACTGTTTCAACTTTTGACCGTAACGAAAATTATCTGTTGTTAAGCAAAATATCTCTATAGCGGAAAGTCGGATCAATTTTAAACTTGGTGTACTTATTCCTCGGATAAGTTGCACTTAAACTTGGTGTAGTTATTCCTCGAATAAGTAGCACGGTTCTGGTTAAACATTATTAAACTGGTATAGAAAATCAAGAAAGGTACATAACGTCAACATCCTGCCCTCCCCCCTCCCCCTTCGCCTCCCCAATTTTTGGCTCCTTTGTTAACTAAGCATAGTTGTTAACTAGGCTGGGGATTTCAGCGTTTTCCAGAAGATTCTCGAGTGTTCCTACATTCTTTAGAATACTGCAAAACAGTAACAACATTATTTTCGGTCCATTGATGTTTGTTATTGCCAGAAATTGAGCTTTTTGTGAGTTTCTCATCTACGGCTATTACGTAATATGCTTATCAGTCAGGGGTCAGTGTCAGTTGTGATGCATGATGAAGTCGTTATCTACGAGGTCATGGAATGCTATTGTTGTATTTATAGGTCTCAGCATGTCTAGCTATTGATTTTTTCGCCGCATACTTGATTCAGTTGCTAAGATGTTCCATGGTAATACCTGGAAGCATTTTTTGCATTTAAAGCGGGTCGTTTGATATGTTGTGTTATGAGAAGCAGCTCACCATTTTGGCATTGAAATGTGCAGTTATAAAGAATGCCTTTCTAGTGCTTTTTGGCGGATGGGAATGTAAGAAGACAGGGTAGTATATTATAGCTATAACTACACTTAGGGTACAGACCGTTACCGTTACCTTGGGTAAAAGGGGTGGAGTTGCGTTTACAGTCGTACCTACATCAGATAGCTCGGGACAGGATGTGGAGGATGATGGTTAGCAAAAAAAATCCAGACCAGTTTCAAGACCTGGATAAAAAGATGTGAAGTAAGACCCGTTTGTCGTGACCCCTTCCGGATTCGGGTAGAAAAACGTACGGTAAAACCTGTTTGTCTTGACCAACTTCCAGACCCGGATAAAAATGTAACGTACAGAAAATTACTGTAGTAACCAACTTCAGACCTGGATAAGAATAACCAACAGTAAAACCCGTTTTAGCGACCACCTTCCAAACTCGGGTGAAAAAAGACGTGCAGTCATGTCTGTTTTGGTGACCACCATCTGTTTTGTTATCCGCCGGGAGACAGATACAGTTTTTATTCTGTCCGTCTCTCTGTCCGTCCGTCTGTCTGTCGAACCGTCTGTTTGTGCACTTTCAGTCTCACGCGCCTAGAGCATTTATTAGTGAATGGATTTGTCTCAAACTTTACCCAGGGGTGGTTCCAACCCTTGTGCAGTTCAGTTTTTGAAATACGAGAGAAATTGACAAAATGGTGGATTTTTAAATATTTGTAAAGTGTGTTTTTGGAATTAGAATATACTGGAGTCAGTCTCAAGCGCCTAGAGCATTTAGTAGTGAATGGATTCGTTACAAATTTTACCCAGAGGTACTTCCAATCCTTGTGCAGTGCAGTGATCAGGAATTTTGGAAGTACAACAGAAATTAACAAAATGTAAATTGTTAAAAAATCACCTTCAAATTTTGCACAAAACCCGGCGGATTCAAGTCTCTCTAGCATCTAGTTTATTTTGAATTGTTTGCAATGAATTATGATTATGTTTGCAGAAATGAATACTTCAGTTCACTAATTAAAAGGAAAATGTTCTTTTTTGTTTGGGGGGGAATTATGGGTTTAGTCGGGGAGAAATTTGTTCTTGTTTACAAAAACAAGAAACTAAGTAGGTATCGATTGAAAATATGTAATATAAGCCTGTACTCTCATGTTTTGTATGCACTGGCTCTAGTTTTAATAATTTTCTATTGTTTAAAATGATAAATCCTGAAAGGCCTAAAAATTATCGGATTATTCTTCCATATATCTACGTCTAGTTTGGTCTTTTTTCAAATTCAGTCATAACCATGTGCATACAAAGAAGTGAACCGTAATATATGTGCGGATTTGTATTTGTCTATGAATTGTGTCCGAAGTGGTATACCATTGCAAACATGCGATTCCGATATATCTCTTAAACATGGACCGATAACCAATATGGCATGTCATGCTGTTTTGACTTCGATCAGCATAATTTTAAAGAGTGATAGCCAGTTGTGTAGTAACATGTCGCGCTTACAATATTTCTGATAATGCTGCCACACATCAAACATATATTGCCCGTGATTTCCACATGTTTTAGCCGAAATTAACCATGCAACAAACGTATTTGCTGAAGTAACAAAGTCTACCGCGTTTTAATGACGTGGTAACCCGTTCAATACCATATGCTATATCAATTGGTCAAATATATTTACAGTCTGATAACGGGCTTTAGATTGGTAAATATTGGTAAGCTAGGTGAGGTGACAATATCCAGGTGAGATGACAAGGACCAAATGCTGTCGATTGACGATAACTGCTATTGGTGGAAAACGCGATACTCCTTTGAATTGAAGTGGGGCCCAATTTTTATACAAGATCGCCTTTTCAGTCAGTACTATAAGTGACTATTAGATATAATAGCTTAGGCAGATTTTGAGCTGTGGTGTGGTAATGTACTAATAAAAGTTTGTTGTTGTTTTTTTGCAGTGTCACCGGAAGCGGGAGAAGATCCGGAAGTGGTCAGGGCGAAATACTTCATCAGAGATCAATTCCTGGTAAGCTCTATGGCATAAAACCTTTTGAGTTTCCATCCATTGCACATAAAATGTGTGAAAGAACATGAGTTATGTGTCTCACAGTGTGGTCGTAGAAAAAAAAGTCGGAGGGCACAATGACATGTTACCCCTCGTAATATTTTTCAAAGCTTTTATATTGTGGTTAGTTACGTCATATATCCGGTAATATCTAAATATCACAAAAATAACAAGCAGTAGAAAATTCTCTATATATAACATACCAGGATACAACGGTTACCTAATATGACGATATAACGGTTACAAGTGAAAAAAGTGAAAGGTAGAAATCAACATACAAAGCAAGGTATTTCTTCCGAAGAAAAAATATCTGCTGAAGAGATAACGCTACCACACAGTTACATATAGGGACGTCACAAAAACAAAGTTCATTGCGCCGTAGTAATGTTGCTGCCTTGCCAAAGAAAGGCTTAGTTTCTACAGCGATATGCTTCAAACGTTCCTTAATTAAGTTATTACACGACTGCCAGTACGCCTACAAAAGAAACTGGTATTTTGATTGACAGATATGCACGGTAGGTGCGCGCAGCCTTACTCGACGCTCGCGCTACTGAAAGTGAGTAGCGAGCATCGTCACAAAAACGTAGCTACACCACAAAGTGTCGCAGGAAGGAGGAAGGGGCACAAATATGTAATCCTTAACAGAATATGCTTGTACTAAAAATCATAAAACACAGATAGGCGTACACTTACGTTTGGACTTTTCCGACAAACCCTCCCGTAGCCTTTCGCACTGTTCCTACTCGCCTTTTAGGCTCATGCTACCAGTGCTAGAGGTTGTGTCGGATCAAGACACCAGCTCGTATGGTTTTATTATTATATTTATTACACATAATTAAACTCATCTAGACCTGCATCTTATAAAAAGATATAACTTCTTTCAAGATATTAATAGAAAAGACTATTAGGCCGAAAAGTACACAATTTTAGGATTATATTCGTGTAAATGACATTGCACATTAGTACGTAATTATCCTTTTATCGCTTATTATTTAGAAATCAGTAAAAAAGAAACTGCTATTGAGGTATTATACAATAAGGTATATTTTTATTTTTTCAGAATGGGCTAATATTTCTCATACATTGTTTTTATGTGACCCACAGTTTTATTTGGAGTAAAATCTTAATGTGTTTTACGCTGGAAATGGCCACAATTTAATATGTACTGACAAATCCATTAGTGCGTCAGGGTGTTTAGTTCTTGATTAAGCTTTAGCAGACCCTTAAAGCTATTGTCAAACTGAATGAATCTTTTTCTTGCAAATGCATATTCTATAGATGTTTACAATTCATTTCAGCAAAATGCGCCTGTTGCTGTTATATTTTACCGGATGCCTATAGAATGACCGATCGAAATTTGTTTTTTCCCTGGACTTAAAAAGTGATTACAAGAACTTATCCACTAGTTTTGTTGTTGTAGAAAATGAAGCAACAAATACTCAGAAGTTTGTTTCCATTAAAAGTAAATTGTCTGATATATCACCAGCGTAAAAAACAGGTTATTTAATGATTATGCCATGCGTAGCTTTAGTCTACATTACATATTCTGTTAAAAATTTAAATTTTAAAAGAAATATTTAATACCTTAACTTGCTATGGGTGACAATTTACTCAGAATAAAGAAATGACGGGTGTATTTTGCTTTATTTAACCGCAAACAAAATGTACATGTTATATTATATCTTTACATGTACGCGGACGCCGTTGTTGTATCTTTACATGTACGCGGGCGCCGAGTAAGGAATTTCGTTGAAACTCTTTTCGTTTTCCGTAATAAAGAACAGTCGTATCATAGTACAAGAGAAAACTGATCGCGAAATTTGACTGTTTCGCTATTTAAGTCTGAGTACTTGTGTGTGATAGACCAAGGGCGGTTCGTTCACAAGCGTTCCATGCGTGCCCGAATCCCGTCCTTCCGATCAAAGGAGTAACGTAATTTATGTATTTTAGGCTGGGACAAACTATCATTGTTTCTCATCCCTAAAAAGTCAAAGTTAAATAAATGTTATATATATAAATGAACACTAAAGACTTTAAAACGTGGAAAAAGTATAAATTTATGCAGGTAAACTTGTTATGTATGTGGAATCTTCCAATTCTCGAGGACGGACTCACTGGCACCGAGTACCACAAAGCGGCAAGTAAAACACAAAAAAGTTAAACCTGGAAGTGCAATTTCATGTGACATTCGTGGACTGTCTGTCTGGCCTGGATATAAAATCAAAAACGGTAATTATCTGGAATGGTATCCAAGCAATACCCCTAACGACAATATGCCTCACGACAATAGGCCTAGCGTCTAATGTTTTTATGATGCGACAATACACTTGCGACGATTGGTCTGGACTGCTAAGTGGAACGATTTGCCTGATTTTTGTTATTTCGAATTTCAACTATTTTGAAATATTCATGTTTGTACTCTTTCAAGGAAAACATTTCTCTACAGTTCTGTCATTTCAAGAAATGATCAATTGAAATCTATGTGAGGCTACCAAAAGAAAATAAAGTTCTATCATTTCCTATCAATGCTCAGCAAAATAAAAGAACTACTCCGGAGTTCCATGTATTCATTCAAGTGCAGGAATAAAGTAACATCACTGTTATTTGCTGTAGAAATGTCGCTGTCAAAATCGGTAGGAATTACAAACAGAGCTTAGTCACAGGATCCTTCTATGTCGCCGAATTTCATGAATAGAAGTGATTTAAAAAAATCAAAGCTATTATAAACTGACGAGAGTGGAAATTTCTCTCACAAAATGTCTGAATCTTTTATCAAACAAAACAAAATTCGCCACCCCTCCCCTTTTTGTATGATTGATATTCAGGCGAATTCTCGCACTTTTTCAATTAGACGGATCGTCGATAGGCGAATTGTCACTAGGCGTGTTGTCGATAGGCACATTGTCAATAAACCAATTTCTGCAAGGTGTATTGCTGATTCATCTGAAACGGATATAATGAAACAATCTGTAACTAACTGCGTTCCTGTGGTTTCTGCCTCACTAAGAGCTTAACTTTCAATGTTTTTGTACGGAGAACTGGGTTTTTACTTCCAATCAGACTACAATGTACAGTGAAGAGTGAACAGTGGGCACGGATATATCGCTTGGCCTTAAAACCTGTAAACTGCAATTTGACAATAAAAACGTTGTTAAATTGTAGTTGTTGATGAAAGCAGCAAATTCTCTGTCATCAATTAAACTTTCAAGTTCATCTTGATCTCGTCAGAAACTCCTCTTTCCCAAACAAACTCGCCAACACCATTTATTTTACACACCATTTTCCTGTTATCTCAGAATGCAGAAGTTAACACATAAACTGAAGCATATTCCGGCTTTCAAAACTTGCTAAGAAATACGTTGATTGGACACCGATTCCTTTATATAAAGTTAATTCACTATGGTTGTAAATAATACATCTTTTCAGCAGTACGTTTTTTTTCTGTTCTGACGAAAAGTATATTGAAGATTAAATGAAGTTTCAGTTGACCATCTGCTGTTTCCAGTCTTTTCAAATGAATCCACATATGACACAAGATGCAGAAAGTCGTCCAAAATACAATTTATCTGAAGTTTATGTTGCATCAGGTTATATACAATTCCATTTCATGAAACATTGGTGTCTAAAAAGTACAGACTGATGGCAGGTGATAAAACAGCGTGATTTTGCATACAATATCAGAACAAAATTTCAAAACGAAAACTTCTTACAACAGCAGGGGGTATTTGTACAACATTCATATGGTTGTTGTATTGAAGCATTCAATTCAAAACCAGTAAAATACCATGTGATTTCTATAAACGATCATTTGAATATCTTCTTGATAGAGACGTTAATTCGCCACAACTCAAAATGATCATTTTGGACAAACTTTCAAAGGGTTAGAATATTACAGTATAAGCACTGTATCCCGATAGCAAGCTGAGCGACATTTAGCCAAGCGACATTTAGCCTTGCAACATTTAACCAAGCGACATTTAGCCGAAAGTGGTATCTACGAAATTTAGTGGAAATTTATGATTACGGGAGAAGTCGGCCCAAAATGAAGTCGGCCTAAAACGAAGTCGGCTCAAAACGAAGTCGACCTAAAATGATGGGAGAGCTCGGCCCAAATTAATAAATTTTTAAAAACGTTTCGCCGTGTATTGTATTTGAGATTTCTTACATATTTTAGACATTTACCCTTTAATGTGCAATTACTTTTTAATTACTTTAATTTGACAACAAAGCTTGATCTTCACAGACCACTATTACTTCATACGCTCTAGTGATTGTATTTGCTGTGAATTGTGTTTGCTAAAGAGAGGATTACCAGCAATAACGATAATCAGGGCAGATTTGAGCATGATCTGCAATTTGTCTAATTAATTATCCGAACTTACTTTTACGAGTGCCTTTAAAAAATAAGTGCAATAAACCATATTTTACCCCAAAGAAGGTAATAAGAAATTCGATTGACCCCCAAACGACCCAATTGTAACTAATAAATATTTACTCCAGAATAAATCACTGCGTCCTATTTCCTATAAAAAGAGGCATATTTTCTTCATATGGACAACTGTTCTGTTGGAACTAAAACGACAAAAAGCCGAAATTGACCAAACTTCGACCCACTGATTCTTCAAGTCAGGACTCGAAAATTTATGTTGTATGTTCAAACAACATTTCAAAACAACAGCATGCGCTGTGCTGTGATGACGGTTTTGGGAGGCAGCATAGGCTTTGCAACACTGGAATGAGCCATGCTGAATACAGAAATCTAGATAAAACCACCCCTTGCCACTGTACTCGTTGTAAATTAGTAAGAAACAGTTCGTCCATTGCAAGTTCGGACAATACGGAAGTGAACTCCACGCAAATGTCTGTTCTGAAAGTGCTCGTGCAAACGTTGTTGAAAACAAGGTTGTCACTGACACAAACAACGGCCTGGTCAATTGTTTCTTATATGGCTCGGATAACTTTGACACGACCATGGATGTTATCGCAGGCGCTAATCATATCAATACTGACAACGTCAGAAACGTTAATATTATTGTCGACATCAATGCAGTGATGCAAACCTTGATGTTACAACTGATCCATATAGGTTCATTTCATATTTCCGCCGCTTTTGATGAACCAGCGCTTGAGCCACAACCAGCTAGACCTAATGTAGTGCCGGACTTTGTGACTGATAACAGTGATTCTGTCACGTACCAAATAATCGATAATGGCTTGCACAGATCAACACAGTGTCTTGTGGATAGTTATGGATACTCCTACACGGTCAAGTCAATTGGCAAGAAAGGTCGCGTATAATGGCGCTGCTCAGTTCGCAACAAGAAAGTTGTTTGCAAGGCTACCGTGATGCAAGATGGTAATACTTTCACCGTGGATCTCAAGTTCATGACCAGCCTGCAGCTCCTGCCAACTAAACCAAGATTAAAGTAACCAAGAAAATTCACGAAGCAGCCAAGAACAACATTTTTTGCCCAGCAATGTATATCGTCGAATATGTAATTGCTAGCGATATCAACCAGAGTGAATCCTCTAGTACCAGACCGACACCTGCAAACGTGAAAAGAAGTGCAAATTACCTTCGCCAAAAGTAAAGTGCAGCTGAACCTAGCGATTTGTCATTTTCAGTCGACGACAGCTGGATACCACACAACTTCATACGAAAGGACATTGAACTTGAAGGTGGGCGTCATTTGATTTTCGCTTCGCAAAGCCAGCTTGATCTACTATTGTGATGCCACTTTCAAAGTTGTCAGCAAGCCTTTCACACTGATTCAGTATACACGCTTACCCGGTGACAAAAACGTCGAAAACACTAAACAAGTACTACTACTGTTCGCACTCATGTCCAGACGCCGGAAGCCTGACTACTAATCTGTGTTTCAAGAAGTGAAGAATCTAGTTCTCACTATGAACATTGCGCAATTGATCATGGATTTCGAAAGAGCGATTTGGTGGGCAGCTGAAAGTATGTTTGAGGATGTGAATATTCGTGACTGTAGCTTTCACTGGGGACAAGCCCTCTGGAGGAAGGTCCAAGAGCTCGGGCTAGCACCCGCTTATCGCACTTCAGGTCCAGTTCACGACTATATCAAATTGCTGTTTGCACTACCGTACGTCCCGGAGGTCCATATTGCACCATCTTTTGAGCAGATCGCAGAGGGAGCAAATTAGCAGTTAAAGCCGTTGGTCAAGTAGGGCAAGGATACATGAGTTACTAATGCTCACTCTCCTCCTGCCACATGATGTTTCTACAAGAAAGCCGATAGGAGCAACAACGATTGTGAAGGGTGGCACAATCGCCTGAACCTGAAAGCTCAACGTGGTAACCTGCAGTTCTACTTATACTGCTACTGAACACGGAAGTGAAACTCGTGCCCCTACAGCAGCAACCCGTCAGCGAGTCGAAACTGCGCAGCTACCAACGTCGCACAACTGCACTGATGCAGAGCCAGCTCTTCAAAATGTGTAAAGAGATTAAAACAAGCCAGCTACTGAAGAATGGTCTTACGTGACTGCCCCAGCGGTGTAGACTGTTTATTGTTTACTGTGATTAGTGTACGGGATCATTACACTTGGGATTTGCCAAAATTCCCTATTGTATTGAATTTGTACGAAAATTTTAGCCGCAGTTGTGGCATGTTTTTTTCGTTTTTTTTTTTGTTTGTCCGTGGAACTAGACAGAGGCCGTTACGGCTACAAAGATGAAATTTGGTTATGATAAACTTCAGTATGTCTAGTTGATCCTCCTGTATTTTCTCTTTTAATTCGCTTAATTTTTCAATTAAAAAATGACCAAACAAATTTGCGAAACAGGCGGCAAGACGCTGAGAGCAGTAGTTTAAGCTGGCATGACATCAGCCTCGGTGTATTGATCGCCCATCTCTCAATGAAAGCCATCACAGCATGCGTGTGCAAGTTTAAGTTGGCTGCAGCGTTTGGGGTTTTTTTAACACTTGACAAGTCTTTGACTTGGTCAAGGCCTATGTGAATTTGTGCGGGCAGCCGTTGGTGCTTTTTTCTTGTCTCGGCTTCTTCTCTGACACTGCAGGCCCTAGGACCACAGAAATTTGTACTTATGTAGAACTTGATCTGTGGGTCTGCGTCTACGATTTTGTTTTAATGCTTAAAACGCCATGCGAACACAGCTAATTTTAGAATAAGTAACAAGTGTTAAATACAGGGCATTTAAAAACAAAGTAACGCTTGTGCAAAACAACACAGCTTATGGGCGTTGCGCGAGCTCTGCCTGCATAGAGAAAAAGTGCTAGTCCGTTCAATCAATCAAGCCGTTGAGCCAACATAACCAAATAGATGTACACGGTTTATAAACGGAATTCAAGCTGTAATGTTTGCTAATATATCAATGGCATGCCAATGTTATTAGAAAAAACTTGTCCAAATAAAACATTGACATATTAATAAGTCTAATATATTAATATTATTTGAGAACGGGGGGCATCCAGGTGGTTTCCGCTTGAGGGAGGGGGTTAGAATCATTGAGGAGCGCATGCCAAAATGAGTTTGCTTTTTAACTTTTAACATTTGCCAAGTGTTGAAAATTTTGCTAGCGAAATGCGGTTCTAGTGACAATTACAAATAGTAGCAGGTTTTTATGGTTAGCATGGTTTTTTAAACAGAAGGATAGTTGTTTGAAATAAACAAGAATAAATAGGCTTTGTTAGAATTTTGGGCCGAGTTCGTTATGGGTAGAGTTCTCTCACTTACAACTTGGGCCGACTTTTCCCAGACTGAAATAAAAATTGAGCGGAGTTCTCCCGCCAAAAATGGTGTCCAAGTTTTTTGAGCGGACTTCTCCCTCCAGGGTTTGGGCCTTCTTCGTTTTGGGCCGACTTCTCCCAATAACAAAGTTATAATTGTGTGCAATCTTATCCTGAACTGAACTATTGATATATTTCCTCAATTTTATGTTCTTTTTCGGCGTGATATAATTGTTTTTATTTTTCGTTTTAAAGCAGAAAAATATCATTTTATTTTGATTTTTAAAGGTTTTTATAAGCAGAAAACCTGAGATTTAAAAGTTCCTTTTAAGGTTTATTAAACTAACTCAGCTGTTTATTGAACACGAAAACCGATTTCGCAAACTATTAGCGAAATGAACACTTGGCAATTGGACAGTTCATTTTCATTACCAATATTTAGGTTCTTGTTCACCTGGTGTCTTACCTCACAGACAATCCGCAGGTCAAGGCAGATGCAATGATTATAGCGACACAAGAAAGAAAAAAATACCGTGTCTTTGCTTATTGATTTGACCTTGAAAACAACCTTAATAATGAAAAAAATTGATAGTTTTTAGCAATGTCCCAAGGCCTCCGCAGTGTTTACAGCAAGAGGCCGAAAGTGTTAATTAACTGCAGCAGCGCACAGTAAGTTTTTGCTTTGTGCTGAGCGTCCCCTATACAGGCAGTAAAGGCAGTGAAAATACCCTGTATTTGCGTATTAATTTGACCTTGAAATCAATCTTAATAATGAAAAAAATATTGATAGTTTTTAGCATCTATTCTTGTTTATTTGAGACTATCAATATCCAGTCCTTTAAACTATCAATATCCAGTCCTCAGACTCAAGTTGGCTTAGGAACTAAATCTATTTTCCTTTGCAAAAAATAGCCTGATATGACGCAACGGGTAAATATAAAGAACAAAATTAGACTGCAAAGACATGATTTTTTCGTGAAATATACAGTTAACACTGACATTCCATTTTAAATTTTATTTCATGTTGCCAGAGAACATTACATGCAATTGGAGTGAATCCGCAGGATTAAATCGCTTGTGCGAATGTTTGCTCAAGGTGTAATGTTATCATCAGTATCATAAATCGCAACATATTGCATGCTCAGAACGCGTCCTCTGAAATATTGGATCGCGACTAGATGCAATAAAATGCAATAAGTCGCAATAATAAAATGCAACTTTTTGTGTTTAATTCCAACATATTTTTGCGTTTGTCGCAAGCGTATCTGTAATAACATATTTCAAGAATACAGTGAATAACCATGATTTAAAGATCTTCAACTAAGAACCCCTGAGTTTAAAGCGTATGTGTTTTGTTGCAGAAACTGAGCGTACCGTTATATAAGGGTGACCGTCGTCTGTGTTACCCTCACTTCACGTGCGCGCTCGACACAGAGAACATTCGGCGCGTGTTTGAAGACTGCCGTCACATCATTCAAAGAGAGCACCTGCGTCAGTTAGAGCTCATATGATCTGCCAGTGTCCCGCCGGACGGAGCGCCGGACGAAGCGCCATCACGCGGATTTAATATTCCAGTTGTGCACCACAGAGAAATGTATAGTAATAGCAGTGACCGTTGTAATGGTGGACATCACATGGAGCACATCTCCGTTCTACAAAAATCTTGACGTAAATGTAACATACGTTGATCGTAAGGACTTTTCTTGCAAGCAGTGGGTTTCCAGTTATGAACCAATTCTTTTAACGACGATTACACTATTTCATTGCTAAAATTTGCAATTTATCAGTTTTCACAATGGTTTTCTAGCGACATTCCACCGAGATACGTTATTACCGAGCGACATTCCCCGAGCGACGTATTACTGAGAGACATTTTGCGTGAAATTGGAATTTACGACATTTAGCCGTGATTTGTTATTGTGTGTGTGGGGGCGGCTGGTGGAGGGGGATATCTTTTTAACTGATACGTAAAATGGTGGGTTGTACCTTTTATATTGATATGCAAGATGGAAACAGGGAAAAGACAATACTGTGTAATTCTTGGTGATTTTATTTTCTGTTTTTAACCTGCCAATCACGAAAGTACTTCTAAATTTATTATTTCATCAGTTGTTCCTGTACTGAATTCCTCAGTCTCAAATAACGATTTCAAGATGTGTTAATCCATTAATTGTGCAATTTCGAATCCCGATTTCAAGATGTACTGTTCCATTAAACATTAACGTAAAGTGTTAAAAGCTGTGCAATTGCGATATCCATCGAATTGCAATTGGTAGATACAACAAATGTATGTTGACATTGTGCAGCATTTCATTGATCGGGCCATCATTCGCGCGAGATCGCAGTAAAAAGGTATGAAATTGCGGTAATCATCAAACTGTAATTTCTTTAAAAAAATATATCCCCACAATGTTATTGTATATCTCGGCTAAATGTTGTACCTGTCAATTTCCGTCAAAACGTCGCTCGGCAAAATGTACATTCATCACAATGCCACTAGATTCTTATGCTTGAATTTTGTGAAACTGCGAAGGGTAAATGGATATAAACTGAGGAACTGCATGTCCATAGAACACCCAATCGGCCACTCAACCACTTTATTTCCAAATTACTAAACATGTATATTTACCAATGTGTTGTACTGTAGTATAGATCTGTATGCTAAAAATAACCTCAGATATCATAAATTTTCACCTCTGCGGACTTCGTCTTTATAGGTATGCATATGAAAATACGTTATATGCACGTCAGATCAGGAAGAACTAAAATTTGTTTCTCACTAAAATAGCAAATGAGAACAGGAGTGATTCCGTCTGGTCTAAACAATTTCACTAAAACAAAACCGACAGGCCGGGCAGTGCATAAAATTTTAAAGTAAAAAAAAAAAAACAATTAGTCATAAGGCCAAAAAAGTGAGGAAAAAATGGCCTTTCAGAAGATAAATGTATCCTAAAAATTTTAAACTCAGATTTTTCAAAGTAGCAACTTAGAAATTTGAAATAAAAGTGTCATGTCATATAACTGTTTATAAAACAGTTAAGTCATATTCTGTGAGAAAAAAAGACAAAGAAGAATAACGTGCAATGCCAAATATAAATTCTGAGGAAAAAAAGCAGAAAAATCGATGGACAGCCGGGTAATTAAAAAAACTTGGATGTTAAACAAGACCATTTCTCTTCTTAGCCTTAATTAAATCAACTGAGAAACGATTAAAAAATGAGTGACGAGTGAAACTGCAGATTTAGAGAAACGGATAGCACCGTTATTAATGTCTTTAACAATTAAAATCAGAACGATGTTTGTAGTTGCAACTGCTTGATCAGGCCCGTATTCTTGCAATATTAGATTTAAACCAAAGTTAAGATACTTCGCCAAGATGGATTACTGAAATTTAAGTGAAATGTCTTAGATTTGAGGGAAATGTTGCTGTTTAAATCTCAGACTTACTGAGACCGCTGTCTTGGCAAAGCAAATTAACTTTTGCCATCAGCCAATCACAGGGCTTGTAATATTTTTCCAAGACCAAGGTCGACGAGATCCAAGGGTGTAAACATAACCAATCATGAGAGTTGATGCGAAAGTTGCTAATGCCTTTGCTCCCCCTTGATCAGACTACAAGGTGACGGGTGGAGGATGGGGGGGGGGGGGGGGGGTAGCATCCAGCAGTAAATCAAACAAACAAGGAAAGCCATACCTTTCATTTTGTATCATCTGAGCAAATCGTTACTTATTGTGGGTTTTACAACATTCACTTTAAAGTCCAAAAACATCCCTTTTTTATTGCAACGCGTCAAACACAAGGTCTGATGGGTCCCGACAGTACTTGAATAAGTGACACGCACCAATAAAAGCCCACCACCCCCCTCGATTCGCGTTTCCCTCCATATTTTACACTAATGGAAAAATTGTTTATTTTTTTAATAACTTTCATAACTACTCCAAACTCTTTCAAGCTTATTTATCTTAACCTATCGAAGTTATTTTGTTATCAGCTCCAACCTCAGGTAACAAAACTTCGATTAGTCATTTAAGTGCATAATTGCAATTCACTCATATACTCTGATGTTCTTTTAACGCGGTCAACACACATGTGATTGGTCTCCAGTAATTAGATTTTGGCTGACTGAACTAAAATTGCATTTCTAAATACAACTGAATAGCACTCTTTGGATTTGGCGCAAAAATGAGATAGTAATTGACACGATTACGATTTATAAATGGGACATAAAAAGGCCACATTCGTCGTTAGTTTAACTAAAAAAAAAGGACTTTGAGTAGTGTGAAAACGACAGTTCTGCTGCAGGAAGTGACGTCATAACAGGCGTTGCCATGGTGATCATGACGTCATCAGTCACGTGACCAATGAAAAGCCAATGAAATCAATGAAGACAATGAAGCCCCGTCCACTTGTCTATCATCTGTCAATCATCGTGACGTCATGAATCACATGACCAATGAAAAAGCCAATGAAATCAATGAAGACAATGAAGCCCCGCCCACTTTCTGGTTTTGACATAATAGTGGTCACAGGCTATTTGCACATGTGGTTGTAAGCATAATGTTTATTTTAGCAACTTCAAAAAGTAGATAAGTTTCGCTATAGTTGATCAATTGGAATGAAAATGTCACTGTTTGATTCCGCTTTATATCTAGTTTTGTTATAAAATAGTCATAGGCTATTTACGCAGGTGGTTGTATGCATTTTTGTAACATGCCGCCAATCCAATGGTGAAATTTTCATTCAAATCGGTCAACCATAACGGAAATTATTACACTTTTCCACTTTTTACAAAGTTAAAATGGCGGCATGTCAAATTATGCATACAGCCAGCTGCGCAAATAGCCCATGACTACATTATTACAAAACTAGATATAAAACTGAACCAAACAGTGAAAGTTTCATGCAAATCGACCAACTATAGCGAAAGTTATCTCAATTTTTCACTTTTTACAAAGTTAAAATGGTGGCATGTCAAATTATGCATAGAGCCACCGGTGTAAACAGCCTATAACCACTTAATGTTAAGCCTTTACATAAAACTGAATCAAATAGTGAAAGTTTCATGCAAATCGACCAACTATAGCGAAAGTTATCTCAATTTTTCACTTTTTACAAAGATAAAATGGCGGCATGTCAAATTATGCATACAGCCAGCTGCGCAAATAGCCCATGACTACATTATAACAAAACTAGTTATAAAACTGAACCAAACAGTGAAAGTTTCATGCAAATCGACCAACTATAGCGAAAGTTATCTCAATTTTTCACTTTTTACAAAGTTAAAATGGTGGCATGTCAAATTATGCATAGAGCCACCGGTGTAAACAGCCTATAACCACTTAATGTTAAACCTTTACATAAAACTGAATAAAATAGTGAAAGTTTCATGCAAATCGAAGAACTATAGCGAAAGTTATCTCAATTTTTCACTTTTTACAAAGATAAAATGGCGGCATGTCAAATTATGCATACAGCCAGCTGTGCAAATAGACCATGGCTACATTATAACAAAACTAGATATAAAACTGAACCAAACAGTGAAAGTTTCATGCAAATCGACCAACTATAGCGAAAGTTATCTCAATTTTTCACTTTTTACAAAGTTAAAATGGTGGCATGTCAAATTATGCATAGAGCCACCGGTGTAAATAGCCTATAACCACTTAATGTTAAAATTTTACATAAAACTGAATCAAAGAGTGATATTTTCAGGCAAATCGGTCAACTATAACGGAAGTTATGCCAATTTTTCACTTTTTACAAAGTTAAAATGGCGGCATGTTACAAAAATGCATACAGCCAGCTGCACAAATAGCCTGTGACCACTTTATAACAAAACCAGATACAAAACTGAATCAAACAGTGAAATTTTCATGTAAATCGGCCAAGCATAGCGAAAGTTATCTCATTTTTTCACTTTTTACAAAGTTAAAATGGCAGCATGTTACAAAAATGCACACAACCACCTGCGCAAATAGCCTATGACTATTTTATAACAAAACTAGACATAAAACGGAATCAAACAGTGAAATTTCCATTCAAATCGATCAACTATAGCGAAAGTAATCTACTTTTTCTAAGTTACTAAAATAAACATTATGCTTACAACCACATGTGCAAATAGCCTGTGACCACTATTATGTCAAAACCAGAAAGTGGGCGGGGCTTCCTTGTCTTCATTGATTTCATTGGCTTTTCATTGGTCATGTGATTCATGACGTCACGATGATTGACAGATGATAGACAGAAGTGGGCGGGACTTCATTGTCTTTTCATTGGTCACGTGACTGATGACGTCATTATCAAAATGGCAACGCCTGTTATGACGTCACTTCCTGCAGCAGAACTGCCGTTTTCACACTACTACTTTGCTTTATTTATCCACTTATATATAATAATTTTTCAATTGTTTTATTTCAAATTTAAATTTATTACCCCCGCTTCGGAGATGTAGGCATCTTGTGTGTGTGTTGGGGGGGGGGGGGAGCTTATTTCCCAATAGTACAGGGCGCTTCGGTCCAGGAGGGGGGGGGGCTTCTGGAAGGGGGGGCTTCATACCCAGCACTGCAGGGGGTTTCGGTTCAGGAGCGGGGCCTCTGTCGGAAGGGGGAAGCTTCTTTATCAGCAGTGCAGGGGTTTCGGTTCAGGAGGCCTCTGTTGGAGGGGGGGGGGGGGGGACTTCTATCTACGTTCTGTTGATGCCAAAGGCTGGCTGACCTATCGGATTTACGGGGCGTCAATCCCTCAAAGCATTTACAACTCTGGAGTTCTGTTAAGATTCCTCTCCACAGAAGAAATTCACAAATGATATTGCTCTACACAAATGTAAATACCTTAAATTCCCCGAATGCCCAGTGCCGTCTTCTTGTTACAGTTAATGGAAAACCCGCGCAAAAAATGGTGTCCGAGGATGTAAAATAAAACTCCATTAAACGTGTGTATTTTAAATAAATGTATAAAAAATCGTTATAATTTGTTTTTATATTATTAACAGTTATACTTTTCATAACCAATCCCATATCAGGGATGCTACATATGCCAAACCATCTATGGTGAAATTTTTGGATCCCAAGTGCAATATCCATGTTTGGCATTGTTACTGAAAGAACGCACTGTTATTTGAAATATTTTGTTAAGCATGAAGAGGTATAGATATAGATATATTATTTTTATCACAGAAGGAACAAATGCGCATGAAATTTGCGCATCTGCAGTTTAATTTGAATTTCTGCAAAGAAACTTTTGAGAACATTTTGGAATCATTTATTACTTATTTATTATCCAATCAGCCCGAGAGACCACCCCATTGAATTACTCAACTCAAAATCCATTCACACATTTTGCTGGAATCGTGACCAGAACAAAAGCGTGACAAGCGCACGGACAGACGGTCACATCAAAACATGACCAGTCAGGTCAGGGCATAATAACTCCGATATTTGAAATCAATTGCCACGTAAATCATGTTTGTGACGGCATGCTGTGAAGAATGCAGGATTTCAGCATGCAGAATTTCAGAATGCAGGATTTCAGCATGCCGAATTTCGGAATGCAGGATTTCAGCATTTATACTAACCATGGTTATTTTTAACACGGCTTGATCAATACCAAATACCACCCAAAACGAAGTAACGCATAAATGCGGCAATGACTTACGACAGCTGAAAAAGGGTTGTTGTATTCGTTACTCAAAAAACTGTCAACAGAACATCAATCTGAAATTGTCACGAACGTCGTTTTCAAAATCTATCTTCCTGCGCAGAAGTTGGGCATCGTTTTGTAGTAATTCCTAACACTTATACGTTCGTGTGTGTGTGTGTGTGTGTGTGTGTGTGTGTGTGTATGTGTGTGTTTGGGCGGTTTCTCGAAAACTCCTTCGCTATTCAATGCACGAAGACGGCCATAGAGGGTGACAAGGTCTTGCCGAAACTGCAATTTCTTCTACCCTCACTTAAAAGGTCAAGGTCAAACTGAGCTCAAAATATCTTTTAGAACCAAGGTTTATCACGATTATTAATAGAGCTCCATTCTCTGAGCTTTTTTCCGACACTCGGGGCATTACAGCCGGTATATCTGAGGCATCTCGGTGATCTGTCCGTCAGGGTCAAGGTTGGAAACTGAAAGCTGATAATTATCCCGAAATGGTCAACACCAGAGTGACTTTGAACTCAATGTCGACCCATTGAGTCCAGATAATGGGTATCTCAGTGACCTCGCTTCACCGTTGTTGACCCTTTGAGCCCAGATGTTGGGTACCTCAGTGACCTCGCTTCACCGTTGTTGACCCTTTGAGCCCAGATGTTGGGTACCTCAGTGACCTCGCTTCACCGTTGTTGACGCTTTGAGCCCAGATGTTGGGTACCTCAGTGACCTCGCTTCACCGTTGTTGACCCTTTGAGCCCAGATGTTGGGTACCTCAGTGACCTCGCTTTACCGTTGTTGACCCTTTGAGCCCAGATGTTGGGTACCTCAGTGACCTCGCTTCACCGTTGTTGACCCTTTGAGCCCAGATGTTGGGTACCTCAGTGACCTCGCTTCACCGTTGTTGACCCTTTGAGCCCAGATGTTGGGTACCTCAGTGACCTCGCTTCACCGTTGTTGACCCTTTGAGCCCAGATGTTGGGTACCTCAGTGACCTCGCTTCACCGTTGTTGACCCTTTGAGCCCAGATGTTGGGTACCTCAGTGACCTCGCTTCACCGTTGTTGACCCTTTGCGCCCGGATGCTGGGTACCTCAGTGACCTTTCATTCAGATACGCATAAACAGCACGTGTGTGTATTGGGAAGCCAGGAGACAAGAGCTAGCGAGGAGTGCCGTACTCATCGACCCGAGGACTGTCACCGCGCACTCATTCTGTGAATGACACTGCCCCCCCCCCCCCCCTCACCCACTTGTCTCGTATCAACCAGGCTATCGTGCAGATCTATACAATGGATACCTTTGCATCTTGACAGCAGATTGTTTTTCGTTTTAAAAATCCCGCTAAATTTTTGTTGGTATACCGAAACAGTTATCCATCGATCGATTGGCTCGAGTAAACAAGAAAAAAGTAAGATAATTGTGAAAACCGGTATTAAGACAGCAACCTTCACCCTACCTCACCGCATCCGGATAGTGCGCTCAAATTCATTTTATGTCGTTATTTGTAACAGCCCTGTTTACAATTCTGGCACCGTTTTGTTTTTAAACTATATAAAAAAGAAACAATAAAAGGCATATCTCTTTGACTGGACCCAGCTTATTACAGTTTCCATTAGAAAAGTTTCCCCAACTATGATTAGTACGGCGCCATTGCAGTGATCCTTCACAAAAGGTGACGCACAGGTTTTATGTGCGGGGGAGTGATAGCCTCCAGTTTCAAAGCGGGCGTTTTCATACCTTTTTGTTCCAAAAAGAAGTCTTAAAATCGTCACTTTTAAGGATTTTAAATTTCAAAATTGAGTAATAACATATACATATTTTCACCAGAAAAATATCACATCAAGCGTTTGAAGAGGAGAAAATAAAAATGAGAAAAAATCGAGAGGCGCGCTGAGTCTGTTATGGAGTCATATTCATGACGCGTGTCACGCGGTCAGTGGAAGTTAGCTTAACGTCCGGCGCGTAAACAGCAACAAGATCAACAAAACTTCGCGCCACATGAACAAGAAGCAACATCAAATCAAAGGCTCAGACTGCCTCTACCCCGACTCCACTCCCCACGCCCCCACCCCCTCCCCACCCTAGCCCCAACACACCATAAAGGCCAAAGATGCTGCAATATAAAACGAAATGAAACACGACGCGGCTTTACGCTTTTTTTATAAAAAACTCCAGGTGACAGAACATCGCATGCCACATTCTACTGAAGTCAGCCAATCACTAGAAATAGGACTTTTTTAAGTTCACAATTTACATTTCCCATTCCTTGTCAGCACACAATTAATTTATTCATATGTACTTCACTGGAATCTTGCGTTTTTACAGACGCAGTAATTACAGTGACACTTTGATTCCCGCACAGCGCATGTCTAACATGGGTGCAGGCGTCACGCTGGGAATCCCAACATAACGTTCCTGGCTTTGATTCCCGCACAGCGCATGTCAAGCATGGGTGCAGGCGTCACGCTGGGAATCCCAACATAACGTTCCTGGCTTTGATTCCCGCACAGCGCATGTCAAGCATGGGTGCAGGAGTCACGCTGGGAGCCCCAACATAACGTTCCTGGCTTTCATTCCCGCACAGCGCATGCCAAGATTGGGTGCAGCAGTCACGCTGGGAACCCCAACATAACGTTCCTGGCTTTCATTCCCGCACAGCGCATGCCAAGAATGGGTGCAGGCGTCACGCTGGGAACCCCAACATAACGTTCCTGGCTTTCATTCCCGCACAGCGCATGCCAAGCATGGGTGCAGGAGTCACGCTGGGAACCCCAACATAACGCTCCTGGCTCTAATTCCCGCACAGTGCATGCCAAGCATGGGTGTAGGCGTCACGCTGGGAACCCCAACATAACGCTCCTGGCTCTAATTCCCGCACAGTGCATGCCAAGCATGGGTGTAGGCGTCACGCTGGGAACCCCAACATAACGTTCCTGGCTTTCATTCCCGCACAGCACATGTCAAGCATGGGTGCAGGTGTCACGCTTGGAACCCCAACATAACGTTCCTGGCTTTGATTGCCGCACAGCGCATGTCAAACATGGGTGCAGGAGTCACGCTGGAAACCCCAACATAACGTTCCTGGCTTTCATTCCCGCACAGCGCATGCCAAGATTGGGTGCAGCAGTCACGCTGGGAACCCCAACATAACGTTCCTGGCTTTCATTCCCGCACAGCGCATGCCAAGCATGGGTGCAGGAGTCACGCTGGGAACCCCAACATAACGTTCCTGGCTTTCATTCCCGCACAGCGCATGCCAAGCATGGGTGCAGGAGTCACGCTGGGAACCCCAACATAACGTTCCTGGCTCTGATTCCCACACAGCGCATGTCAAGCATGGGTGCAGGAGTCACGCTGGGAACCCTAACATAACGTTCCTGGCTTTGATTGCCACACAGCGCATGCCAAGAATGGGTGCAAGCGTCACGCTGGGAACCCCAACATAACGTTCCTGGCTTTCATTCCCGCACAGCGCATGTCAAGCATGGGTGCAGGAGTCACGCTGGGAATCCCAACATAACGTTCCTGGCTTTCATTCCCGCACAGCACATGTCAAGCATGGGTGTATGCGTAACGCTGGGAACCCCAACATAACGTTCCTGGCTTTGATTCCCGCACAGCACATGTCAAGCATGGGTGCAGGTGTCACACTGGGAACCCCAACATAACGTTCCTGGCTTTGATTCCCGCACAGCACATGTCAAACATGGGTGTAGGCGTAACGCTGGGAACCCCAACATAACGTTCCTGGCTTTGATTCCCGCACAGCACATGCCAAGCATGGGTGCAGGCGTCACGCCGAGAATCCCAACAAAACGTCCCTGCTCCCTGGAGAATGCATTAAGTTATTCATTTTCTAATGTTTAACCTGTTCGTGTATTTGAAGTGATAAGAGTTATGGTAAATGATAATCAGAACTGCGTTTTTTCATTGTTATTTCAGAGCTCATTATGTGTCATATATGTCAAAAACTAAGCATTAAAAAAAAGACAACATTCCTCATTTTTTACCTACAGACATTGTGAATGTTTGTGTCACTATATAAATACACACATGAATTCCAGGAACCGTTTAGCCGGAAATGAGACCAAAGTTCTGCGAGTTTTCTTTTTTTTTTCTTCCCTTGTTGTTTGGTGAACGTTATCGCAAACGATCTACGTTATATTGTCAGAGCCAAATCACTTTGCCAATCCTGCATATCCAGACTCAGCCATAGTGTCTGGTGGCATGTGACTCACTCGGTGGCATGTGACTCACTCGGTGGCATGTGACTCATTCGGTGGCATGTGACTCTCTCGATGAACCGTTGAAGGAGACAGTTTGCATGACTAATCTTCGTGAATTTCATTTGAAATTTTCCTAAACAATTCATACGAATTCAGCATAACATGGGTGGAAGCTCAGAGGCAGTGATGTCATAGGGGCATCATATCCGCGTCACGTCTGCTTCTTTGGAAGAAATGTGGCTAGATTTCTGTAACAAATGTAACAGCCATGCAACAGATGTAACACATGTAACGCTCCTAAAACAGATGTATGTCATGTAACATGGGTCAGGCATGCAACAGATTAACAGTCCTGGAGCGGACGCATTAAATAATGACGTCATCAGCTTCAAGATCTGAAGTTGAATCCTTAAAATTCTTTTGTAAGGTTAGAAAAGATGCGTTGCTTTGCATCTGCGGTCGGTTACGATAAAAGAACCTGATAATGGTACACGTCATTGTTTTCTTTTAAAATGAAAAATCTCAGTACGGGCTGATGCTATGTGATGACAACCGGAAATAACCTCTCGTACCGAAAAACTCCCGACTGATGCTATGTGATGACAACCGGAAATAACCTCTCGTACCGAAAAACTCCCGGCTGATGCTATGTGATGACAACCGAAAATAACCTCTCATACCGGAAAACTCCCGACCGATGCTATGTGATGGCAGCCGGAAATAACCTCTCGTATCGGAAAACTCCCGACTGATGCTATGTGATGACAACCGGAAACAACCTCTCGTACCGGAAAACTCCCGACTGATGCTATGTGATGACAACCGGAAACAACCTCTCGTACCGGAAAACTCCCGACTGATGCTATGTGATGACAACCGGAAATAACCTCTCGTACCGGAAAACTCCCGCTCTCCGTCGCTTCGATCTTCAACCTTTTTTTCAGTAATTAATATCTAAAAGGTTTACTAGTAATAGTTGTTTGCTTGATTAAACAAATCACCATAAAAAATATTTGCAAAAAAAAAGGAACTTTCTAGAAAACTGTGACATTGAAGCTTCAGTTTAAAAGAACAACGTTTTAAAATCAAAGGAAACAACACGAGTGAGACGGCCATCAGTAACGGAGTTTTCTGACAAGGGAAATTCCGGTCAGCCAACACTGAAACGATTTAAAAATAAAACCGCCGGGTAACTGTGTTCCAAACCGGCCATTATGCTTCCTGGTCTTATTGATAATGCGGTTTAAAAGAGTATAATGAATTCAATGTTCCTTTCTTCAACTACATACCGACTTTCATTCCAAGCGCTATTTCTATTTCTTTTGGAACAGAGAAAGCAAAGATAGATTAGAGATTCGCTACGAAGAATATATGCACGTATATACAACAAACAATATATACACGTATATAACAAACGGAGCTTGTCAATCGATATTATGGTATGATTAGTTACAGGCAAGAATCATTTCACACCAACTTCGGACAAAAGTGTTTGTTTTTCTTGTATGGTTTAATAGGATAAAATCCTTGATGGTAAAAATTCGAAGATATAAAATCCTGAAGTCACTGCAGTCTCCAGACTGCGGCTCTGGTCGTCAGGCAGGCGTCCTCGTAAGAAACCTAGACATGAACAGGAAATGACGTCACTCAATTTCTCTTTCCAAAATCCTGTTCTTAAAAATCCGAGCGTTTTACACTACATTATCTTGCCCGTGATTCATCGGTTTCTACACCACCCGCAATGAATCAACCGGCAGGGACTGGGGAGGGGAGGGGGGGGGGGGGACGGGAGCAGAGACAGGCAAGAGGGCAGGGAGAGGAGAGATGACATTTGTGTGTGATGCGATCGCTGCTGGCATTTACCCGTGATAGTCTGCAATATGTACTACATTTATATTTATATATACTATATTTATACACTTTTTTTCTCTATTGTTTTCACAATTTCAGGAAGAAATAGAACATGGGATACAAAAATAACCAGTCGGATCTCAAGTTTCTCATTTATTTACAAACCAATCCGAATGTAGTGTTTATAAAATATGCACCTTAAAGGACACGTTTATATAACTGTCATACGTAAGAGTACAAAAGACAAAGACACACCACAGCAACAGCCCTCAAATGTTGAGTTCATTTCAAATAAGTATAAAGCAAGTATTTGTTCCAGAGAAAAAAATAATGGTACTCACAAATCCACACCTTTGTTAATAGTACATTTAAATAATTATTTTTTTAATAGCAGACAATAGAAAGTAGCCCAAAGTACTTATAGCAGCAATCGACTTCGCTCTGGAGTAAAAGCCCGCAATAACACAGCTGCGATAGTTTGAGATAGCTGCAAAAGTCCGCGGAAACAACGGATTCCAAGCCCTTAATACAAAGCGGCGAACGCCTGCGAGCGAACGTCCGCGTACGCAAACTTTGCAAGAAAAAAAAGTCGGGAAACTGAGTTTATCTGGTAGAGAGGGCGAATTGAACCTCATTCTTTTAACCTTCGACGCATCGCGTTGTGATATACAATGTTCAGTTGTAAAATTGGCCAATTTAGTCTAATTACCAGTCTTTGCTTAGTGAGAAATTCTATATAGCTATAGAGCGCGGCTTTGACGGGATTTCGGTGTCGTTATTGTTATATTATTGTTATATATCGGTGTTCTATCAACTGGGTCGCAGCTGGTCACAATGTCCCTCGATATTTTTATTCAACAAACACAAGAAAATTGTGTCAATATTTATGTCTTCACATGCGCTGTTAGCGCTGGAGTTCTCAATTTTATTAACCACAAACAGTTTTCGTCTTAAGTAAATCACAGTGTCAGTCACTGACAAGCTTCAAAATAGAAACAGTAATAGTTAAAAAGTACGAAATAACAAGCTCTACAACAAAATAACAGTTATCGCTTCTGACGACCCTGGCCGCGGCAAACACATCGACCCACTACCACAGCGACCCTTCTCCAATTCGACTCATCTCTACATCGACCACGCCATCCCCAAATTAAAACAAACGTCTCCCGGATAAATCTTTTTTTTAACAAACTGAAAATGATATCTGCAGACAGAGAGCCTATGATTCTCTGGTTTCCCCTAATCTAGTGTTAAAAAAGCCAGAATATCAAATACGTATTCGCCACGTAAAACATATATGTTTTCTTTTTCATTTATGTGTTATTATTAATTATGGAACACACCGCAGAATGTGGCCTCGGATTATTGAAAACCAGCCAAGAGTCACGTGTTTGTGAATGGCCAAGGTCATCAGACTCGAAACCGCAATACTTACATACTACCATAGTTTTTTTGTGATCGTAAACCTTTTTCTAAAAATAGAAGTGACACGATGCCGATTTATGTACGTTAACATCTCAACCGATTAAAATATACCGGACCTTAAAAAATAAGGCACGGGGAAACGAGCATGTTTAACATTAATACTGAGTAGAATGTTCCACCCATAAGTGCGTGTGCACTTTGCTCGCGTTTCTACTAGGCTCTGCTGCACACTTTCGCTGTATGACTAGCCACAGCAAGCGGACTGGATGAAAACATCACAAGCTCGCCCATTGCAGTGGCTCAAAAAATCCCCTGACTGTGACTCCAGCGAAAGCTTTAACATTTCAATTGGAAACCGACACCAAAGGTCACAAAATGTGCATGCTGGTACAGTCACACTCGCAAAAATGCGGGCGTCTCCACGCGGGACAGGCCAGCAAGAACGTACGTGGCAGGATGTTAAACCAAATCTACCCATCAAGGTCACTCATGACAGACCAGACCTGTGATTGGATCTACACTAAATGTGCTTCTACAGGCGTGAACTACGGAAAACACAGCTCTATATTTAACATGCAATACTCTCTGACAAAAGTTCATTAACTGAGTAAATATGGGCTTTCCAAAAAAAAAAAAACAAAAAAAAAAACAATATATATATATATATATACCTAGCCAGATCATACAACAGTACAAGCGATGCTCGATAAGACTGTTTAAGCTAAGGTAGAAGTTGGAGTTATAGTTAGGATACAAATCTGGGATATAGGCGACACCTTACGCCCCCCCCCACCCCAGTTCTGACATGTAGATCAAACCAACACTTGTCGTTTGTCAAGTCTGGTATATCACATGTAATCTAACCTAGTGGAGGAGAGGGCAGTGGGGAGGGGATCAATAACTCATACTTATGAACCCAAATATGCCACAAATTAACTTCTACAGTCTTACACAAAGCCGCACTGAGGTTACGTTTTGAGCAAATACAATAAATTTTCCATAAGATTGTGCCACAAAATATGCTAGAAAATAGATACAATAACCTGCACCTATAATGAGTGACTATACACAATACCAAGCATAGAGTCCACCGCAAAAACGACAGAGGAGAGATATCACCAAAAATTTTATAAATAGCTCACGTAGCTTTCCCATTGTCTTGGAATTTTTTTGCTCAGTTTTGCGTGAGCGTCATCCCGTCCCCCACGCCCCGGTCCCTCCCTGTGATTAGCCGATTACTTACAGGGAGGGGAAGAGGGGGGGGGGGGGTCTGGTATCCCCATGACAACGTGCCACACCACAACGCGCAAAGCTATGCGGCAACACGACCAGACAAAGACGGGTACAGTAAAACCTCCGCCAGTACAGTAAAACATCCGCCAGTACAGTAAAACCTCAGCCAGTACAGTAAAACCTCCGCCAGAACAGTAAAACCTCCGCCAGCGAATTCCCCCCTTTGTCAGCAGACTTAAAACATCATTTTCACTGAATCCCCCCTCAGCTCTCCCCTACCCCACGCGACGGTGTCACTTCTACGGAGGTATTACACATAACTACCCCCAGGCCTAGCCGCCGGGTAACATACCAAGAATCTCTAGGCAGGCACTAACTAACGATTTTTAGGTAACGATTTTTGTAGGGCGCGTTGTATGCCTAACGCCAAAGCTACGCTACGGGATGAAGGTCAGACACACTACAGAGCGAATATAATAAGTATGCAGGGTCAAGGTTACTGGCACATTAGATGGTGAAGGTCACAGATATACCAGAGGATGAAGCTCTGACGCGCTGAAGAGTGAAGGTCACAGGCATGCTATGCACACCGTGAAGGTCATTGGCACGCAAGGGGGGGTGGGGGGTTGAAGGTCACTCACTGACACGTTAACCAGATAGATGAAGGTCACAAGACGTGCTAACACGCTGAGGGCTGAAGGTCATAGGCACACGGGGAGGGGGGGGGGGGGAGTGAAGGTCACTGACACGCTAACAAGCTATATGACGATTACATGACATACTAACGCGCTGAAGGCCAATCGCCAAGCGCACAAACTGCTACTTCTCGTTAAAAGCAGAAGAAAGCGAAATCACGACAGAGACATTTGATGGGCATGACAGAACTAATATATTTAAAAGGGCTTCGCAATCGGTTCCCCCCAAAAAAAACAAGCATGTCCAAGGACATGACCCAGCCGAGTTACCAAACAAGGAAAGAGAGAAAAATCTGAAACGAATACTGTTAGGCCAAAAACGAAGAAGTTTGTTTCTGAACGTAACTTTTTCACAATTTTAATATACAAAAACGAATTTTCCCGGGTGGAAGCTACCCGAAAAGGGATGTTGGAGAGATTGGGTTTTGACGATTGACGATTTTAATATTCCACTATTTCGGCATTTTTTGTCATTTGCGAAAAAAGTCCAGACGGAGAAGCACATAGAACACTCGATTAAAATTTTATAACTATTTGAAAAAGACAGCGAAATGAATGGTTTGACAATTCAGTTATTTACTACCATTTATTCCAGTTTTTGCCAAACTTCAAAGTTCCGCAATTTCGGTAGTTTTTGGCGAACCCGGTAGGCGAGCCCCGGAGGAACATCCCTGCGTAGCATCTAAACGATTGGAGTAAAACTGTAGGAAGAGTAACATTTTAAAAATGCGTCAAAACTGGCACAAAAAGTGCCGCCATTTTGTCAGTTTTTCGTCAATCGTCAAAAACAATAATAGCCAGGAAACATTCTTGCGTAATATGAAAACAACTGGAGCAAAACTGTAGGAGGAGTAGCATTTTAAAGAAAAAGTTTAACATACGCACATACACTTAAGCCCCCTATAGTGATACGACTAACTCAGTCCGACAAAGTCGGCTGGGTTAAAAAACCGGTCATCGATCGAAACTATTGGTGCTTGAAACCGACACCTGGGTTATATCGGTCAGCTAAGTAACAACAAATATTTATGATTAAAACAAGATATTTACTTTGTGCACCACAGGATGCCTTATATGTGAAGAGCTTCTGTAAGCAAGTACACTAACTTCTGCCCAGGCGCTTTGCTGGACGAGTAGCATCCACAAGCCACCCACACGGCAACCAAAACAGCAGCTGTTATACATAGGCGTCCACAAGGCATCCATAACAAAAGCCGTTGTACGTAGACATCCACAAGGCACCAAGAACAACAGCTGTTGTACATAGGCGTAAACAAGGCACCCAGAACAACAGCTGTTGTACGTAGACATCCACAAGGCACCCAAAACAACAGCTGTTGTACGTAGACATCCACAAGGCACCCAGAACAACAGCTGTTGTACGCAGGCGTCCACAAGGCACCCAGAGCAACAGCTGTTGTACATAGACATCCACAAGGCACCCACAGCAACAGCTGTTGTACGCAGGCGTCCACAAGGCACGCAGAGCAATAGCTGTTGTACGTAGACATCTATAAGGCATCCAGAACAACTAACACCAACTTCATCCTGGGTTCCTGAACAACCCTTGCACACTAAATGCAAATATTACGACAAAGTTGACCGTGCTGTTCAACATCGAATACTTCTCAACTTCACCCGATTCACCGCCGCTCTAACTGAATACAGTGGAACCTTCGATCGAACCACCTCGCGAATGGGACCAACTCGAAGAAAAGGACCACTTTTCAACAGAAAGGAAAATTAGGTTCCATGATAAATAACACTACTCTGGAAAAAAAAGTGCCACTCTGGCGCATTCCATGGCTGGTCCCATTTCCGAGGTTCTACTGTACATACACGTGAGCGCTCGAGTATTACTGTACCAGAAAGGCCCAAAAAGAGAGGCAGCTAGTGCCAGACAACCTCCTTGGGACTGGAGAGTGGGGCTAGCTTATAGTACCTGGATCCGGAAGCCAGGCTCAGACCGGAAGCGACCTCTGCCGCTGCGCCCCGCCCCTCCGGATCCTGATCCAGCTGCTGCGGCTGGGTGCTCGAGCCGTCCCCCTTCAGCGTCGCTATGCACTTCCAGTTGTCCAGGTAATTAGCTGTCAATCAAGTGAAACGTCAACAGAACTCTAGTTATTTCTCTTCTTATTACCCCTACTTCTCTTTCTCTCTAACTGTCTCTCTATTAAACACAATTAAAAATTATAGTCTTCACTATCTCTGTGTATAATATAGTCACTCCATACAGTCCTTTCCCAGCACCCTCCCCTTGTCCTCTCACTCCTGTCACCCGTCTTTGCACTTCCTTCCCTGCCCCCCCCCCCCCCCCGCTCTTGCCCCCTCCCCCCTCTTACTCATTCAGAGGTCGTGGGACAACAAATCAATAACACTCCTTGGCATTAGCAAGAACCGGGGGCTTTGAGTAAAATGACGTCAATCACCTTTCCAGAGGCGCACACAGCCGTCGTCTCCTGACGACACCAGCACTGTCCCCGTGACGTTCCAGCTCAGCCGCCACACCTGGTAACAAGCAACACAGCGTTAACAACACACCTGGTAACAACCAACACAGCGTTAACATCACACATGACAACACCAACACAGCGTTAACAACACACCTGGCAACAACCAACACAGCGTTAACATCACACATGACAACACCCAACACAGCGTTAACAACACACCTGGCAACAACCAACACAGCGTTAACATCACACATGACAACACCCAACACAGCGTTAATAACACACCTGGTAACAACCAACACAGCGAGCGTTAACAACACACTCAGCAACAACCAACACAGCGTTAATAACACATCAAGCACAATTAAGACAGCGTTAACAGCACACCTCGCAGCACTAACAGCGTTAGTAACATACCCAGCAGCACTAGCAACACACCAACCCGCATTAACACAGCGTTACCAACATGCCTAGCAATGCAGCAAACACCTAATAGTTCGACCAACACAGCATGCAAATAGAGGATTGCGAATAAAGTGTGAACAAAAAACCCATCAACAACACAATGTTAAACACCACAGTATTAATTATACAACGTAAACAATATAGTGTGAACAAACGTCGCAGCGTTAACAACACAGCGTTACCAACATAACGTTGACATCGCTGCGTTAACAACACAGCGTTATCAACACAACGCTGACATCGCTGCGTTAACAACACAGCGTTATCAACACAACGCTGACATCGCTGCGTTAACAACACAGCGTCCTCCGTGAGCCGACAGTGCAACACCCAATACAGTTACAAATCTTACAAGGGACTGGCAATTACTGCGTGCCTGATATAGTTAAATCTGATATAATCTGATAAAATCACCAGAAATGCACACAGCTAGGTGACTAAAGGTCGCCAAGTGCCCATCAGATACAACTACTCAGTTTTCCTCTTTACGTACTAATTGGCTGTAATTGCCGTCAATCACAACTGTCGATCGTATATCTTTATGACGTCATGATGACGCCGTCGTCCGCTTCATCCTTACCTATGCACAGCACGCAACTCACCTGGGAGTTATGGTCATCAAACAACGCCACCTGGCGGATGTCGAAGCGGCTGACGCCAGCCTGCGCCGCACCGGCCCCTGCAGTGTCTTTTCTGAAGCAAAAACACTTTATTCAGCATCCAGAGCCCCTCCCCTAGACAGTTTATTACGTCAGAGATTTCAAATAGTTACAGCTTGGCCTCTTTCATCAACAGGATAATTTTTAATGTTTTTCTTTGTGCATAAAAACACTCAAAATAAAAAATAAAACGCAGAAATATTTTTTTCGCATTTCTTAAAAAAACTGCCACGAGACACATCGGATATGACGACACCGGACATGGCGACATCGGATATGACGACGTCCACCATGACGACACCGAATAAACCGATCGAATATGACAATATCGGCTGTGATGACATCGGATCTGATGACATCGTATATGACGACACCAGATATGGCGACATCGTCTATGGCGACATCGGATAAGCCGACACAGAGGGCGCTGGACGACAATTAAGTCTGTACCTTGGTATCGGTTTGAGCGTGTACACGACGAGTTCCTTAGAAGCGATGGCCAGCGTGTGATAGGAGCGACCCAGGTTAGGCGCGAAGGCCACGTCCCTGACAGGGTCCGTCACCGTCGATATGGTCTCCACCTTGCTCCACTTCCTGTCAACAACAATATATCCTTCACAACACAAAGATCCGATCGCTGTCTGTCAACATCATACCCCCGTACATCACGCAAATCCCCTCACTGTCAACAACAACCAAGCTGTACAACACAGAAATTACGCCACAGTCTGTCAACAAACACTGTGTGCAGCACAGAAATCACGTCACTGTCTGTCATCAAACACACCCTGTACAGCATAGAAATTACGTCACTGTCTGTCAACAAACACACCCTGTACAGCACAGAAATTACGTCACTATCTGTCAACAAACACACCCTGTAACAGCACAGAATTTACGTCACTGTCTGTCAACAAACACACCCTGTACAGCACAGAAATTAAGTCACTGTCTGTCAACAAACACACCCTGTGCAGCACAGAAATTACGTCACTGTCTGTCAACAAACACACCCTGTACAGCACAGAAATTAAGTCACTGTCTGTCAACAAACACACCCTGTGCAGCACAGAAATTAGGTCACTGTCTGTCAACAAACACACCCTGTAACAGCACAGAAATTAGGCCACTGTCTGTCAACAAACACACCCTGTACAGCACAGAAATTAAGTCACTGTCTGTCAACAAACACACCCTGTGCAGCACAGAAATTACGTCACTGTCTGCCAAAAAACACCCCCTGTAACAGCACAGAAATCACGTCACTATCTGTAAACAAACACCCCATACAGCATACAAGTCACGTCACTGTCTGTCAACAAACACCCCGCACCGAAATCACATCACAGAAATCACGTCACTGTCTGTCAACAAATACACCCCCGCATAGAAATCACGTCACTATCTGCGAAGAAACGCACCCTGTACAAGACAGAAATTACGTCACTATCTGTCAACAAACACACCCTGTACAGCACAGAAATCCCATTTAGAAAATGGGACGCTCGCTTGCGTGAATTTCATGATGGGTAAAAGCTATAGTGATTTGCAAACAAAAATATGAAGGAAAATACACGACAGAAAAGCAACACGCCACAAAACGCTCTGACAGCTTCCAAGCGCTGTACTGTTGTGCGCTGAATCACTTCAGTAAGCAATTTTAAAATTTTGAACGCTTTTGTTATCGAAAACAAAGCCTTGATGAGTTACTTTTGCCGGGATACAATGGCTCTGTTTTAGAAGTGAAGAGTTTGTACGGCCTTGACCTCTTACCGTGTGGCATCGCTGTATTCGAAGATGTGCACTTTTCCCCCGACGCTTGGACTCGAGTCGTCACTACCTACAGCTATCATTGGTGGATGTACCCTGCAACGTCACCAACCAAACATCCAATCAAAAGTGGATACACACTTAGTCTAACCAGTGTTTAAAACAAAACATTTTTTTAGCTAAAGTATAATAAAAGTGGTAAAATAAAGTCGTGTTTTCTTAACACATGACACACATTTTTCAAACAAGTTCTAATACTTGTGCAAACAACATCTTACTACATGATAGTACTTACATGATGGCACATAAATGATGGTACCTACACGATGGCACCTAAATGATGGTAGCTACATGATAGCACGAACATGATAGCACGTACATGATGACACGTACATGATGACACATACATGATGGAGTATGAGAGGCTGGTTTACGGCGTAAAGGGTAGATACCTTGACGGATTGATACCGTTAAGTGTCCTACCATGATATACTCATAACGCACAGTGTACAGGAATCAATCGATGATAAGAGCTCACAGAGCGAGGGGTTCATTCTGAAACGGGTTCATACCGTGAAGGGCTCGTACCAAATGCATGAAACAAACCAAAGCGGGTTCACGTAGTCAAAGGGTCACAAGGTGAAGGTCAAATGCAAGGAAAGGTATGTGATTGGGGGTGTGACGGTACGCCACTTCCACGGCTCGGCACACTTCAATTATGCGGTTCGGTTTTCTTTCGGTACGATTTTGCAAAAAGTCAATAATGCCTTGTGATTTGAAATAAAAACACTAGTTTATCACATATCTAACGCTTAGATTGATAAATCTGAGACAACTTTTTTTTTAATAAGGCATCGCTCCTTTACAATTTATTCGGTAACGAAGCACCTAAAACAGGTCTTCCCAAAGACCTAATAATGATTTTGTTAGTCCCCCGCCGCCGTGTAGCGCGAAGCGAGGGACTATAGAATTCGGGTGTGCCCATCCATCTGTCTGTCTGTCTGTCGACACTTGAGGTACATGATTTTGTGTAATCTGTATCTCAAACACGATGGGTGGGGGGGGGGGGGGTGGGGGTGTGGGGGGAGGAGAGTACAGCAGCTATGCCTCTGCTAATGTGTTCCCTACCATTTGTAGATGTGCAAGAAGCATTTTGCGTGCATGTCTAAACGTCCACCCGTTTAAAATATTTAAAAATATTTAAAGAGCATACAAATTACAATTAAGCATAAAAGTCTCAAATAACAATCAATATACGTATTATTTCACATCACCGAACTTACAATTAAGTTGAAGTATATTCTACAACAATCATTACAATTTTGTCCCAACTTAAATTTAAGTATATGACATAGCACTCATTACTTTTGTTGTCACTTCAGAACAATTCCAGAGTTTCTTCATTATAACGCCATAAACAAAATGCCTTCACGCCAGGAGTGGTATGATTCAAATCAACGTAAAAAAATCATGAGTTCTGATTTTGTGAAAAAACGCGTCATTAAGCTTTTATGTGACATAAAGGCACTCAGCAATCGTTTGCAACCTCTAGTTTAAAGAAAGCATTTTATATCGCACGCTTATCAGTGCACACGAGCTTCGGAAGTAGGACGGGGGGGGGGGGGGGTGGGGGACGGAGGATAAGCAGTGGGCAGCAGGTTACGAGAGGGCAAGTGCCGGTAGCTGCAACTACGGTGCTGGTCAAGGACATCTCTAACTCGTGTGCTTGCAAACAAATTATTAGTGCTACGCGCCGTGCAAGGTGCATTTAAATCCCGCCGAATGACTCGTTCTTCAGTTGTTGGGAGTCTGACAGAAAAAAATCACTGAAAACTCCAAAAATGTCTTGCAGATAGTTACTGGAGATTTGTAAAATGTTGATGTGCTTAGAAATGTCTTACAAGAGAGCGTTATGACGTCTGCAATAAACTGTTATAGTGTAAGCTTCATAACTTTTTTTTGTTCTGCTTTCGTTTTTCGAGTTTGATTTAAATAAAAATAAAATTAAAAAATCCGATTTAAATAAAAAATCATGTTTTTTTTTAAGTCGGATTTTTTCTTCAAGAACAGGAACAGGTCAACATGCTGAGTTTTACAGTACTTTAAAATACTTTATTTTCTAACTATCTACTATCAGTGAATAAATTAAACTGTAAAAAAACCCGGAAATACTGGGGTTTTCTCTTTCGGTTTTTTTAACCAAACCGAACCAAAAAACCGCGGTCGGTTTTCGGTTACCGTGCGATTCGTAACACCAGGCTCATAGCGTAATGGGACCATACCATGAGGGATTCATACCGTGATGGGATCATACCACGGGGTTCATAAAGTGATTGGATCATACCATGAGGGGTTCATACAGCGACGGGATCATATCGTGAGGTTCATGGGATCATACCATGAGGGGTTCATACCGTGATGGGATCATACCATGAGGTTCATATTGTGATGGGATCATACCATGAGGTTCATATCGTGATGGAATCATACCATGAGGGGTTCATACCGTGATTGGAGCATGCCATGAGGTTCATATTGTGATGGGATCATACCATGAGGTTCATATCGTGATGGAATCATACCATGAGGGGTTCATACCGTGATTGGAGCATGCCATGAAGGGTTCATACCGTGACGGGAGCACACCATGAGGGGTTCATACCGTGACGGGTTCCACGACACACAGCTACAGCTCAGCTTGCACTGGATCTCGTTCTGGAGCGGCCACTGACTCAGGTTCATGATGTCCGGCGCCTCGTAGATGCGCACCACGCCATTTGCGGAGCAAGTAGCCTTCAAAATAAATATGTAAACAAATAAAATGGATAATACATTTCAACCTTGCCCTTTTTTGTATATATTCAGCAAACCAACAATGAAGCCGCCTTGAACCAATATTACTGTACTATGCCTTCAAACTTTACACATTGTGTCTGCAGAATTTACGAATATAACCACGCCACAGGTTATAAAGAAAATGAAAAGGGCGAGGAACTAACCAGCTGAAGACCTAGATGTTTGGGTGCGAATTTCACGTCAGTTACAGAGGTCCTACTGTCCACTAGTGTGCCTCTTTTCAACCACTGCCCACACTGCTTGGCATCACCAACTGAAAACACTCACCAGTTATTCACACAAACAGGCGGATTGACACACCTAAAGAACATTCAAATCCGTGAGATCGAAACGTATGCATTTTCTTCATTTTCTTTGTTTTTAATTTTCTGAACGGGCAATACAATTCTGTGTTTGAAAGACATCGGCATATGATCAGAGATAGCCAGTTTATTATTGTGTTCTAGAAAAAAAGGGGGGCGGGTTACCTGGCTCCTCCCACACGACAGCTGTCCTGTCAAACGAGCAGGTGGCGATCACCTGACCAAACTCTGGATGTGCCCATGTCACTCTCCACACCGACCCGCTGTGTGTCTGCAAGCACGAACATCTTCTGCACAAAAACACCACCAAGAACACCACCAGGAACACCAAAACATCACAAAAAATACACCTCCCACTGTGCAGGGGACACTTTCTTACACTCATACTACGTTTCTGCCGCAATGTTTTATAAGGGTGGAGGCGGGGAGGGGGTTTGGGGGCGGGGATTGAGGGGAGAGTGAAGCCATGCCACTGAATGATTTTGCAGCGTTGCAGCATAAACGACGAGACTAGAACCAGTTACCTTCCAGCTTGCTGTGCACTGCCATTGTCCATCCACCAGATCCCATATCTAAAAAAAACATAAGGAAAGGTTGTTGATTTTAGTATTCTTAGAATGTCAGTTCCCTCTGATATGGGGTATGTTTAGACCCCGGTATTTTCTGCCCCGCTACCGTATCTAACGTTACGGCTTTGGGTTCGGGCGGGAAGCCGGTCTAGTTCAATTCGTGCTCAATAGATCAACAGTCGGCGGCTGTGGCTCTTTGATATTTTATGACCTTGGCACGTCAGTGAACCATTCACCCCATTTTTTTAAGCTAAAATCTATTAGTGAAACTACTTTGTGCATTGCTTTTAAGGCTTTCTGATCCTGGGAATTCATTTAGGCTATTGTTTCTGACAATTCCTTTGTAAAGGGATGTCATTCGTTGTACGACACGAGTAGCTCAGGACTAACGAACTCCAGTTCATGACCTGTTGTAGAAGTCGATTAGGAAATACCATACGAACACAAAAATATAGGTTTTAATGCGGGAAACAAATGAGAAAAGCACCTTCTACATCCCTACAATCTGATAAAGGTTTGACAAGACTCGCGGTCTTCGTATCAAAGCAAGAGCACAGGACAATGGCGTACTTTTAGAAAAGGCGCATCACAGAAATGACTCCATTCTTAATTATGGCGCGCTGTTTTTTACAGTCAAGTAACAGTTTTGTACCGACAGAAATATGTTTCTCTTGGGGTTCGGTTGTTAATTTCTCTGTTGTCGCCCACATCAGCAATGAACATACAATTCCAACCGTTCTTTTTACTAAAGTTTGTGAGTTTTGTCGAAATCAAAAACAAAGCGCCATGATTCTTCTCGGTTTGTTTTTCTAGAAAAAGCCTGCCATTTTGAATCTAGGTGCAACGTGTAACGAAAGATCCATGGACTTGAGATTTAACAGCTATGGTCATCTCAACTGGCAGACCTATGGCCCTTCCTCTCCAAGGAAGAAAGAAAGAGTCCGCTTGGACCAGGGCTGGTATGAAATATTTCGAATGAAATGAATAGTCACTCCTAATTCTGCAACTAAGCAGTGTTTCCCATTTGAACGAGAGAAAAAGCTTTGCCTTTATCCGGTTTTACGATAAAGTGGTATGCAATTATTAGGCCCCAACCCTACAGGGTTGGGGGCGTATAGACTTGGGGTGTCTGCCTGTCCGTCCGTCCGACTGTCCGTCATCGCTTTTTTGTACAGGCGATATCTCGAGAACGCAGAGGCCTAGAGACTTGATGTTGGGCTCATTTGAAAGGTCTCGACTTGTAGATGTGCCTTTTGCCCATTTTGGCCAAATTCGATCACGTGATCTTGGCCAAATTGGCCAAAAACGCAAAAAATCGACTTGTGTTTGTACAGGCGATATCTCGAGAACGCAGAGGCCTAGAGACTAGATGTTAGGCTCATTTGAAAGATCTCGTGTTGTAGATGTGCCTTTTGCCCATTTTGGCCGAATTCGATCACGTGATCTTGGCCAAATGGGCCAAAAAACGCAAAAATCGACTTGTGTTTGTACAGGCGATATCTCGAGAACGCAGAGGCCTAGAGACTTGATGTTGGGCTCATTTGAAAGGTCTCGACTTGTAGATGTGCCTTTTGCCCATTTTGGCCGAATTCGATCACGTGATCTTGGCCAAATGGGCCAAAAAACGCAAAAATCGACTTGTGTTTGTACAGGCGATATCTCGAGAACGCAGAGGCCTAGAGACTTGATGTTGGGCTCATTTGAAAGGTCTCGACTTGTAGATGTGCCTTTTGCCCATTTTGGCCAAATTCGATCACGTGATCTTGGCCAAATTGGCCAAAAACGCAAAAAATCGACTTGTGTTTGTACAGGTGATATCTCGAGAACGCGGAGGCCTAGAGACTTGATGTTGGGCTCATTTGAAAGGTCTCGACTTGTAGATGTGCCTTTTGGCCATTTTGGCCAAATTCGATCACGTGATCTTGGCCAAATTGGCCAAAAATGCAAAAAATCGACTTGTGTTTGTACAGGCGATATCTCGTAAACGCAGATGTCTAGAGACTTGATGTTGGGCTCATTTGAAAGGTCTCGACTTGTAGATGTGCCTTTTGGCCATTTTGGCCAAATTCGATCACGTGATCTTGGCCAAATTTGCCAAAAACGCAAAAGATCGACTTCTGTTTTTACAGGCGATATCTCGAGAACTCAGAGGCCTAGAGACTTGATGTTGGGCTCAATTGAAAAGTCTCGACTTGTAGATGTGCCTTTAGGCCATTTTGGCCAAATTCGGTCACGTGATCTGCTAAATTTTGGGGGTAAAAAAAAGATTTTCCGCCAGCCAGTATCATTGTTTTTCAAGTTTTGAGCAGAAGTAGGACATTTATTTTTCTTGGCCTAAACTGGCCAACAGGTTCAAAACCATAGACGACCCCTTACAATTTTGGGGGCGTTTGGGCCTGTGAGTGTTCACTGAATACTTGTAAGGTTAAAAAATACAAAATTTTATTCAATCAACCGACTTATGCGTTTAACCGGTATGCGATTCAGTCATTTTATCTGTGTATGCATTTTTGACGGTGGTATTTCTTAAATTAAACAAACAGATAGTACGCACAGCCTGGAAATTTGTGTTTTTTCTAAGTGCTTTGAAAGATTTCCAAAATTTCAATATTTCTGAAATATTTCAAAAATTTCAAATTTCATGAAATTTTTAAAAATTTCGAAATTTTTACCAGCCCTGTATGCAGGATTCGTGCCTCAGAACATATGAAGTTGACCCCTATCAGTGGAACAATGAAAGGCTTCGTAGCTCTGACAGAGAGGTATATGATGTTATACAAGTCAGAGCTGACTCTGAGCTAGCTCTGTACAATTGTACTCGTAGATGAGCAAAGCGACTTTACAGACAACAAATGTGATGAAATTTTAATAGTTTTATTTTCTGCGGCATTTCTTTCATTCATACCGGTCAAATTACAATCCAAACGTAAATTCTCCTCATTTTATTCGGAATACCCAAATTATGATGAAGATAAGCCAATTCGCACTTTCGGATTTTTCCGATGGAGGTGTTGTTTCGACTGAAAATGTTGGGGGTTAAATTATAAAGAAATGATGAGGGAAAAACATCAAAATTCTAATTTTCTTTCAACATGCACACTTTCGAATTTATAAAGCCATCATATGATCTTTTAAAAACTATTTTACATATTATTCAGTCCCTTTAATAACCAGCATGTGACTATATTTCTAGCAAAATAGAATTTTGTTGATTTTTGCCGGTTTTTTCCTATCATTTCTTTATAACCTTATCCCAACTGAATTCAGCCGAAACGCAAAAACTTTTCGGCAAAAGTAAATAAAGCTTATGAAGAAATGATAGGAAAGGTTAAAAACTGCTACGATAAATATTGCCCACTCAAAAAAATATGTATATCAAAAAAAGCCAAAGCCAAGCCATGGCTAACGAAGAGCCTTCTTAAATGTATTCGAAGAAAAAACAATTTGTATAAAAAATTTGTATTGAATAGAAACGATGTTAATGAGCGTAAATACAAGACATATAAAAACAAGTTAACATCCATCAAGCGTGTTTGTGAAAGAGAATATTACAGTGATCTATTAAAAAGGAATAGTAACGATTGTAAAGAAACATGGAGAATATTAAATAGTATTGTAAAAAAGCACTCATTTAATAACAGCGTTCAAAAGTCATTTGTCGATTCTGATGGTAAGAAAATCACGGGAAACAAACAGATTAGTAATAAGTTTAATGAGTTTTTTGTCAATATTGGCCCCAAACTAGCAAATGCTATTGAATCGCCTACAACAGCAAACTTTCTCGATTATCTTGGCAATTCTAATGTTAACTCTATGTTTATGTCTGAGGTCTCTAAAGATGAAATTATTAAAATAGTGAGTACATTTAAATCAAAGAAGTCTAGAGATTGTGATGATTTAGACATGGATTTTGTAAAGAATTTATTTCCTGGTATTGTTGCCCCTTTCGTTTATATTTGTAACCTGTCACTTAATGATGGTGTGTTTCCTAATGCTATGAAAAAAGCGAAAGTTGTTCCCCTATTTAAGTCTGGTGATAAGGAACAGTTTAATAATTATCGTCCCGTGTCACTGTTACCACAGTTCTCTAAAATATTGGAAAAGGTTTTTTACAATCGTCTAAATTCATTTATTGAGAAATGTCAGATTTTAAGTGAAAAACAATTTGGATTTCGTGCAAACAGGTCAACTTCCCTAGCCTTACTTGAATTCATAGAAAAAATAACTCACTCTATTGATAACAAAATGTCAACCATTGGGGTATTTATTGATCTTAAGAAAGCTTTTGACACTATCGACCACAAAATTCTGTTAGATAAACTTTATCACTATGGTATTAGGGGTACTGTTATTAAGTGGATTCAAAGTTACTTATGTAAAAGAACGCAATTTGTGAAATTTAATAATACTGCGTCGGATAACTTGTTAATTAAATGCGGTGTTCCCCAAGGCTCAATTCTCGGCCCACTTCTCTTCATATTATATATAAATGATATCTGTAATATATCTAATATTTTGGACTTTGTTTTGTTCGCCGACGACACGAACTTATTTTCTTCTGATTCTGATGTAGAGTTTTTGTGTGTTAAAATAAATGAAGAGTTAATCAAACTGAATGATTGGTTTAAACTGAATGTGCTTTCATTAAATGTAAAGAAAACCAACTTTATTGTTTTTTCCAATAGATCCTCCAATAATAATGTAAATTTATATATCTGTGATACTAAGATAGAGCGAGTATATTCAAGCAAATTTTTGGGAGTGTACATAGATGGTAAATTGACATGGAAGTTTCAAGTTGATCATATAACTAGCAAATTGTCTAAATGCCTCTCTATACTGTACAAAGCAAAAAGTAAAATTAATTGTCAGGGCTTACGAACTCTTTATTGTACGCTTTTTCTACCTCATCTAACATATTGCTGTGAGGTTTGGGGACTCGCTTCCCAAACAGTTTTAGAAAAGGTGGTTAAACTTCAAAAAAAGGGGTATACGACTTCTTTGTAATTTGAGTAAATATGACCATACAAGTGTTCACTTTCGTAATTTAAATTTGTTAAAATTTCAGGATTTGGTTCGATTCAAACTAGCCGTGTTTATGTATAAGGCTAAAAACCGGTGTCTGCCTCCCAGCTTTAATGATCTTTTCAGTCGGAAATCGTACAGTTACAGCTTAAGAAACAAGGATAAATTCCAAAGAAAATATGTCAGAACGAATTTGAAATCAAAATGTGTTAGTGTATATGGCATAAAATTGCTAGAAGGTATTCCAAGTAAAATCGTAGAAATGACTAGCATCTGCTCGTTTAAGACTAAACTAAAAATACAATATTTGGAACAATATTAGAGATATTTCCATCAGTTAAATTTTTGTGTTCAGGTTGATAGGCTACATTATTGATAGCTTGTATTTATTGAGCCTTGTCCTTTGTATGCGTTTTTTGTAAATAGGCGAAACAGTTTTATAAGTCCGAAAGGATTTCGTCGCTTCGCCTATTCCTTTATCGAATTTATAACTCTTAATGTTCACTCAAAATGTTTTGTTCAAAAAAGGAATAAACTTTAAAAAAAAAAAAGTGAAAAGTGCGAATTGGCTTATTATTTGGAAGAAGAGTACAAAAAGTGCTTGAATTTTGGGTGATAATAAAGGTTTACCTTAACAACTTGATCACTTGAACATGTTGCCATCCGCTGTCCATGAAAATCGTAAGACACATCGTGAATCAAGTCTTTGTGTTCTGCTGGAATTGTTTTGGAGACATACATCTTTGTTTTTTTAACCTTACTTTTTTCAGTTTCGCTCTGTTCGGAAATGGCTACTATTGGCAGTACCTGTGCTGCTGCTTTCTCATCTTTACACGCAACACTGTGCAGGAAAATTAAAAGCGAGCAATTTAAGTTTTATGTTTTGGTCATTTTATCCTTTAAAATGAGTGTATTTAAAGAAAAAACTCATGTTTTTTTGTTAGCCCACCGCTTACAAAGTGTTACTGGCTGGTCAATTTGCTGCCATAGCTGCAGTTGTTAACCACTTCTGGCATGCCAATTCAGAAGGTGAGGACCCTTTTCAATATATATATTCCTTTATCTTGCCTTTAATTGGCAATTCATCACAAAATAACAGTCTTTACAGTATATTATAGCACAACATTTTATATGGATTAGTAGAAAATAATATGGTATTCATCTTATTTCTGTTGACAAATTTGATAACAGTGATCAGATGCACCTGGCGTTATCGAAAAAAAATTAACAAAGTGCTTACAACATTTGTAGTTTATCTGGATTTGCGTTGACAATGCCACTACGGAAGAAAGTTAACGTTGCTTCGACATAAAAGGAAAACCATCAAATATAAAAATGCCTTTATTCCATTGATAGTTCTATTACCTTCCTTTAATAAAACAAAAAGTTAAATGTGGCAAATTCGAGAACAGTAAATGTATGTAAAACAAAGTAAAGTATACCACAGAATATAAATAGCTCAATTAATTTGATTCGGTTTTTCTTAGTTATAAACTAAATGAACTCACATTTGTTTAATACATTACACAGTTTAGTTAAAGCCTTTAAACGAGGTAACTTTTGATGTTATCATAATCTACTAATGCCTTCTTTTTACAATTATACGAATTATGCATAACTTATGAAAGATTTGCATCTGAATTTGTGTTGTGCATATCATAAGAAAGGTTTTGTTTTTTTTATCTTAGAAATTTTCAAGCAGCATTTGAACATACATTCATAAAAAGATGTTTGTATAATCAATGATAGATATTAATAAATGATATTATTTAGAAAGCACACTCGTTTTTCCTCTTGCTAATAGTGTTGCTTGAAATTTCCAAAGTTTCTCAGGCCTTGCCACACAGTGATGAATTTGTTATTCTCAAATATGCAAATTATTTCAGTCCAACTTTCAATCAAAGTATAGAGTTCGTCATGGAACGGAGACAGCACTAGTGCGGATCCATGACGATATTCTTCGAGCATTGGACAACAAGCGCGGTATTATTCTTGTAATGCTTGATTTTTTTAGCGGTCTTCGACACTACAGACCACGATATCCTACTCCACGATATCTCAGTAACCTCGAAATCTCGAAAAACAGACTAGTAAATTGTGTTGAAGAAATCAGACTTTGGATGACTAAAAATAAGTTAAAGCTGGACGATTCGAAAACAAAGGTAATGTTAATTATCCCACCCGCTTACAAAATTAAAGTGAAACTCGACAGTATCAATGTTGGTGAAGTTACAGTCATGAGTACGGATAGCACCAAAAATATCGACGTCGTATTTGACTCGCACATGGCAATGGACAAAGAAGTATCACAAAGGTGCAAAACATGTTTATTTCATCTACGGAATATTAGGTCCACACGTCGATTTATATCCCAGGATGCCTGTGAAAAGTTAGTTCATGCCGTAGAAGAGTTAGTTCATTCCGTAGTGTATTCAAGATTAGACTATGCAAATGTCATGTTAAACGGACTTCCAAAGTACCGAATTAATCAGCTACAGCGTATGCAAAATGTCGTATAGTATAGTTTCTGGTCACCAGAAATTCGATCATGTTACAACTATCCTGCAAGAGCTCCACTGGTTACCAATTTTTCAACGAATTGACTTCAAAATTTTGCTACTGGCGTTTAGAGCGATACATGGATCAACGCTTTCCTACCTATCTTAGTTACTGAAACCCATCTCATCAACAAAGTCTCTGCGGTACAGCATGGACAACTTGCTGGTTTTGCCAAAAAATTAGAACAAAATCCCAAGTAGACAGAGAATTTTCATGCTACGCACCGCGTAAATGGAATGCGTTGCCACCAGAACTTAGAAAAGAGACAAACGACACATTGTTCAGGAAAAAACTCAAAACCTTTTTATTCAGCCAGGCGTATCTGTGTTGTATGTTTAGTCTCAATTATAGTATTTGCATTGTGTTTAAGGGTATTTTCTGTTTTTAATAATTCATACTATTTAATTATTCTATTATTTGTACCGTGTCTTTAATATTTGATAGATTTAGGCACGTAAAATCAATTTTCACAATTTAAAATTTACAATTTACGAATTTCTTAAAATTAGCTCATTTTTAAATAAAAACACACACAAATTATGTTACACCCCAATTCGGCCTGTTCCATGTAAAATCAAGCATATCATTTTCATTAACACTCGTGATTTTGTTCCAGGACACATAGTGCCCGTTTGTAAAGGTGTCCGATGGCTTGTAAAGGATATTACATTTACTAATTTACTTATTAGTAAATTATAATATTCTATTAATAAAAAGGGTGTTAAGCTGACATATAGATATGTCCTTTCCAACCGCGGCAGTTAATGTATGTTTCATGCACATGAAATATCCCGAGATTTAAAAGAAACAACCTGAAACAATCACTATCGATTTTCCAATGTGTTCAACATTGGTTTACAACGCTTGTCAACGAACGGACCAATCAGCACCGGTATAGTTCCTGTCATGCAATCGAACCATACCCAACTTATCTTGCCAGACGATTTAAAAAAACTACCTGAAACCATCACTATCGATTTTCCAATGTGTCCAACATTGGTTTACAATGCTTTTCAACCAACGGACCAATCAGCACCGGTATAGTTCCTGTCATACAATCGAACGATACCAAACTTATCTTACCAGACGATCCCAATTGATGGGGAGTTGGGTGGGTACAATTCGAACGATGGCTTCTACGTCTAAAAGATATTTTACTCATTAAATGAGTATTAAGAAATTAAATACTTCGGGTTTAATTTCGAAAATACCAACTTTTAGATTACGAATCCATCACTATGGGAGACTCAAAATGGCGGTGGTAATTGCAAACCCAATGCATACGGACTGGTTGACACGCCGTCTGCAAGACATTGTGCCGAAAAGGCAGAAATATAATAAATTGAATTCAAATCATCTTTTAATTCAGCGTTGCCTCACAGCGAACTGCCCGTTCCATAACAAATAACAATGTTAAGTAGGGTTTCACCACAAAGTGCCCATTATTACTAAACAATGCAAATCTCGAACACACCTACATACAGTCTGATACGAGCTAATGTCCTCCCACCTCTTTTTCCAAAATAGAGGTGCACATAACTAACTAGCCGACTTCGGCATCACAGGTGCCGATCTGTTACAGTGGCGTGTTATACCATGTGCAAAAACACACTGTCTAAAAACACGACCATGGTACAAGACGAGCCACCACAGTATCAGTCACGTTCGGACAGAGTTACATGCTGTTGGTGTAGAGTCGAGTGGTGCCTCCACCACAGAGTTCACTTAGCTGCCTTCTTCTTGTAAGCTTTCTTTCCGCCAGACAGCTGGTGAGTCCTGCAAGAAGAGGTTTATTCTGAAAGGAGCCAATACTATGCAAATTATTCAACGCCTCAGTTGCATTTTCTTGCAAATGATGTTTAATAAACGTGTTTGGCGAGGCCCAACAGCCAACCCGTAATAACGCACACATTGACACACCATTAGTCATATGCAAGGAGCGCACTGCATGTCTACCCTGTCGCTTTTGAATTATATTTTCAGGTTCTTAAATTATATCATCATATGCTAACAATATGTTTTCTTATATAATTAGATATAGACGCTTTTGAAAGATCTACCGTGATACTACGCATAAAAGATATAAATATAACACGCAGTAGGGAAGGCAAGGCTGTCATAATTTGCTTAAACGTGCCTAAGCCCTTGATCACAATGTGCGTCTTGGTCAGAAAAACGGTAATGGGTTTAAGACAATCGCCTGTCATAAACCATTAGCTGGACTAATATAGTTTTTCAAGACGTGTACCTCACCGCGGCGTTTGCCCGACGCATTCCAAGATAAGTCACTTGTCTGAAATAACAGAGTGATGGCAAAGTGAAAACCTGAGTTATTTCAAAACCGGGGACAAATGCCCAAGCACCACTGATCCGTCGGAGAAAGGATACTTCAGCTGAAGGGACCTGAGCAAATCAGACAATAGAATACAGGCATAACCCGAGGAACGTGTGTGACGCTTGAATGATAAAACCATTGTCCCGAGCACGGAAGAAAACTTGGTTAGTGAATCGCGACAACATCTTTGAACGCGTGCCGCCATGCTTGTTTGGTTGAACAAACAAGAGACCACTGTCTGATTGTCCACCAGAAACTGAACGCGTGGCCCTTGATACACGTAGAGAATAGTTCACAAGCAGCCAATACTACCTTCCTTTGCAACACAGTGATACGCAATGTGCGGTCGTGAGCAGAACATTGCCCCTTCCAAGTGTTCTCTTTGAACAATACAAAAAAGAAACCCCAGTCGTTCCAAGACGCATTGTTCTGGACCTATCGTATAGGGATGGAAGAGGGAAAATGCACACCTTTCAGAGGTTTGGCCTGACGCGACCGCCAATCGAGATCCCTCAGTGCTAGTGAAGAAAACCGTAGTCAGTGATGTTGCGACCAGTCACGACACAGCGGCCTGAAAGAAAAACCACACGCTGAAACTTGCGAAAATGGCACCTACCTAACTCGACCGGCATCTCTGTGGTAACTAGCAAACCGAGAAATGATTCCAACAGGCTTGAGAGTTGATACGACGCTAGCAAATCAGAGCCGAGAATATTCAATCCGATTTTGAGTGAGAAACACTCTGACCCTTTCAAGATCTAAGAAGTCGCCCATAAACTCTATTCGTTGAACCGGAACCAACTCTGATTTCTTGACATAGATAGTCGTACTGTTTGTGAAATATGGTCATAAACGATGGGTGAACACAAACGGTCCTGTCGACAACTCGGTAGAGCGAGAAATCAATAGCTCACCTTAATTACCTGAAGGACAGATAACGACGAGAGGTTTTCAGCATCGGAATGTAAAGATGTGCACCGAAGGGATTCAGCGACATGGCCCACACGCCCTGACTTAGTAGATTTGATAAGATGTGGAGTGTGCACGATTTGAGAACTCAATGAATTGTTACAAGTATTTGAGTAGGCACCAACTCTCCAAGTTTTTGGTACAAGAAAGACTCGACTGGAAAACCCTTGAGTGCCCACAGACATCTCTTCTATTGCTCTTTTGTCTAACAGTTCCCGAATCATCGCATCTAACGTCAGTTGCTTATGTGGCTGGAGCTAGTATGACATCACTAAAGACAGATTGGGAAGCTTGGCCAACGGAGGAAAGATTTAGTGACCCTACTTTGTCCCTTACAAAAGGTAAAGGGGTATCCCCAACGTAACCAACGGACTACTTGTTTTGGAACGCCAAGTGATTGCCAAGCTTATTAAAAAGTCCTTACACTCCTTACCTTTGCACTCGATGCAATTGATGGAGCAACAAGTTCTTCGTAAGAACCTAAAGTATCTGTGAGAGATCGGTGTGCGACCGATATTTAGAGTATATTGTTACCTCTGCTTTGTCTACCTTGGCATGGGGAGTAGATGCCGCTGAAGACTCCAGTCGCTTCTTGGTCGCTGGTGTGGACAGCAAGGAGCACTGCCACTATCTTGGCCTGCTGTGCTGCCGGATGAAAGACTACACATAAGTGTTTCTTGTAAGTTCACTCTAGCTGCCTCGACTGTCTGCTCGGACAAGTTCGGGCGGAAAAAGTCATGATCAACCGTCTTTTGGTGCAAATCGACGCTAGTAGGTAAGCATACAGCTTAGATAGACGCGACCAAACAGTAAATTATTTCCGTTTCCATAAATTGGCGCATAGTGTCGAAGGTTGCATTTTGAAACGAAAGTGTGTTCAGACGGCTTATCACTCTTCGAACGCTTACGAACCTTAGTCCGCACACGATTCCACTACCTAACCTTCAAGAAAAAGTGAATTCCTCAGGTGCACCCATTGGCAGCGACGATTCTCCAAAGAAGAAAGCTGCATGCCTTAGAGCGGTAGGCATGCTGTGCAGCTCGTATTCAGATTACCGGCCTGCTGGCTGTAAGCTCAGGAATCCCCGGGGTCGACTGTAGGTGTACAACAGAAAGAAAGCCGTATAAGTAAACACTAACAACTGTTGTTGCCATAAAAAGCAACAAAATATAGCACGACATAATCATTTTAAATTGCATAAAACACTCAAAAGTGTGATATAAAGTCAATACGGCAACGTTAACCAGTAATGGAGACATTCCATGAGTGACCCGTGACATGCTGAACTCGACTCTTCATCGACGTCCGTCACCGCAGGGGGTGACACGTGATCGAGTTGCTGCACACCAGAACCGCCGCATTGAAAGCCCGTCATGTGGATAACCCTTGGCAGCGACGATCAGTCCCAGCGACGAGTCGCCACAGTCACGACACGTTAGATGTATTGCGCGTGTAAGCAACAACCGGTCACAAGATCGATCCGTCTCCGCCCCTAGTCGTAACAGTGACAACCTGTTGCATGTACGACCCGTGCCAGCAGCGACCCGTCGCATGATCTGCCTGTCACTGCCACAGGTCATGACAGTGATGACCTGTCGTGACAGACACGACAAATCACACACACAACACGTCACAGCCACGGGTCGTGGCAGTCACGTCACAGCACATGTGCGACTGACTGCGACTCACATGGTCAATTTTTCATCGAATAAGAGTCGTGGGAAACACGACAACCAGGAGAATAGCTACCGAACACATAATCGTTGCATATCCGTGTGGGCACAGCGACATCGCAACAACTGTAACAACATCGTATGAATAGTCACATCAATTCAGTGTGACGGATTGCTGAAGGTAGAACATCGACACATCGACATAATACAAGCAGAATTCTAAGTAATTCACGTAGGAAACTAACACACGAACCCCCTATTGAAGCTATATGCTCTTGGTAAGGATAGGAGAAACCCCGTAAAATAATACAGAGACGATGCCTGTACAGTATCAGTGATGAAACGCCCCGACAAAGTGTCGAGATGATGTACCGCTACAGATACTTTGCCGCTGCGACAACCAAGTGGACAACTCAATAGCCTTGCTACACGTAGAAAGCCAATCTACTAGTCGGCACTGTGTCAAGTCGCTGCAACACGACCACGCTTGCAATATTGACACAGAAAGAGACAATAGTTGCAACCTTTATAAAGAAAAGTTGCTGCAGTATCGACTACACGTGTCAGTGGGTGCACAACAGAAAGAATGCTACGTACGTATGCAATGACAATTGTTGTTGCTGTAAAAGTTGTTAAATAAAAAACACGACTCAGTCACTGACTATTGCGTGAAAACATTAAAAATAGTGATAAAAAGCCGATGCAGCCATGTTATTACTTGATTGAGACACTGTACAAACTAACTGTGACTTGAGCAACGCAGTACCTTGTCGATAACTGTCATTTTAACGAGTGATATGTGATCGATTTACCGCAGACACGACGAAGCACAGTGTCGTCCCTTCACAGTCAAGGGTCGTGACAGATACGATCCGTCAAGTGGACGACCCTACGCAGTGACGACCCGCCACAGTCAGGAGTGGCCACAATCACTATTCGTAACCTACACAACACGTGACAGCAACGATCCGTCGAACAATTGACTGATCACGTGACGGGCTCGTTGCCCTTGGGGTTCGTGACAAACCGTTGCCGACACGACCCATGATAGAAGCGACGTATAATATGATCGACCCGTCACTGCAACGAGACGTGACAGTGACGAACGTTACGCACAGGACCCTTGATAGCGGCGAGTCATCACGAATTTGTAGGGTGCAGATCAAAGTTAACCGTGATCAATACGCTTTTTCAGCGACCCGTGACATGCGCGAGTCGACACTGCGTCGACATCTGTCGCTGCAGCAAGTGACAAGTGAAGTTGCTACAGACACGACCCGGCACAGTGACGGTCCGTTGCAGTCACGGGTTGGGTCAGGTGCGACCCTTCCAAACTAAAAATGCTCCTAATCACAATTGGTCACAAACACGATACGTGACAGTCACGACTCATGGTATTATCGATCTGTCACATAATTGTCACTTTTACGGGTCATGACAATGATAACCCGTTGTAAGCACAGTCGTGATAACATTACCTCATCACGTGATTGTGCTGTCACTGCTTCAGGTCGTGGCAATGGCGACTCGTAGCATGCACAACTCGTGTGATAGGTGATCTATCCCACTACAATCGCTGAGACAATTGGAGTGAACGTCATACCTGCTTACCCACCGAGCTAGAATCGAACTCGGGATCTTGTGTTTAGCAGCCCCACGCTCTGTTCAATGAACTAACCGTAACCCACTTTGTCAGGGTCCTGTATCATAGAAAGCAAGCTCTATAATGGGGTGATACGCCTCTGTAGACACAAGTCACATGATCGAGTCATGCTGAAACGGTGACAGTTGCGTACAGCAACTGGATCACGTGATTGTACCTGAGTCGTAACTTATGTTTACGCCATGTTTTGACAAGTCATGACAGTTGTGTGATAGGTCGTTGCTGTCCCTACATCGGCTCGAACTCAGCCAAGTGATCGTACCTGTGTCGACCATGGCACGTGATCGATGTTTACACGATCGATGTTGGTGTTATACAACTCGTGATAATAGCCACCCGTCAGCTGATCGAGCCGTCCCTGCCACTGGTCGTGGCAATGACGACTCGTTGTATATACGACTCGTGATAGCAGCGACCTGTCAAATGATCGACCTGTCACTGCAACGAAATGTATTGATATCACAACATCGGCTCGTATTCGATCACATGATCGTACTTGTGCCGATAACCCTCGTACCGTGGCACGCAGTCGATGCCTACACAGCACTGGAGCTGCAGCAACGCGATACAGTATTGGGGCTTCGTACCGGTTACAGGTACGACGCCGCTGACAGGCAATCTTCGCTGTCAATGGGTGCACCTAAGGGATTCAGTCTTTCTTTCCTGTTGAAGCTGTGGTTGTGGGCTCGTGTACCTGGTAGGGGTCGTAAACGTTCGAAGATTGATAAGCCGTCTGAGTATACTTTCGCTTCAAGATGCAGCCTTCGAAACTATGCGCCAATTTGTGGAAACGGAGATAATAAACTGCTTGACCGCGATTCAATTGTGGAAGCGCCTTCCGATCTTTTAAACTGCTTGCTTACCTGATAGCTTCTTTCGTGGTGATACGGCGTGGCAAAACATTGCCACATTCCAATACACGTGCAGAAGACTCTCGTAGACGTTGTTTTGCACCAATACACAGTCAATTATAACTTTTTCCGAAAGAACTTGTTGAAGCAGAAAATCGAGTCAGCTAGAGTGAGCTTCCAAGGCGCTGTTGTGCTTAGATCTTTCATCCGGCAGCACAATAGGCCAAGGCAGTGGCAGTCTGACTTGCTGTCCATACCGAAGCGGCATCTATTCCCCAGGCCGAGAAGCCAACGTGGACACTAGAAAACCTGCTGCTCCTTCGAAGCAGAGGTAACAATTACTTAAAATATTAGCTCGACCTCGTGCACCGATCTCGCACAAATATTATAAGTTCTTACGCAGAACTGGTTTCTCCATCATTTGGATCGAGTGTAAAGATACTCGTAGAAGCATAGCTAAGGAATTTTTGGCATTCTTGGCAATCACTGGGCGTTCCCAAACAAATAGGTCGTTGGTTACGTTGGGGATATGTCCTTGCCATTTGCAAAGAACGAGTCGGGTCACCAGATCTTTCCTCCGTTGGCCAAGCTTCCCAATCTGTCTTTAGTCATATCATACTAGCTCCAACCACAGAAGTAACTGACATTAGATGCGATGATTCTGGAACTGTTATGCAAAAGAGCCATACAAGAGAGGTCTGTGGGCACTCAAGGGTTTTCCAGTCGAGTCTTTCTTGTACCAAAAACTTGGACAGTTGGTGCCTACTCATAGACTTTTCACAATTTATTCGGTTCACAAATCTTGCACACTCGACATCTTATCAGATCTACTAAGTCAGGGCGTGTGGGCCATGTCGCTGAATCTCTTCGGTGCACATCTTTACATTCCGATGTTGAAAACCACTTGCCGCTATCTATCCTTCAGGTAATGAAGGTGAACTCTTGGTTTCTCTGTCTACCGCTTGAGTTGTCGACAGGTCCGTTTGTGTTCATCCACCATTTATGACCACATTGCACAAACAGTACGGCGACCTCGGTCTGCTGAACTATGCCAAGAAGTCAGACTTCTTTCCGGTTCAACGGATAGAGTTTATTGACCACCTCTTAGATTTTGAAAGGACCAGAGCGTTTTCCACTCAAAATTGGATTGAATAATTGTCAACTCCGCCTCCGATTGCTGACGTCGTGTCAATTCCCAAGCCTGATCTTTCTTTGTTGAGTAACTTCTCGGTTTGTTAGTTGTCACAGAGATGTCGGCCGAGTTACGCATTTGTCATTTTCGCCAGTTTTGTTGCCGCTGTGTCGTGACTGGTCACAACATCATTGACTACGGCTCTCCTTACTAGTACTGAGGGATCTCGACTGGCAGTCGCGTCAGGCCAATCTCATGAAAGGTGTGCGTTTTCCCTCTTCCATCCCTATCATGACAGGTCCAGAACACTTGGAAGGGGCAGTGTTCTGCTCACGACCGCACATTGCGTATCAATGTGTTGCAAAGGAAGGTAGTATTGGTTGCTTGTCTACTATTCTCTACGATTATCAAGAGTCACGTGTTCAGTTTCGGTGGGCAGAGAATGGCCTCTTGTTGTTCAAGTAGGGTCGCACGTGTTCACCGATGCTATTTGTTCCACAAAATTTTTTATTATTGATCGCGATAACCAATGTTGAACACCTTGGAAAATCCATAGTGATGGCTTCTACGCTTACAAGATATTTTACTCATAAAAATGAGTATTAAGAAATTAAGTACGTTAGTTTGAAATGTATTTTCATGAAATGGTCTGCAGAGTGGTTATGGCCAATAAGTCTAAGGGGCAGTTTTTATGACATGATTTGTAATTTAATAGAAAACCAAGTACTATCTTAATCGATGTATCATTGTTCACAAAGTAAAATGTTAATGAGATAAAAACCTGACTGAAGATACAAAAACTTGGTTCAAAGCATGTCCAGTAAATTGACACAGATGAACGCTATGTTTTGAGCAATTTAAACTTAAATTAGAGCCAGTTATTAACCACAGAAAGTAAACACCTAATCACTCGGCGGCCAAGAAGAGATACATAACAATATTGTTAGCTACTTCAGTAACTGTAATATATGTGCTGCGAGGACAAGGACAATTAAAGGACACTTGTCACTGATATGAATGCATGTAAATTTTATGAACAATATTCAGTTCTATTTGTTAAAAATTAAATGAAACTTAAAAATATTTCCACGGTATTTCTAATTTGTTTCAGTGTCTAGTTTAAACTTAATTTCTTGTGGTCGACTTAACCATTTGCTATACTTTCGAATATTTTCTTAAATGTTGCGACCCCACTATATTTTTAATTGATTTGAACAATGATGTCAATTCAGAACAGCAAAGCCAAAAAGTACAAAAATATCGGCAAAATAGATTTCTTTGAAGAGTAGCCTTTGCCATACTGCTGAAACAGTATTAAGCGTCTTATCTTTCCCGCTTTTTATTAAATGATAATAGCACTATAAGTGTAAAAACACCTGAATAGCTGATAGCAGAGTACTGATCTTTTTCACCTACCGCATGTATTCAATATATTTTGTCAGTCCGTGCTGTTAGTGGTCACATTCTGTCCACATTAATCTACAGTAATTTCTATGACATAAATATTGAAAAAAAGAGATTCACTCATTTTAATGTAATGTTCGATGCTTAAAAACCTGAAGTATAAATAAGTGTTCTTCCTTGCTTTGTAATGATTATGTTATTTGATAAAAGCAAAACAATGGCATGGGCCATTTACTACACACTCGTTAAAAGCAAGTAATTTACATTGTCGCCCTAACAAATACCCGCACTATGCAATAACTTCTATCTGTAAGGGACGTTATCACCTTAGAAGCAATTAACACTAAAATATAAATCATGTTTTATTATAAACATTTATATTAACAATATGTGAGAAATAAGAAGCTGCCATTTTATTGTACTGCCCACGACATAAGGTTTTAAATGGCAGAAAAAACTTTCGTTCCAGACAGAAGAATTTTGCATTTTTGATTTTAAGGTATTTTAAAAATAAAGACTTTGGCATTAAAAGTAAAATAAAAATAAAAATCAAGTGTGGGGGATAGTCCTCGGGGGGAATTGTTCGGGAGAATTGTCGGGGGGAGTTGTCTGGGGGGGGGGGGGGAATTGTCCTAGACCCATTCAAAAAATAACCCATTGAAGGAAGTATTTTTGCGTTTTAATTTTTGTCAAGTGTTGAACATTTCGCTAGCGGAATGAGCTTATAGTTCTAGGTATGCCATCCAAACCCGGTTATGTGTTTCAATGTTTCACTCAGGTCGATAGACATGAATACTGCTGTGACCTTATTTTAAAGATATAATATAAAAAAACACTTCTAATGATATGTGATTTCTCCTCCAGGCCAGAGCAATAATCAACAAATCAGGGCCACAAGTTACGCCACAATACCATGATGTCATAATTGTTACTATTTTCGGTATTCACTTGTGAGATCACTTCATGCTATCAGCTGTTTTTTGTTTACCATAGATAAACTGCTAAGATGTACTTCATTCATCCTGAAACTGTGTTACGGAATGTAACCTCAAATTTTTTACTCCCTTTAATCATGGCCGACAGAAATTGGCAGTTAACTAGATCGATTCACACTAAATGAATTTATCTAGGTAATTAAATAAACTTTTTGGTTATTATACTAGGCGTTGTATAATTGTTAAAAATGTTTCTATAACCAGATTCACACGAGCACCATTCACACGAACGTCATTCCTTTTACACATATAAATGACGATAAAGTATTGCAACGTATTCGAGAGAAAGACAAAATAAAGACCTTAATAAACCAGGACGTGATCAGCATTTGCAAGTAATGCGTCAGCGAGATCCAAATCCTGTTTGAATTATAAAATTATACTATATCTGTCTTATGTCTGTTCAAGTCAAGTTTAGCTTAGATGATCAACCTGTCTTGGGTAAGTAATAGCTTGATACATTAACTCCTGCAATAAAAAAGTACAAAGAAATCATTTAAAAGCAATATCTGCAATATATTTGTATGTTTGAAAGCGTTTTTGCTAAGATTGTAACACACTTAAAAATATAAAAACAAGACAAGTGCAAGGTCCATAGACATTGTGCACAGATAGGGAGCCGTGGGGGGGGGGGGAGGGATGTCAACTGAGTGGGTGGGGTATTCCTTATTATAACGCATAGATAAAGCTTACTCTGATAAAGTTTACCCTGACTAAGTTCTTTTAGCATTTTCCTATTTACATGTGAGTGTATAGAAAAAGACAGCGTCTTAGACACAGAAGAAATTAACACTATAAAGAACAAATGATAAGTTAAACCGTTAGTAATCCTCTACCAGTATCTTCAAATGGCCCGTCTCCTGTTGAGATAAAATATTCACAAAGATAAAGATTGCACAAAAATATGACAGCTTAATAAAGTTGTCTTTGTCCTCTTAGTTAACCAACTGAATCGCACGATTCTCAAATTATAGGAACACACAGGAATATTCCATGAAAGTTTTTAATTGATTTAAAACAATATGAATATGATTCGGCAATTTTTAGTAATTTCAGTGGCTTTGCTTTTTGAATTTAGTACAGCCCAGATTCGACCTGGCTTTATAAACTTTAAGCAAAATAATGCGAGAAAAATAAAAACAGCAGAGTTATTGAATGCACAAGAGGAATATGAACGGTACGCTTCGGAACTTATTATTGAACATTTAGAGTGGCTCGGACCAAATGTAAGTGTTCTTAACATTTTACTGAAAATTAAAATTGCGAAAAAAATACAAATGAAAATCAGATTTTGAACTGAAATTGTTCTTTTGTCTTGCATATGGAAACGCCATAACAAGATTACGACTTATGTCTTAATGATCCAAAACAGAAATGCTAATATTTACAGACATATTAGATGCTTGCGCATATGCAAAAATATTGGAACGTATTTAGTACTACTGAATTTTCAGTTTTATCCGTTATGTAAATAAAAAGGATTGTATTGAATTAACGTTTGCTGATTTTGCGAATATAACTTTTTCAGCAAATTTAGTTACAATTCTTATTTTAAGTAGAACACATGAATGTGTTTGTAAATAAATGTCCAGCAGCAGTTTTCTTGTTAATTTGCTCTAAACATCATCAGACGGTTAAACTGTGCAAAACATACATTTCAAGTAAAACTTTCAAGCTGTGGTTATTTATGGCTATGGCTTGAATATCATAGCATGACATAGTTTTTCAGATTATAAAAAACAGAGTAGGATTAGATTATTTTTGCTTGAAATTGTTTGCATTAAACATTGAACTATGGCAAAGGATGTCATCGTCCATTCTGATGGTAAAGGATAATTCAATGACATTGCGGAGTGTGGCATTAATTATGTTTTTATATGATAAAAATAAAACAAATACAAAACTAAATAAAACAAAAACAAAACAATAAATTAAAATGGTAATAAATTCAGGTTGTGGCAACGTTGTTGCAATGTTGAAACAAATTATAATAGTTTAATTTTGCTTTGCTTGTAAAATATGCATTATAGCTATAATTTGTTTTTTTTTGGTCTTTTTGTTAGCGCGATATTTTCAAGCGACAAGAAATTTTATAATATCACTTTTGTCTTTGCTATGTAAATTTCAACGTATGTGTTAAAAGTATTTGCTACCATTTTACACTTTAATTCCCATTAAAATAACTTTTATCTTCAGTTGGAACCAAATTTACTACAGCTGAAAAATCTAAGTGAAGAATGCAGGGGAGACTATTTAAAATACATAAGTGGGATGCTTGGCTTAACGAAATGGGCCATCAGAAGTGAGACATTTAAATCCACTTTCTATGTTTTAGACAATCAATCAAATCCAGTAATTACTTTTTACTTAATTATAAAAACTGGAGTTAGGGGTCGCTGATCGTAGAGATATCACGTCATCATGCGAAAACTCTACTTTCTTTAAAAACTGCAATTAACTCTTTTTCTTTTGTAAATATTAAGGCAGAGGCTGGTTGCATGATGGTTACAATCTAACAGCGCTCTTCACAAATCCATAACTTGAGTTGTTTGGTTTCATGTCTTTGCAGTGGCTGATGCGACAGGCAAGTTTGAATCTGGTCTGTTGGACGGCAATACAGCGTACGAAGGTCGCTATCTGCAATGTGCCTCTGCGAACAAAGATCTGTCTGATCCGGTCATCGAACCATTGTATTGCATGGCCTTCTGGACCTCCATATTACCAGGCGATGTAACAAAAATTACTTACATTATAAAACAATAATATAAAAACAAACAAGACATTTCATTCATTGTTAGATATTTAGAAGTAGATGCGACCATTTTTGTGCTTTTATCTAGCTGTTTCGGAGTAGTGTAGCAAATATTTCTGTAACTAGACGTGCTACAAACCCTTGGTCAGACCCTCATATGAAGTCCACTAAAAACCGTTAAGAAGCAGCATCATGTACGCTTTTGATTTTTATCATATAAATTCTTAAGCTTTTCATTACATAAAAATAGTAATAAAACCATTACATTGATTCCATTGTTTCTGTAGCCACCAATTTTCCTCAGTGGTTTGGGCATGTGCATTCCAGCATCTTGTACTGATCACGACGCGCTTATTCTTCTCGAAACAGGTAAAAGTCTCATAATTGTTAAAGTAACATCTACATATGAACAGTCAACAACAACATCAATGCAAAAGAAAAAGAAAACGAACTCACGACCATCGAAAAGTCATCCTGGATCCACCAGATCAGTCATTAAAAATGTGCTAGAGATATATAGTTACCACTCTAGTCCAGAAAAAGTAATTCATAATTGGCTGAAAAATAAAGTAATCAAATAATAACCATCAACTAGAGACAGGCATACATCTTTCGGTTCATTCAAGATAAGCACAAAAGTGTGTTTTAACTTTCAGTGAAGTTATTTAAGAATAGTTGTCACTTTCCGATAAATTTTCAGGTATTTCTTATTTGCGAGATAGATGTTACAGCTCTAACAAAGCTATTGTAGGGTGTGTAATGAACTTATTTGCTGACTCAGATAGATGTTACAGCTCTAACAAAGCAATTGTTGGCTGTGTGATAACTTACTTGGCTGCACAATATAGAACATATATTAAAATTATTTTATTTTTTACAATTATTTGTGCAATCTAGAGAATGTATAATATATTCATAATGTGTTATTTAGAATTTATCTGCAAATTATCATTTATAAGTAACTTGAAAAGTGGTTGTACTTTATTGTTTCAGTATACAGCCCAATGATGCAGAATTATTCCAATCCAACAATTAACTGTGAACGAGGGAATGATCTGAGCACAGACGAGGAGGCCATTATATCTATGTAAGTGTTCAGTAGCAGCCATGCATTAAATTTTTATACAAGGATAGCAAACTAAGTGATGCACTACAGCAAGCGTAGTCATATAAGGGACCTACAGTTCAGCAGTGTAATCATATAAGTGGCCCACAAATCAGGCATTATTTAAGTATTATAAAGCACAAGAAGGACTCCCCGAAATACATAGGAGGCTTGTATCAAACCTAGTACTAACATACCTACTATTTAGTGCCAATGGTACAGTACTTAACAGTGACTATTGGTATAAATTGAAAGCACTAGTATCATACGTACCACTTTGTGTTGCCGTGCGAGAACAGTTAGTGTTATCTCATCAAGATCACATAAAATGTGTTTATAAACGCAAATGCCAAAATGCACATATGAAGCAGACACCAGCAGTAAATGTGCGATATATGCTATATAATTACATATGCTCTATCAAAGTACCCTTTAGCGGTGATGCATGCTCTACCAAAGTATCTACAGTACTATAAGTAATGCATGCTGCATCAAAGTACTCAGAAGTACTACAAGTATCGCATATTATATCACAGTACCCATCAATACTTTATGTGAGGCATAATATATCAAAGGATTCTGTCATCCTACGTTTAGATATAATCCCATATGCGATGCATACTACATCAATGCATCCAGAAATACCATATATGACGCATAATGTGTCAACGTAATCAGTATTCCTATGCGCATAGTTTATCGACATATTTGGCAGTACTTCATATGCTGCCTGCTTATAGTTTTATTCAAAGCGTTAAGCGTGAATTACAGAAGAAACAATATGATGTAAATTTTCGAACCGAAGGGGATCGCATCTGGAACCACCTCAAATATAAACAAGTAAAACGAAAAAAATTGAACTTTGCAAACAAAACAGTAAGCAATTAAGGATAACCTAGAAATTAGCTATGAATCTGATACTTTTCAGAGTCATTTTGAGCTTGTTTGGCTTAATGGTGTTATTGGCTTCAATCTATGATGCATACAAAATAAACAACAGCACAGATTCCTATGAGCTCCCAGCTACACCTACTACAGGACCACACATTGAGCAATATAACAACAAAGCTTTTGAACACGAAACGAACCAGTCGGCAGAAAGGAATACCAACAATAATAACGACATGAAAGATGGTGAAGATATAGCAATTAAAGATACTTCCATACCAATGAAGGATTTAACTGGACATAATGGAATACCTGCCGAAAATCAAAATATTGAACCTCTCGAAAAGAAAACGAAACCTAAAGAAAAGGAAACATCGAGCAAAGGTAATAAGTGCTACTGTTTAATTCTTGTGTGATTAACAAATTGGCACTAAGCGGAAGAGGTGACTCACTTACGCATATTTGTTTTATGAGATATTTCAAGTGACACAATCGATTTGCTTATATCTATGATCAAGTTTATGATCATCAAATCATACGCGCTGACAAATCTTATGGTTTTTAGTAATCGCATTTCTTGTGAAACTTTCTATCACGCTACCTATCAGAGATATTCTGTATATTTTGTAACCAGCGCCTTGGTCAACTGTCACTTGACCATATAACTGAGACTATATTCTATTACGCTATACGAATGTCAAAAATATTAACCAAAAGACTAAAGTTCTTTTGTGACTACTTTACCTATCGCTGCATTCACTAGCATATTGCTATATTTAAGTACCAAAACTAGTTTGTGACTGAGTGAGCCCTTTCATCCAAGAGTCCAGGCACTGCTTCCGTTTACAGAGTCATCTAATGGATAATTTTTCTTTACATCAAATATATCATTTTTGTGAAGTATCATTAGATTACTATTTCTTTAGTCAATCTTTTACCGGGTATATTAGTTCCACAGGGAGTATGTATTTAATTGTGCAGGTGTAACATATAGGTGTGACATATAGATACAGAATGTGACTACATCAATGTATTGTGTTAAAATTACTTATTTTCATTTAGCATCAGGGACAGTGATTTATTATCTATGCAGGAATTGGAGAAAGAATACTTCTCAGCTTTTCGCTTTATCAGAACCTACCGCTGATAGTAACGACCAAGCAGCCAGAGGGCGCTTACCGCTGCCTCAACGGCATCCGTGTCATCGCCATGTCATGTGTCGTCCTCGGCCACACCTACAGCTCTTTCATCTCTGCAGGTCAGAACCGGCAAGCTAACTATACCACGGTGTTTCTGAACACGCAATATGGAAAAATTGTAATTTTCTTTGCTTGTTGCATTGTTTTGTTGAAAACAATTTCTAGCTTTGTTAATGTAGGTACATATGTTACTTACGCTATGAATAAATATATCATTCCGTATATGATATTGATGCTACGTATGTTACTTTACGCAGTTTAGATGGGAAACCTAATTAACTGTGATACTGCCAAGTGTTTCCTTTTTACTATGCGTATATTTATAGAATGTTTAGGAAGAACATTCAGCGTACATGATGTCGTTCTTCATTATATAAATTCATGCACAACCAAGGCAAATGCATTTAATGCATTTTTACTTTCATATATCTCCGTGACTTGATGCAAAAATATTTAACTGCATTTCTTTTCACATAGAAAATGCACAACCTTTAATTGAAGCAATGTATTCGAAAAGTATGGGCTTTATTGTAACCATGGATGTTTATGTTGATACATTCTTCATATTAAGGTAATTGTATGTTACGTTATTACGTTATTATATTCCAAGTTGAAAATTATAATTAGTGATTGGTTAAAACGTACACTTTACCCGAAACTAAAAAAATATATCGCGAAAAAGAGAAAATAATGTCTTGTTGGAGATAAATCAAGACTATGCTGAGTTCTCCTGAAAGATGCCAATTCCTTCCGAAAGGCTATTTCTGCGTTTGACTTTCTGATGAATCTTCATTTGGATCTTAATATAGCTTATAAAATTTGTTCAGTTAATTAAAGTTCAGAGTGAATTAATAAGCTTTACATGTGAGGCACATTATGATGACTGAGAGTCAGAGTTTGTTTGTTATAATTTTAGTGCGTTTTTGGTAAGCATGTCATTTCTGAAACAACTAAAGCGATGCGACGGCAAACTGAAAGCGATTGACATAGTGCTTCACTACTTCAATCGGTACTGGAGGTACGTGTTAAGATTCTCCCTAGTGGATACTTTAGATGTACTCATTTAACGATAAACTGAAGCCTGTTGAAAGAGTGCTTCACTACTTCAGTACTGGAGGCGAGTAGTCATAAAGTGGTATATGAAAATAACAGTACGTATAATAATAGATTTAACAGAAAGACTCTTGGTCTACCTGTTTATGTCCAATGGTAAGTGTCTAAACAGCTGTTAAGAAAATAAAATAATCATAAGTCAATGTAGCTGAAATGTACAGGATTGGACATAAAATTCCTGCATTTTTGAACTTTTTCTTAACTTCTTAGCAATTTATAATTTGGATGTGTTTTTGTAAGAAATTGAGCAGGCGATCATTTCTGTTTCAGGCTAACCCCTGTGTATTTCATCGTTCTAATGATTTATACAAATTTGCAACACTACTTTATGTACGGGCCTTTCGCGTTTGATTATGTGACAGATATAGACGCATGTTCACAAACTTGGTGGAAAAATCTGCTTTATATAAACACTTTATTCTATGACCCAGAAACTACAGTAAGTTGTTTTAGCATGTTATTTTCTTTACGCCGATATGCCCAATGTAGTCACGGATCATTTGCAGTTACTTTCAATTAAAACAAGCCCTTATTGAGGGCACATCAAGAAACCGGATAGGATTTCATTTATGAAGACGAAACAAAACGAAAACTGATCCATGATCTGGGTCACTCTTCTTTTCGGCGATTTCGAATTTTCCTACTCATCCAAAAACCTGTTTGAAGCATTATTTGCATATTGCATATTGCTAACTGTGCATATTGCATATTGCTAAGTGTATGGCAGTTATGGCTAGGCTTCACACACATTAATTAACTAACTATACAACGGTTATTGCTAAGCTTCAATATTCCAATTAATTAACTGTGTAGCGGTTATAGCTAACCTTCATATACACTAATTAAATAAGTGCACAGCGGTTATGGCTAAGCTTCAATATCCTAATTAACTAACTGTGCGATGGCTATGGCTAAGCTTCAATACCCTAATTAACTAACTGTTTGACGGTAATAGCTGAACTTCAATGCCAGAAGTAACTAAATGTGCGACAGTTAGGGATAAGCTTCACATACACTAATTGATTAACTGTGAGACGGTTATGACTAAGCTTCGCATATTTTAATTTAATTTAATAAAAAGGCGTCGTCTATTTCCAAATAATATTGTAGACTATTACATTATTGTTCATTCACATTGTTTACTGCTGCTTTCTTTGTTAGATTGAAGTATACTTTTATACAAGTACTCAGGCAGCGGATAAATCTTTTGTAATATTTTTGATAATGATACTAACGTTTTGATGTTTGATTGGCTAGATAGGTGTTCTATATCACGCATCACAAATCCAAAGTTTATTGCAAACGGGTCTGCAGTCAAAAGCATGTTATATTTAAATGTAAAATTATGCAAAATAATTTGTATATATGGAAATATGAGTGATTTAAACATTTTATGCATAATGACCACTTGTTTTGTTGCAATATACAATATAATTTCTTAATATACTCAAAATGCACTAAGCCAAAGCTTTGTGATGCTTATATGCTAATATCTGAAAGGTATGATATGGTTTTTGTTGGCTTGGCTATGAATATAAATTGTATATGAGCAGCGAAACTTTTTGCGATAATATAGAAACAGTAAGTCTTGATGTCAACGCCAGCTTATACAAATAACAATTGAAAACGTTGTTTACATATTTGTTTCCATTTTGTTTAAGTATTTGTTTCCATTTTGTTTACATAGTGTTTTCCTCCGTGCAAACATTTTAACACGCAGGTACCTTTGTCTTTTTATACACAAACTATACACTTTTTTGGCTTTATTTGCGATGCATTTTGCATTCACTCTGTACTGCATTTTGCATTTGCTAGTTGAATTCTTATAAGCCGTCATTTTTCAGTGCTACTCGTTGTCATGGTATTTGGCTGTAGATATGCAGCTTTTTGTTATTGCTCCTGTCTTCATATATTTGCTCTACAGGTAATTACTTAGTATTCTTACATAATTTCTATATGCTCACAGAAACACGGTGTAGTAATGACCTGCAGTTGGTTCACAAATCATAATGATAAGCTCCGTGACTGAGATGATATCTTTTATAGACTCGCATTGCTTACAATATCTTCATAGTTTTTCACGACGGAAAAGACTGCTAATTGTTAAAATGACAATATATAAAATAAGTACTTAACGAGTTAATCGTGCAAATATTTAACTAATTATTACAAGTGTATTGACTGCTTCTGTAGCCAATAAGAATCCAATAGCTTCTAGTAAATTATTTTGTATTCAAGCCGTTTTAATATTTTGAGTGTTCCTCAGAATGACCAGCTTCACAATGTCAGATATATTTTAGATGGAAAGTTGTCGGGATAGCTGCAAACATAGCGGGATTTTGCGGTGGAATTATTGCAAATATCGTTCTTTGGCATGAATTGTAAGTTCAATATGAAACCTTTAACACCTCAAATAGCCATTCAAAAACTTCCCGAATCTCTCATTGCTTAGTTAGTACGTTTCATATACTTTGGTTTTACATATTGTAAAGTTGCTCAAATCTAGATAGCTATTTTATGAGGTTAAATATTACCGGGAGTTTCCGTAAAAAGTCCAGCACTTCTATTTGAAAACTGGCCAATTTCAGGCGCTCATTTACAAACCAAATAGAAGCCCCGGGGCTTCTATTAGGAAACACTTTCCTAATTAGAGCCCCGGGGCTTCTAATTGTTTAGATAGGGGGGTTGGCGATAAGTTTTTATTGAAAGAAAAGAAAATTCACCATCAATCTTTTATTAAAGTGCTACATGCTGCGGATATCCGCACAAAAAATAACAAAACACTCAAAAACAACAGTAACTGAAAAAGTGTGGTGAAATGTCCTGTGTAAAACACGAATGCCACTGAAGCACAGGAATAAGCAACGTCGCAGAACGTGCACCGTGTCTGCATTGCGAGTAAACACGAGTTCTAAATAGACCTGCAGGGAAGGAGGGGCAACATCACGCTCCCCGTTTCAGTACTCAGCCCATTATATTTCCAGTAATACTCCGGAGTAAAGGTGACAATGGGAAGGGGGTGTCTGTTCGCCTAGTGGGAAGCACAGGATTAAGCAACGACGCATAACATGCCTCATATCAAAGGATTAATTGCACCGTGTCTGCATTACGAGTAAACACAAGTTCTAAAAAGGCTTGCAGGGAAGGCGGGGGCTTTTATTGGGAAACGATTTTTTCAGGTATTTATTTTAACTCAAAATAGAAGCCCCGGGGCTTCTATTGGGAAACAGGTCCCTTATAAAAGCCCCGGAGGGCTTCTTTTCGGAAACTCCCGGTAAGGCTATTTAAATACCTCACCGAACCGATGTCTTGTAAATGTTACCTATTGAACGTTACGAATAGCTATCACAATGCTATAGTGAACATTACATTGGCGGATTTATCACCCCAGTTGAGTTAATTCACAGAAGCAATATAACAGAACAGATGAATAGATCAAAGAAAAGGTAAAGTGAAGACACCACAATTTGTATTAATTCACAAGGAAACAGGGATAAAACCAAATTTCTTCAAAACCTAATTAATTGAGAATCGGTACTACGAAAGCTTAATGCTTAAAGCTTAATACAACTCATAATAACTCGATTCAGTGTCTGATTTTATAAATACAAATTGTAATGTAAATAAAGGTTTTTACACAGGTTGTTTGTTATGATAGAAGCAAATATTTCACAGTTTGACACAGTCGCCAGACGCTGAGGACCCGGTCGATGACTTTGAGGACATTTACATCAAGCCGTGGACCCGGTGCCCTGTGTACTTTATGGGTATACTTCTCGGCTACCTCTTTTATAAAACTGGAGGCAAGATAAAAATGCCTAAGGTACTGGCTGTGTTTACCATTATCTGCAGCAGATTACTGAACATTGCATAACCTTTTCCTATTTAGCCCGTTTCTTTAATGTTTTCTTTAAACGATACAAATGTTTTATTTCAAAACAAATGAATACGTTATATAGGTCTACTCCTGCACATAAGCGTGATTTTAAAAGAAAATAGTGAACTGCATTATCCCTCTTAATAAGTAAATTAAAAGTTATTCAATTTAATATACAAACAGTACAAGCGCCAAAATTTGTAGAATTGCAGTGCTAATAAACAATATCCCAGAATTAAACGCCATTCAAAAATGATAAAAAACTGAAGAAATAAAAGAAATTGATTTTGCTCACAGATAGTTGTAGCGGTAGGCTGGCTCATTGGAGCAGCTATGTGGTTCCTGACGTCATACTTCCCTGTCCTCACCGGATGCGATGAGTATTATACAAACTGTGACAACTGGAGCGTGGGTGCACAGGTGACGTATAACACACTGTACCGACCCATGTGGGGAGTCTGGGTCTGCTGGCTCATCACAGCGTGCACATCCGGATATGGCGGTAAGTTCTTTTATGCAATTTTGTAATATATTTATTATTTTTATTATACGTGAAAATCAAGTTACAAATTAAATATCTCTGAGATATAATCTGTATTTATCAATACACATTATGGAGATTGAGCAAAATATGAGTTATGACATTTTCATTTAAAAAATGAGTTTTAAAGCATTTAATATATCAAGCATTTTATGTCAAATATTGGTTGCTTTAGGAATAATCGATACCTTCTTGTCGTGGAATTTCTTTGTGCCATTGTCTAGACTGACATACTTATGTTACTTGGTTCATGTCATTGTATTACTGACCTACTACTATGGAACACCTGTGCAGCTATACTTTACCCATCTTACTATGGTTAGTATCTACGTGCAAAGATTACCAGGTTATTTGCAAAGTTTATTTAGGTAATAGTTTGACAAAATGTACCAAAGTGTTGTGTAAATGTAAAGCCAATCTTATGTGGTTGTACTTCTGGTGATTATTGATTAACAAATACAGCCCCCCAGTTGGAGCTACTTTTCGATGCAGAGTAATCTAGTTATTTTTTGCAGGTGTTTTATTTTTTCGCCTTCATGAGTGTGACGGTGATATGCGCATTGGTGATGTGTGCCGCGGTGCAAGCCCCCTTGATGAGAGTCATGGCCGTATTTTTGCCAAGCAGACGAGACAAAACTATCCGATAGATACGAACATATTAATGAAGGAGGAATGAAACTGCAATGCGACTTTGTAGCATTTTGATATACTATGCTAGTGCAAATTGCAAAATGTATAGAAGTGAAATTCTGCAGAGATGTTTCTGAATGTCAAGTAACATCTTGATATGAAAATTGACACAATATGTTTTGTGGCGTACTTCAAAAGTTTTAATTATTGAATCTTGTTTAAAATAAATTTTACTCTTTACAGCCTTTCAAATTTACACAGGTGGACACACTGAGCTTTATTTAGTTTCACATCTGGGAAGTTTCCTTTTATAGACAGAACAGCAGTACCTTTTACTAAGTTGTGACAGTTATTTAGGTAATTGAAATATAAAACGAAAATTCGCCGTAATTAGAAAACTTAGGAAAATGTAAATCTGATCTGATACTTCATTTAGAAGTCTAAATGATAAACATTAGGTCTTGCAGATCCCCCAGCCACCCAAAAAATAACAAAATGCATTTAGTTTAGAACTAAAAGGCGTTTTTCAATTATGTTTTATTGGGTAAACGTGTTGTCTAGCAGTCCATCTTAAGCCAAAATGTTTGCAATAAGATTTTTAATTTTCGGTAGTTTTACATAAAAATCGTTTGCAAAAATAAATAAAAATAGGTGGTTCAAGGCTGCGTATATTGTGTCAGTGCTCTGCATTGTTTGTTTGGTCAATATGCAAATGTGATTCCTGTCAGGCATTCCTCAAATGCATGATTTGAAAATAATCATTGAATGTTATACACAGCATATTAAATCACGGAAATGGTGCACCTAATGTGTAGCCGTGTAGGAAATTATAACAGGTGAAGTAACCATCATAGTTTCAATCAATGGTTAAACTGGTTTGTATCCTGCCAGGTGTGATCAGCAGAGGATTGTTCTTCGCTTTGATTTCCATAGCAATGCTGATGCAAAAGGCTAGATCACATATCACTGAATGCATAATTGTTTCCACTGAGTCTTTCAGTGACCCCTTTGAAAAAATGCCATAAGAAGAAAAAAAATGACAGAGCTTGAGTAGCATAAGCTGTGATTAAGGGTGCAATTGTTCGTGCATTAATCGTTCAATCTACAAATTTCAACACTCAACAATGTATTTGAAGGTGAGCTTGAAGGTGAGTTATCTCATCTACCTTGGTTTATGAATCGAGTGGTAAATCAAAATTAGATTTTCTATTTCATGTACGTAAATTTTGCAGGATAGGCACAGGTGCCTGCGACTAAGCCAGGAAATATTCTTTTGAAATTTCAATTCAATCTACTTGAAACCATGGAAGCGAATTGTGATATTCCATTTTAATAACGTTGAAGTCAGTTAGCGAGACGTTCGCTGCTAAAATTTGCAATTCTAGGAGAAGTATTTTTTAAAATTTTAGACAATTTTAGAATCTTATCGAAGCATATTTTGAAATTTGAAGTCACCCAACCCATCGTAAAGAGTAATCGAACCCACGGTAAAAAGAGTTATCTAGACCACCGTGATAGAATTAGCAAAACCACCGGATAGTTATCTAACCCGCCGTGACAGGGTTAGCGAAACCACCGTGAAAAAATTATGTAATCCGCCTTGAGAGTTATCTGATGCACCACATTCGCTTTGCTGAGGTAACTGAAGTAAACATCTATTTCCTTACTTCCCTAAGATTGGAACTGATCACTATAACTCTCGAAGAAATCAGTGTATTATATTATTTGATAGTAACCTAGTCAAATAACTAAAAATGCCTCATAAAATTTCCAGTTTTTATTTTATTTTTATATACCAGGGAAGTCCTGGGATAGGAAAGGACTTCATCTTTGTTTCTGTTGACTTTTTATTTGTAAGCTCATGTTGATGTTCTGTTTGATAATTGTTCATTGCATTACCTTTATAGTTGTGACCTGCCAGAAAACATTATGCAGCTGATCTGATGACGATTCAAATGAAGATTAAGCTAAATGTTTCTCAAAGCGGTAAAATACAATGACGTAAGCCATAATTATGGATGTCTATACTTAGCAGCATCATTCCTCTGACGAACACATTTAAACAAGGCCTCTTATGTGACATGTTCATCTTAAGTAGTGTATTGTACCAATTAGCCAATAGTACAGTAAGCAAAAAGTGAAGTAGTCTGAAAAGTTTGTCACTTTTCAGTACTTAACACAATGCAAGAAATATCAGCCTTGATGGACTTTTTATTTGAACACACACGATTATTGCGTGATTTTAATTATAAGCTTTGATAAATGGCGTTCCAGACTTTAACATCAAAGCAGAGTAATAAAAGCATAATTTTAGAGGAATTGCAAAATATTTCAGAGAGCTCTCCTACTATGAATGCATGTTGGATGCTCTGCCTTGATTTCTGACTTAACACTGACTAAATTTATTAAGGGGCACAGGGTGAGAGCTGATGTTCGTAATGCAGTGTCTTAATAATCATGATAAAAGGTACGTTACAGTTACAACACAGGTGTCCCTTCATTGAGTGAGTCACTTTCTGAATATAGATTCATGAGTAAACGTCTTGTGGTAAACTTGGCTGTGAAGACGGGGACGGGGTGGGGGTGGGGGGGGGGGTGGGGGCTGGTGAATGGGTACTCGGACTCTCTTTGATGGCTTCGACATTTTATCAGAATCAAATTTGGTTTGCACCTTCCTAATAAGACCTTGATTTAGGCCTTGATTGCTAGCGTTTGTTATTTTAGCCCGATTACTTTTGCTGGTGACACCCAACGATCTTCTGTGCTAAAACAATTATTGCGTATGCACTTATACACAGAAACAATCTGGTATTCATCTAAGAAAACAGATCATAGAATTATGACATTACAATTTCTATGACATGTCATACAGCTTAGATACCACAACTGTTATGTCATGTCATAGAGTTATGAACTCAGAACTATATGGCGTGGCACACAGTTATGATATCACAAGGGTTATGGTATGGCATGCAGTTATGATATAACAACTGTATGGTATAACATGGAGTCACGATATTGCAACGGCTTTGCATGGCATACATTTATGATATCACAGCGGCTATAACATGTCATACATTCATGATATGACAACTGCTATGAAATGTCATACAACTCAGATATCACAACCGCTATGTCATGGCAAGCAGTTATCATATCATAACTGTTGTGAAATGTCACACACTTATGCTGTCACCCCTGCTGTGACATGCGATCCATTTATGATATACTAGGGCAATGAAATGTCGTACAGTTATGTCACAACCTCTACGACATATTATACAGTTGTGACATCACAACTGCTATGACAGGCCATAGAATTATGATATCGTAACTGCTATGACATGTCATACAGTGATGCAATCATAGACGACAGTTGCGAGACTGCTCACATGTAACAGACGGAAATTCACTACACGCTTTTCTGCACATGCTCTGTACTGTATGTTTATAAAGAAGTACAGAGATAAAAATCATGATAACACGAAAGCCAGCCCAGTAAGTTTTAAAAACTTTCGAAATCATTATACATGAACAAGACGCCAGACAAACAAATAAATACACAAATAAACTGAAATATGATTTGATTCGACTGGGAAATCAATATGAATAGAATTGCATTTTACGTTGAAATATTAGCATTTATTTTTGGATTGAGAATTTCGATCAGAATTACAACGTTCTAAGCACAGAAACTCTCTGAAAGCGAGTCTCCTGCAGCAGCAATCAGCAACCTATTATGTGCATGCAGCAGAGCGTATAGTGAACAGCTTAGACTGGTTTACAACAAATGTAAGCATTTGCTTGGTTCGCATATTTACAACCGGAGAGGGCACTCTGTTATGAAATGTATTGCGATGCATGTCCAAAAAGCGCGGACAAAGCCAATAATTTCGGGATCAGGCGCGGTCAGGTCAACGGGGAGGACCAATTTTCTTAGGGGTGTAGCTTGTAATTTTCATTCAGTCCTCCGCGTTTTCAACAATGGGGGTGGGGGTTATTTCGGGATTTTACTCTGCGTTTGGTTAAAATATTGACACTCTGCCTTAGGAGCGGTTTTAAAAAGTTATATACAACCATGATTTTCCAGATACTTTAAATCAATCCTCAGTTAAAGTCAGAGATTTATTACCTTTGTACATGGCACAGTAATCTCGGTGTGGGTATTGCTCCCAATGATTCCTCTACTTTTCTTGCCATGATTTTAACTACGTTATCGACAATGTACATTGATACAACGGATTTTATAACGTGACGTGCCAACTATAATTGACGCAACTTAAGAACTGACGATTCACACCACAGATGCTGATGCCTATGTGTCAGAAAAATATGACATTAAATAGAGTACAGCGTTTTACTCACTCGCATAACATAACTATAAATTAATTTTAAGGTGCGTTTATCGTACGTTTTATACCGAAATGCCTTCATTTACCCAGCATACACTTCTTGTGAACACCCTGTTTTTTAAAGTTTATGATATTTTATGTTTAGAAAGGCCTTATTTAGTTTTGATATTGGAATTGAAACTTTGAATTTTAAAACCATTTAATGAAATCGATCTCACTAATCTCATAAGAACTATGATGCAAAAATCAAGAGGCTATGTTATCATGATGTAGTTATGGTACCATGATGCAGCTATGTTGCCATGATGTAACAACATGATGTAGCTATGTTACCATGACGTAGTTATGTCACCATGATGAAAGTATGTTACCATGATGAAGTTATGCTGCCATGAGACAGTTACGTACCGTGCTGCAGTGATGATACCATGATACAGTTATGTCACCATAAGGCACTTATGTTACTATAATGCAGTTATATTACCATGATGCAGTTATGTTAAAATGATGCATTTATGTTACGTTATATTAAGTTATGTTAATATTGCTAATGTGAAGGATCAGCATTTATCGTTAAACTCTAACCTGCTGCTGTGTTGGTGTTGCGCCGGATGTTGTTGTTTACGTACAGCAGCGCCCCGGCGCGGCCGTTTGCTGGGTAAGCTGCGGCGATCGTCACGTACGTACGTTGTTTCGTTACGTACGTGTGTGCGTTACGATCGTCGTTACGATCGAGATTCGAAAATAAAAGAAAGATAGTTTGGCCTTGGATCCTGAAGTGTTTAGACGTGTTTTTGAACTTAAGTTTATAACTTAGGTTTGTCCGTCTGAGCCGGGGGTCCCGCTAAACTCAGCCCTTACACCAATATTTCACATTGGTGGCAGCGGCTACTATTTGCTTTCTGAGCAAATATTTGTGCATTTTAGCTGATTTTAAGTCTTTAAAAAAAAAAAAAGTGAGAAATAATTCATGGAGCTCCGTAGTGGTACGAAGCTTCCGCCTCGATCTAGAGCTCGCTCTCTAGATAATTTACAATGTTTTGGCAGATGTCAAAACAATACGAATAATGCCGGTGATTTTTCACCCAAATTACCTGATTTTGGTACACCCTTGGTGAACGGTCACCAAGATATACGTCCTAAGGATCCAACAAGACTCTTAGGGGCAGTTGGGGGTATATCCTTACCTTCTAATACGGAAGATTTAAATCAAAATAAAACTTTTGATTTACCTCAATCTTTCATGTATTCTCGTTTAGAGAATACAAGGCGAAATCCTCTTGCGGAGCGGCTGCCTTACCCTCCGAATTTGGACAGGCGTCAGCCTAACCATAATCGGGGTAATAATATCTCCGATAATGTTGTTGTTTTTACTGCTGCTAACGATTTTGTCACAGATCTTTCTGATCAAAATCAAGTTGTCAATTCGAATGTTGACAATCGTTCTTTCTGGTCACATGACTCAGGTCATGACCTTAGACAACTAGCGGCACCACCGCGGTATGCATTATTTTCTAATACAGAAAGTTACGCAAATTCTCATTTTCCAGATGATAATTTCGTAGACAATAGGGAAGAAAGTATGTATGATCTTTCCAAATCTAGAAAGGAGTTTTCTAGAGTTGTCAACAGGGTTGATAACCCCTATAGAAATACTATGGGGACTGGTACGCCGATGATCTCAGGTGTACAAGCTAAGTTGTCAAAACCGTGGCACAGCACTGGAATCGCCCAGAATACCCGTAATTCATCTGAATTACATAATGTTGGGAACACAAACAGCATCCCAGTTATATCTGGAAATCGTTTTCCTCAACCTGGTGGGTTCAACAGAACTTATCATATGTATCCTCAACAGTCCAAAACTGTTGAAAATCATGACACCTTTCAGTGTTATAATACCCCTAGGATATGTTCTGTTTCTGAACAATCTAGATATGATTGCAATAATTACAATCATAATGTTTTCGGTAACATCCCTCCACCAAGAGGTGTACCGATGACATCAGTCGTACCACCAATTTACGGTGATCAGAATATTTGTCATTCTGACAATCAATCGATGGGTTTTAATCCTAGTATTAGGGTAAATCCATCGATTTGGCAAAGCGAAACTCCAAGCTTTGCTAAAAATCTGAACTATCAGGGATATGAAAATCAGACTAGATCCGATTTTCATGATTTGCCTGTTAACCTAAACAGTCAAAATTCTGGGAATAACCCTAGAAATGTTCTCTACGAACCTCAGCCGATTGACTTGACTACGGGTAGAGCTCATACCCCGCGAGCTCCACAATATGTTCGTAACAACGATCATAGAATGAGGATTAAAGCTCCTTCATTCAATGGCCAATATAGTGAATGGCCTTATTTTAAGCGTCTTTTCGAAGAAGCCGCTCTTCTAAACAATTGGAACGAGCAAGAAAGAAAGTACCACTTGCTTTCAAATTTGCATGATGAGGCTAAAACCTTCATCATATCTTTAGAGCGTCAGCTCAATATTATGACTTTTGGTCAATTGTTCAATAGTATGGAACAAAGGTTCAGCACAGCTGATAACAGTCACCATTTTCCGTCTTTGTTAGAAGGAAAAACATGGAAATTCGGTGACAATTTGCGTACTTATCTGGATGAGGTGCGCAGATTGGTCTCTCTGGCCTACCCAGAGGTGCCCAACCAGGACCAACAACAAACGTTGGTTAGGAGACATTTCATAAATGGTCTCCAAGACTATCAGTTAAAACAATATCTGATGGTCAATCCACCTGTAACTGTGGAAAACGCTATGCAATACGCAGAGCGATATGTGGCTGCAAAGACAGCATTGTCTAAGAATAGACCATTCTATTCGAAAGACAAAGTTAGAATGGTCCGCCCAGCTGAGGTTAATTCTGACGACGAGGAAGATGAAGAGTACTTCTTCGACGAAGACGAAATTAATTTCGTCAAGGGAAAGTATGTTCCCAAATCCAAAGATAAATCTAACTTTAAAAAGTTAGATCCTGGAACAGTTAAATGTTTTAACTGTGGAGGGATTGGTCATTTTAGGAGCAAATGTCCGAGTCCTCCTTTAAACTCGAACAAGTCTTCTTCGACAGGCACGAAGGAGACGAAGGAAGAGAGAGGGGAAATAAAGACATAGCTCCTCCAGTGAAGCCTGAAATGGTTCTTGATAGTAAAGAACCACAGTCTGAGTTTAAAGCAGTAACAGCTTTGAATTTAGAAAATGATGGATCATGTCAAGTTTTTAAAATTGAAAATCCATTGTATTCTTCTGTATTTTCATTGAGTCAGAACGCTGATATTGTTTTTACCGACAGTGTTCTACATTTGATTGATTTTAAACAGGAGAATTTTGATAGTTTTTGCATTAGCAAAGATGATTCAATCCTGCAGTATTGCAAAATTGATCATACGGTTTTGAGCAAGACCGATAGAGGAATTTTTCTTGTCGGTAGTATAGGAAATTCTGTGGTTCCTATGTTGATAGATACTGGTGCAAGCTGTTGTGTTATGGCAAGGAGTATCTTCAACACCATTCCAGAAGCACACAGACCGCTTCTAGAAAATCGTAACTGTGGAATAAGATCAGTATCTGGTGATCTTGTGCACTGCGATGGTGTAATAAAACACCAGGTGAAATTTGACGAGATATTATTATCTGTCGAATTTCATGTCGCCGATATTGATGATAAAGTCATTCTTGGAATGTCGTTCTTATCGGAAAACGGAGCAACAATGGATACTAAGAATGGCAAAGTGACTGTTTCTAATCAGTCAATTCCATGCATTATCCTGGATGGAAAGCCATCTCCTAGAAGAGTCTACTTAACAGGAGAATATATTGTTCCACCTGGGAGAGAAATGATTCTTCCAGGAAAGACAAAATTTAAGAGTGAAGAATTGGGTTCTAATACAACGATTCCAATGTTGTTTGAACCCAAACCTTCCTTCTTAAGGGATCATGGTTTAATAGCATGTGCATCAACCATGAATCATAAGCGAATAGTTCCCATTCGCGTTTTTAATCCTACAGATGAAGCGATCACAATTAAATCGGGATCTGAAGGAATCCGCTGTGGTTATTTAACACCAACCACAGTAGAAAATGAAGTATTTACCCGTGTTGACTTGGTAGCACAAGTTGGAATAGATTTAGGTAACAATTATACGGGTACACTACCTTTTCATTTACAAGAACTTTTTCAAAGTTCTTGTGAAAATCTTTCATCTGAAGAAAAACGGAAGGTGAAAGAAATTCTGATAAAATATCAGGATATTTTCTCTAAAGGAGAAGATGACATGGGTCGCACAAATGTGGTAGAGCACAAAATTGTTACTAAAACAGAGGTGCCTATCAAACAGCGTCCCAGACCTCTTCCACCTAAGCAAACTGAAGAGGTTGAGAGGCAAATTCAGCTTCTCTTGAATTCAGGAATGATTTCAATTTCGGACAGCGCTTGGTCTAGTCCCATAGTGTGTGTTCGAAAGAAAGACGGAAGTCTAAGGATGTGTTGTGATTATCGTAAGTTGAACGATATTACAGTCAAGGATGCACATCCTATTCCGCCGATTGATCAGTCAATCGACGCACTTTCGGGAGCAAAATATTTTTGTTCTCTTGACTTGGTTTCGGGGTATTTCCAAGTTCCTATGGAAAACGAATCCAAGTTAAAGACGGCGTTTTGCACCCGTAGTGGTCTCTATCACTGGAATGTGATGAGTTTTGGGTTAACCAACGCTCCAGCTACATTTCAGAGGATGATGGAGAAAATTCTGCATGGTTTACACTGGCAGATTTGCATGGTATATCTTGACGATATCCTTATCTATGGTTCTGCCGTACAAGAAGTCTTAAATAGACTGGAGTTAGTTTTTATACGGCTGAGAGCTGCGGGACTTAAACTCAAGCCTAAGAAGTGTCATCTGTTTAAAACAGAGATTCTTTATTTGGGCTACACCATTAGTAAAAATGGTGTACATACGGATCCTACTAAGATTCAAGCGGTTAGGGATTTTCCTAAGCCAAATGATGTACAAGGCATCCGAAGGTTTTTGAGCTTAACCAATTACTATCGCAAGTTCATTAAGGACTACGCGAAAATTGCCTTTCCCTTGAACAGGCAATTAGACAAGAAAGGAAAGAAACCTGATTTCAACTGGACAGTAGAGTGTGATAAAGCATTCGAACTGTTAAAGGCAAAGTTGATTTCAGCTCCGATTTTGTCTTTGCCTAAAGCTGAAGGTGAATATGTTCTTGATACTAACAGCAGTGCTGAAGGCCTCGGAGGAGTACTTCAGCAGAAGCAAGATGGGCAATTAGCTGTTATTGCATACTCTTCAAAAGCGTTGAGCAAAGCTGAACGCAATTACTGTGTTAGCAGACAGGAGTTACTGTCTATTGTCTATCACATTTTGCATTGGCGATGCTATCTTTGGGGACAACACTTCACTGTGAGGACCGATCATGCATCCTTGCGGTATTTGTTGTCGTTTAAAGATCCTACTGGACAATTAGCTCGTTGGCTTGATGCTTTGTCAGAATATGATTTCGACATCCAAGCCCGGCCTGGCAGGAAAAACGGCAATGCCGATTCGTTGAGCAGGATTCCTTGTAGAGGCAAGCGCTGTCTATGTGGATATTCCTGTTCAGATCCAACTCTTGAAGAATTTCAGGAGAATCCTTGTCCTTTGAGAATAGCTCGGGATGAGGAATGCTCGGAGATGTCTTGTAATGATGTGTCTCCGAATGCTATCTATGCCTGTGACGTAGGTGAGTCCGATGAAGAGGACAATACAGAGGAATCTGTTCAAGAAAGTGAAAATTTCCCCTTTCCCTGGACAAAAGATTCCATGCAGAAGGCTCAAAGGTCCGATCCAGTGCTTTCTGAAGTACTGATCTGGCTAAATCAGGATAAAAAGCCTTCTTGGCAAAATATTTGCCATCTAGGAAAAGATGTCAAATCTTTGGTAGCTTCCTGGAATAGTTTGATGGTAAAAGATGGCCTTTTATTTCGTAGAAATATTGACCGTTTGAAGGGAGAATTTTACCAAATTCTTATTCCCGAAATTTACCAGTCAAAACTACTGCGCCAGTACCATGATTCTATAACTGGTGGTCGTCTTGGAATACACAAGACTTATGCAAAGATTCAGGCTAAATATTTTTGGCCTGGAATGCGTAAAGCAATTGAACTTTACGTAAAAACTTGTGTTTCCTGTCAGAGGAAGAAAAGTCCTCCCAAATCGTACTGCGCTCCGTTGCAAAGGTATGTAATGGGAGTACCATTTGAGCGAGTCTCACTGGATGTCATGGGACCTTTGCTAGAAACTAGCAGACATAACATTTATGTTTTGGTTGTCTCTGACATGTTTTCTAGGTGGGTTGAGGCATATGCAATGCCTGACCAAACCACAGAAACAATAGCCAATGTTTTGGTGAAAGAGTGGATCTCAAGATTCGGTTGTCCTTCGGAATTGCATTCTGATCGCGGGACACAATTTGAATCAAAGATTTTTCGATCGCTTTGCAATTTGCTTGGTATTGAAAAATCATTCACGGTGGCCAGACATCCTGAAGCAAATGCTGTCACAGAGCGTTTTAATCACACTCTACAGCAAATGCTGGCTACAGCCATTGATGAGAATGTGTGGGAGTGGGATGAACTTCTTCCATTTCTCACGATGGCGTTTAGGAGTTGTAAAAACAGTTCAACTGGGTTTACATCAAACTTCCTTATATTTGGAAGGGAAGTTTCGTTACCGGTGGAGTCTTTCTCACCGGATACTCCTGACAAACAGGAATTTAACATACCCGAGTATGTTCAACATATTCGGATAATGTTAAAGAAGTCACATAGAGTAGCTATGGAACATCTACAGAAAGCTGTAGAGTACCAGGAAAGAAGTTACTTGAATAGGCTTCGACCGCACAGATATCAGTTAAAGGATGCTGTGTGGTATTGGCGACCTGTCATCAAGCGAGGACAGTGTCCAAAGCTTTTGAGTTTCTGGAAGGGTCCATATTTTATAGTAGAAATCCTTTCGGATGTGGTGTATCGTATTCAACAAAAAGCTAAATCAAGCTCTTTGGTGGTACACCATAATCATCTAAAGCCTTGCTATGTGCGAGAGCCTTTAGATACTCATTGGCTAGACAATTGTATAGCCAAATTCTCCAAAAGAAGGGAGGAAAGTACACCAAACGTACAGGAATCTTTGGGGATTCCAAAAGAAACGACCCCTATTGAAAGGCCAAGGAGAACCAGATAGTCTCCAGATTTCTATGGGGATCGAATTGCTGACCCTGAGTTAGCAACAACAGGGCCGAAATAGCTTATGATGCCCCTGTGGGCTGGGGAGAAGAATAAGTTCACTGCCGCGTCAGGCATGATCGTAAGAGGCGACTAAATGACGAATTCATCGAGAAATTTGGGCATCTTTGCTCAAATTTTCACGAGAAATGGGTGTATAAATCCAAGCTAAGCATCTATGTATATAATGTTTAGCTAATCTTGGATTTTTCAAGATAATGGAGCTGAGAAATTAGATTTCTGGTTAAAGTAATTGCTGTTAATTTGATAAAATATCATCGAATAACACAATTATAGGCCTGAAAATAGAACAGGGCTCATTTTCAACAATTTTCTGACTGTTTCGACTGGATAAATGGTCTTGCACGACCAATATCTAGTGAAATGCGATGGAAGTATTGAAAATATAACACAAATTGGTATTTGTGTAGCGTTAAAAGTCAAGTTTACTTTAATGTTGCCATTATTTATGGAAGTAAATTGAAAACTTTAACGCAAAGACGGTTAAAATAAAACTGTCTATTCAATATGAGTAGTTTTTCATGTATTTTATGCATTCTGAATAAGTAGTAATAGCAAATCAAGTGACTACTTACCTTTTAAATTATTTGATCTGTTGATGTCGGACAGTAAATGTTCGAATTTCCGCAAGGTTTGCTTAATTCCAGCGATTCTATTTAAAATTTAGCCGTAAAATGAATTTTTCGGGATAGTTTTTGGTAATATGATTATTTTTCTTTATTAATTTATACAGAATTAAAGATAAAATGCTTTGAAAGTACTCAAGATAACCAACTTTCAGTGAAATTCATTGATGTTATGGGTTACCTCAGGGATCTGTTATAGGTCCAACCTCAGAAATTGATTTAATTAGTTTCTAATAGGCTAACATGTTTTTCTAGACTTAAAACTGCATTTCTAGAAATTGTTCATGCATAAACAATCATTATAAGACACTATACATTGATTTGGAATACATAACTTAATCTACGAGAAACTTTCGTTAAACTTTAATTCATATGTGCAAAGTCTTCAAAATTAGTCAAATTTATGATTTTTCATTATAATATAAATTTTTCTTTTCAATTCTATCAATTTTATGACGAAATAAAAATGTTTTAAATACATCCTAATTTATTTGGTTTTTACCTTGATCCTGATATTTCGTGCGCTTTTTGCTTATGGTTACAGCCATTATTCGCGTAGTTAACTCACTGTTTGTTTACATGTTGCGTATCAGTCTTATATCGCTACGAAACATTTTAAAAGTGTTAGTTACGCAAATTTAACGTTAAAATTGTATAAACAGATGGAAAAATACGTTCTGTGTAATAAAACTAAGCAGGATAAAAATTTAATAATTTACGAAATCAACGTAAATGAGATACTCGGTGGCAATTCTAGCGTCTTTGTTTCGGACCCTCCACGTAGTCGTTTTAAAACACCAATTACGTTCAAAGTAGCTTTTATTTACTGCTATTCCTTATTTGAAAATGTTTTAATATAATTTTTATAAATATAAAACAGTTTTCAACAAGATCTAAATCGTTACTTTGGGATAAACTACGAGGCTCTCTAGAAGTGAACAATTTTACGTAACAGCCAGGAGGCAAGGTGTTTCGGAAGGCATGTTCAACAACAAATATTTAGAAATGGATAAACTTTAGTAAATAAGAAGAAATATAGAAGTAAATTATAAATTTGAGTATGACAATGGATAGCTCTTGGGATAGGTATTGATTTACCAACCCCCTGGGCACTGTCATCACCTAATAAGTGTTTATCTTGTAGAAGTTATGCGTTGAAATCTACAAAATGTTATAATGGATTATTATTTAAACTTCGATCCATCTAAATCAACAGAATTAGCAAGGAATCCAACAAAAGAAGTTAAATATATATGAACGAAATGTTTTTGCATGAATTTACTCATTTATTGAGTAATGTCGAACTTGTGATTTGTCATGAGCAGAGTTTGACGTGAGTATATTTGATTTTTATTGAATAAACCGTAAGTCCCGGATGTTGTGTATCTTATGACGTTCATGACGTTTGTGCGCACTCTCTACTGGTATATAAGTTCGCACAGTCCGGATGTTCGATAGTCGTCTGCTCTTAAGTGCCGACTCTACGAGTTTTTCTAGTAAACTCGTACATTCCGTAGTGTCTAAATGGCTTCAAACACAAGTCAAGATAGAAACATTGTGGAAAAAGCACCGAAGGGTCACATTTATGTGTATAAATGTGGCTTTTGCGGATTTACAAGGAGTAAATCCGCAGCTAGCCGAGTGGCTGTCGAAATGCACATACAAGAAGTGCATTTCGAAGCAGCCATTAAACGGCGTAGATCTGGCAATAAGCCACTCTACAAACGCCAACTGTACGATGTTGGCAACCTTTCGTCACCGGTGCAGAACGCCCTAGTCAAATATTTTGACTTTGCCGCTGTGGGTGACAATCAAGGTTGTTCTACAGCTGAGTGTGCACCTAAGCCAGTGACTTCTAGAGTCACAAAAGCAACAGCCGTTGCACCTGCGAAGACAAAGTCTTCGCAGCTGACAGGGCAGGTACCCCTGCAGCAATCCATTTGTCAGCAGGCCGCCTTACAGCCTGCACCTCAACCTTCCTTTCAGCAGGCCCCTCTACAGTCTGCACCTTTGCAGCTTGTGCCAGTGCAGGGACCGGGAGGACAGATTTTCTTCACCCTTTCCACGGCGACTCCGTTTCAGCCTTTGACAGCGCCAGTGCCGTCACGGTCGGAAACGCCGATGAGTTACAGCTCCGCTGTAGCCCATAGTCCGCCTGGGCTTGAATTGCCTAGGGAGCCAGGGGTTCATCCGTCGAGGACAATTGCATTGTCAAAGGAGCCAGAGGTTCATCCGTCGAAGACAGTTGCTAATCCGCCAGGTTTTTCTAAACCTGGTCCGGTGACAAATTCTACAAGCAAAACTGTAGAAAAAGTATCTAATAAAATGGATACTAAACCTGCGACAGTTTCAGTAGGGACTGCCGCAAAACAGAAGCGACCTAATCCTTCTGAGGCTCCTTCTCCTAAAAAGGCGAAGAAGCCTGTTGCTTACCTGACATGTTTAACATGCCAGCGGCATTTTCCGAACACGTTGGATGGTAAACGTAGTTTGGAATGTCACAGATTTGAGGCACATGCTAAGAAGCATGTGGCTCTAATCTGTGAGGTGTGCAAATGCCATTTTGCCACACCAACTGCGTTTCAAACGCATGTCGCAAGGCGACACTTGGATGAGATTAAATCTCATCAAATGCCTGGCCCTGAAGAGGAGGTTTCTTCTTTGGTCCAGGCAAGGCTAGTTGGGTATACCCTTATACCCTTCTGCCGCAGGTGCAATTATGCACATTTTAACCTGTTCTCGGAGCGTTTGGGCTGCTGGTGTGCTAGTGGACGGCCTGTTCCAGGACGGCCGCAAGACTGCCTTAGTCCAAACATTTGGACACCGCCCAACGTGGGGAATATTGTCCTCTTTCCGAAAAGGACAATTCCCTCAGATTGGGAATTCCAGGGTGTAGGAGTGCCTTTCACTCCTATGCCATTTGCTGAAGATACAGCTCCAGCCGTGTCTACAGCAAAAGTTGAAAGTACTTAATTCCCTGCGGTCTGTCTCCTTGTCTTCTCCGGAAGATAAGAGGGAGATTGCACCTATGGAATTAGGTGCGGGGAATGCAGGCATCTCCGGTTCTCGAAGCGGGTCTGTTTCCGAGAGCACTGCTGCATGTGCAGCATCAGCGCCATGTAGTGACGCACCTGCATGCGATATTTTGAGGTATGCAAGCGTGGAGGACCCATTAGCCCTCAATGCAATTCCTCTCCATCCTGGTAAGTCCTGGGGCGACCAGGTTGAAGAGGAAGATGCAAGGAGCTCATCTTTGCAATCTTCTGCGTTGCAGAAATTGGAGGCTTTGTTAGAGTCTCCAAAGTCAAAGACTTCGGAGAGTTCTCCGAAATCTTGTGTCTCGGAGATTTCAACGAAATCTCCAGAGGCAAAAGCTAAAAAGAAAAGATAAGAAAAGAAAAAAAAATAAGGCCTAGTGAGTAATTGTACAGAACAGTTGCTCGAAATTTCGTTGAAAATTCAGATAAAGCCTATCAGACACGCTAGGAACTGGCAATTTTATTTTATTTATTTATTCCGCCAGTGTGTCAATTTTTAATTTATTTATTTATTTCATTTATAATAAAATGTGCGCTTTCCAGTGCATATTGTAGTACAGCATAAGTAGATGACTGGTAACTGAGTGGCAGTTAACTGGGGCGCCAGTTCGAGCCGTTATAGAAGATATTCCTATTCTGAAGATTCGTGCATCGTGATACAGCTCATCGCGAAACCGGAACCTGACCATCTTTACCGGGGATTCGTTGCACAAAGTGACAATAGCCGGAACCTGTTAACATAGTAAAATCAAGTGTCGTACCTTGGATACCAGAGCAGAGCTGCGTACTAGCTGGAACCAGTGAATGCGGGGGGTAGAGATAGGACGCCCCCTCGTGCAGAAAATGGACGAGCACAGGAAGTTTTCGTTGATTTTACTTTAATATGACCGTAGAACTGTAGTTGGTATAGTGGACTCCGGGGCTGGGATGTGTTCTCGCCGGAACCAGTGAATGCGGGGAGTAGGCCGTAGATAGTCGGAAGGCCCCCCAGTGTGAGGGTAAGGACCTCTCACACAGGACGTTATGTACAGTTCGGGGTTAATAGTTGTGTATTTTCAGCTGGCATTAACTGAACCGCGATTTTTACAACCCTATTTATCCACTGTGAAGAAGTGTTGACGTTTGGGAACGCTATTCGTGTAGTCTTGACGGTCTTGTCAACCGTGGTGATTGTCATCGAAAAGTAGTGTGTGAGCGTTCGTTAGAGCTATTACAAACTGACCAATTGTAGCTAAAAGTTAAGCAGTGACCTATAAGTGACCTGAATTTGACCTCAGGCAAAGCATGTTACCTAGAAATTCGACATAGCGCGCAACGATTTCCCGGCGCCATTCAGAAAGTTATAGTACTGACTAACAGTTGACTGAAATTTGAGTAATACTAACCAGGATGGTGACTCGTAACAAATAGGACTGTTCATTTCAGGGTGAAAATGTGTCATTATCATTTTCTAGTATGTTCATTAGGTTTTCAGCATCATTCCGTTGAGTAACTGCGAGTAATTGGGCGAAAATAGGAAAATAAATACGATTTAATCGAATATTTCCGCTAATTTTGGGGTGATTTTTCTCTATTTTTAAATTTAAAGTCATTGCTGGAACAGTATTTATAAATTTTGGGGCTTGAAAGCACACTGTTTAGTGCAGGGGTTCATTTATTAGCTGTATATTCAGGGCTCGAAGTTTTGGTGAGTTTGGGATATTTGTCAGTGGGTTGTATTTTTCAGCAAAACTACCAAGATTTTCACTATATTAGTGGAAATGTGGTACAAAATTCAGTAACTGTACCAGATCGTTCGTCACTTATCATCGTAGGTCACGGATGTGTGTATGATTCTTGAGTGAAAGTGTAGGACGAGGTCTGCTAGACGAGCAGGGTCTGGTAGAACTGGTGTAGTTTCATTCAAGATATTTATTTTCAATATTTTCGTTATTTACAGTCATTTCGATATTACAAGTTCTTGTAGTCTCTTGCTCGAAATCAGAAAGAAAAAGGGTAGGGGATGAAGTAATGTTATTAAAGTGCTTTATTTGTGAGTCAAAATTGGTAAATTGGCCGTTATTTTGGGCGAAAAGAGGTCTAGCATAGTATTTTGTTTATTTGACGTCTTCGTTTCTACAGAAATAACCGAAATTTTCATTCGGAAACGTTCGGCAACTTTCGGGAATACTCGGACAAATAAGGGCCGTTCATCACTTTAAAAAAAGAGGGCGAATTGGTGGTGCTGAAGTAATGAAATTGCAGTGTAGCTTGAAAACAGCAGTACAACTACAGTAGTGAAAAGCAGTAGTGAGCAGTGCAACTGCAGTAGTAGAGGGTAGTTGTGTAGTTAAACTGTAGCAATGGAGCGCATCAGTGATGATTTAAAAGTACCATATAGTAACCCTCTGGAACTGCCCTAACGTTGTCATGGTAATCAACGTTGTCGTACCATCATACAAACGCGTGCTGTACCTCACAGGCTATGTATTTTACCGTGTAACAGTTTTTCCATTAGCTGTTTGTCCGGGATTGGCAGGGTAAATGTCCCAGGGGATGGGATCGTTGTTTTATAATGAAGCACTTTACAATTTTATTGACATTTTCTTTTAAGTTATAAGCTCAGGACAAAAACTGCAGGTGTTCATAAAGTGTTCATAATATGAACGCGGTGTTCATAAGTTGTGACTGACATTTTCTTTTAAATTACAAGCTCAGTGCAAAAACTGCAGGTGTTCATAAAGTGTTCATAATATGAACGCGGTGTTCATAAGTTGTAATTTGTAGTCTTTGCTGTGTTCATCGTAGTATTCCTGACGTGGTCTGTTGTCCCTGAGGAGTTCAGTAGTCGTCAGTGATTTTTCGGAAAATGAAGTAAGAAATTTTTAGTTAAATTTGCGAAAAATGCACAAAATTGGTAAGCTTTCGAAAAGACTGGTTTATTACATGTAATCAACGCTACCACTGTTCTAAAATCTGTGATGTTGTTAAATATTATTTAGATTTTTATAATTTGTGAAATTTTTGCAATTTTCTAATTTGTGAATGTTTTCTTACCCAGCAGCGTAGTATTAGGTCTTTTGTTGTAATTTCTTTCTTCTATCATCCGTTTTTCGGTATTTTCTGGTTCTTTACCCGCTACCCTAAAATTGAAATATTCAAAATTTGAGTCAAATTTTTGAGAAAGCAGAGGGTAATGTGAAGGATCAACATTTATCGTTAACCTCTAACCTGCTGCTGTGTTGGTGTTGCGCCGGATGTGTTGTTGTTTACGTACAGCAGCGCCCCGGCGCGGCCGTTTGCTGGGTAAGCTGCGGCGATCGTCACGTACGTACGTTGTTTCGTTACGTACGTGTGTGCGTTACGATCGTCGTTACGATCGAGATTCGAAAATAAAAGAAAGATAGTTTGGCCTTGGATCCTGAAGTGTTTAGACGTGTTTTTGAACTTAAGTTTATAACTTAGGTTTGTCCGTCTGAGCCGGGGGTCCCGCTAAACTCAGCCCTTACACCAATATTTCACACTATTATGATGCTGTTATGTTTCTTTCAGCTGATAGAGGACCTGCTACAGCACAACAACGTTAGCGAAGAGTGTAGCAATGACTATATTTCCTACCTAAATGGAATCCTGACTTTCAGGAAATGGGATATTAGGAGTAAGATAAATACAGATTCTTGCTATGTGCGATATAAAAGAAATTGCCTCTGCGTTGACAAAGAAAGATGCAAATATGAATAACAAACTATTGTTCCGAAGTCAATACCGCTAATTATGGACACTATCTAGTACCGATTACTTGTGATCAAAATATATAATCTTTATGATATTCATAAACACTATTTGCATATTAAAAGATGGTTAATTCGTTTGGCTGTATCATTAGTCCTTACGATAAAGCAGTACTAGCAATCAATTAAGTTGAGTGTATAAAACATAGGGTTCGAATACCGAAGTGGCTGAAGTTATTTCATGTTTCTTTTGCGAAGTTGCTGACGCAACTGGCAAGTTTGAGTCCGGCTTCCTGGACGGCAATGCCGCTTATGATGGCCGCTATCTCCAGTGTATCAGCGCTAACAAAGATATAACGGATCCTCCCATCCAACCGCTGTATTGCTTGACTTACTGGGCCACTTACTTGCCCACAGAGGTAATGTACGTTTTCTATTAAGTATTTAGGGCCTATTGGTATAATTTATTGTCCATTTGATTCGCTGAATGAGTACATAGATAGCGTGTTCACCTAAACAGACGGTACTATATGCAGCACTTTTTACGACTAGTAAATAGAGCCAACCACTACAACTACCCCTGACTACCCCCAGAAGTCGTAAATCAGTGGAAGACTGATAATCTCAGGACTGTGGGATCGAATCGATTCCATGGTAGATTGGCAAGAGAACTTCATGTGCGCTCTGACACCAGCTTGCTGAGCAGCAATGAGTTTGCTTTGCCTGTTCTGGAATTAAAAATCATCGCCATTGCCACTAAGTTTCTTTCTTAGTTGACAAAATCTACATGACAAAATGACAATGCCCAAAGTGACAACATATTATTTAGGAAATTCTTTTGTGCACAGTAGTGGACAAAGATAAGGCATAATAAAGTTTTTTTTTCTTTTTAAGCTTAGCTAATGAGTGACGACAGGAGAACACGGCATTTTTTTCCTTATCTATTAATTAGTTTGAAGAATTTGCACAATTTTGTTTTATTTATCGAATAAGGCAACATTAACTATAAAAGTCGCTGTGATTTTCAGCCACCATTCTACGGATCTGGGCTGGGACTATGCATCCCTGCATCATGCAGCGATGACGACGGACTGGTTCTCCTGGATGCAGGTGCACTGTTAATCAAAGTATCTCATAATAATATTGACATTATAACATTCATTTGTTAGAATTTATAATTCTGACTCATTCAGACTTGATACATCACTGACACAATGCCCCTTCATATGCATCTCTCAAACTTATTTTCTCTCTTGTTGAAGGAGTACCTATTAGACAGCGTAAAAATTTAAATTGGTAAAATATTCACTTATTCTAGATATTCCTTTAATTTGGCACTGGTTTTTTCTTAAAACTTAAACTCAGTTATAATGTCAAATATACCACAGGGCAGGTGAATTATAAGTGTGATTGTTAAAACTAAAGACTTCTAGTAATCAAATAAAAATTAATTTCGTAAAAACAGAACGTAAGTAAACAGTATATGTTTATGCAAATGAATTCCTTTCAGGTCCGAAAACATAGTATAACGTTAATAGTACATAGCAGATAGTTTAGTAAATAGTGTATGGGTGGCTAATCATTTAATCAGTGCTAAATACCGGGGGTTTCCGAAAAAAGCCCAGGGCTTCTATTTGGAAACTGGCCAATTTTAGGCGCTCATTTAGAAACCAAATAGAAGCCCCGGGAAACAGTTTCCTAATTAGAGCCCCGGGGCTTCTATTTTTTACATGGGGGGCTTGCGATAAGTTTTTATTGGAAAAAAAAGAAAATTTACCATCAATCTCTTATTAAAGCGCTACATGCTGCGGATATCCGCACAAAACATAACAAAACACACAAAAACAACAGTAAAGTGGGGAGGGGAATTGCCTTGTGTGAAGCAACGTAGAACGTATCTAGGGGTTTGCCTCACATCAAAGAATTAAGTGCACCGTGTCTGCATTGCGAGTAAACCCGAATTCTAAAAAGATTTGCAGGGAAGGAGGGGGGCTTTTATTAGGGAACGATTTTTTCAGGTCTTTATTTTAACTCCAAATAGAAGCCCAGGGACTTCTATTGGGAAACAGTTTCCTAATAAGAGCCCCGGCGCCTTTATATGGGGGGGGGGAGCTTCTTTTCGGAAAGTCCCGGTAGTACAGACATTCTAAACTTTTCTAGTATTTTTTTCTGTAGTTTATAATCCGCCGAGGCAGAGTCACTCTCAGCCGCTGATTAACTGTGAGCTAGGGAACAGTTTGAGCACTGACGAGGAGGCCATTATATCCATGTAAGCACGTGCACACGGGACGACATTATAATACAATAAAACAAACACAAGAGCGCATATGTGGTCTTGTTTGTGATGGGAAAGATAGGAAACTTCAGATAGGAAATTATAAATTCAAATGTATGGTAAAAAGTAGGCACTGAGGCACAGGCTTGCGTTGGAAAGTAAAAAATCGAGATTTGTATATTAAGCTCTTATATGTTGTTAATCTATTAGCATAATGACAAAGTGACCTTGATTACAAGGCACAAAACAATACGTCAAATTTAATTAAATCTATTTAATTTCAATATTACCACATACTGCCGTGCTGGTGTTGTCGTAAGCAATATATTTTAGTTGTTGCGTGTCTTGAAAATAAATTCATTGATTTAACTTTCATATTATTTTCAGAATTATTCTGAGCTTGTTTGGGTTGATGGTGCTATTGGCTTCTGTCTATCACACTTATAAAATAAATCACGCTGTTGATGATGCATATACACTGCCCAGCAAAGAGAAAGAGAAGAGCGCTACATTAAACGGGAAAGAGACTTCTGAAAAGATGCTAAAACCGCATATAGCAATACGGTTCACGAGATAAACGATGATGTTATTGCATTGAAGAGTCTGTCAGCTTCTGGTGACACCAATACAAAACAAGACAACATTGTGCCTGCCAAAGAAAACTCCGAACATGAAGGAGAAAAATCTACAAAGAAAGAGGGTAGCTATGATATGATCATAGAAATTAAAAGTGTGTTTGTGCTCGTGTCCATCTGTTTTGTTTCAATTAATATTCACTTTCCAGTCGTTTTTATTATGCTTAATGGTGAGAATCGTTTATCTTTTCAGGTACAACTGAAAAGTGTCAGTATTTTTGTTTGTCTGTGCGTTATAGTTCGGTTTTATTTGATGTGTACTATAAATTGGCCAGATTCTGCACACATACACACACACATATATATATATATCTATATATATATATATGCTAACACACAAATTTAATTTTAAAACAGAACATATTATATAAATTATGTTATAGAATCATTCGTTTTTTGTTTATTATTTAGTTTCGTAACGTTTAAACACGCTAAAAATTAAGAAAACCTACTTTTGGTCTCCTTAAATTTTTGGTCTCCCTAATACTGTGGTTTTTAGCAAAAATGGTCCCGTATTGCTGGAATTACACTTTTATATATAATAATAATAATAATAATAATAATAATAATAATAATAATAATAATAATAATATTCGGTTTTCTTACATCTACAGTGCATTGATTTAAAATGAGAAGAAATGCCATTAACAGGTATTGCAGAAAGACTGCTGCTAAGCTTTTCGCTTTATCAGAACCTGCCGCTGATTTTGACGTCCAAGCAACCAGAGGGCGCTTACCGCTGCCCCAACGGCACCCGCATCATTGCCATGGCCTTTGTTGTCTTAGGCCACACCTATGGGACACTCTACACAGGAGGTAAGTTGCAGCAGTTCAAAGGCTGATTACCGTTCTTAATCAAATCACTCTTGTCATTCTGTACGAATAGCCTTTTTACGTCATTTCAGTTTCTAACACAATTCTTTGACATATATTAAAGCTATAAAAGCTATATTTAAAACCGAAATAGTTATGAAATCGCGATTTAAAAGCTCTATTCGTTAAGTGAAGAACTTGCTAGTATCTAAGAAATTTCTTTATAATAAGTTCTCTCAGTGCATCAAATTACCAGCACATGACCTCTTCCTTAATTATTTTTAATTCGATGTGAAATGATTAGAAACTGAAATTAATATACAAAAACTGAAGCGAATTCTTTCATTAAAATAATATAACTTATCGGACTGCTAAAATATTCATATTTCAAAACACAAGAAAATATGCTTTTGCAATGCAAAGTAATAGAGCCCTCAAAAAATTGTTTTCTAAACTGTCTGGTTTGAAATTGTTACCAATCATTTAACATGCAATATTTGCTCCTAAATACCTATAATGCTACCTTTTACTTGACAATATTTTAGAAACGATATAGCAAAACTATATCACAGTTTATCGTAAACATTTTTAGAAAATTTTCAAGCGTATGTCGGTGCCAGGCTACAGCCATGCGCAGCAGGCATTACGACTCTGAATGTCTACGTTGATACATTCTTTATTTTGAGGTATATAACAAGGGTAAATCACTACTTTACTACAGTTTGATTTTTCCCACACTCGGTTAGAAAAAAAAGAACTATTTGAGTAAAATGTCTGGTTAGATAACCAGTAAATGAAATGGTTAAGCAAGTATCAATTAATTATAACATTAGAGTTTAATGGTAGTATTTTATACCAGTTAAGATACTTAGGCCGTCTGTACCTGAAAAAATGGAAAAAGGCAGCTCACAACAAAAATTTTGTGCTTTTCACCTTTTGTGCTATGAAAATATTAAGCCATTTTGGGCTTAATACAGTGCTTAAACTGACAGCCAGAGTTAAGATATATGAGCTATGTGTCATGTTCAGTTGTAATATGCATTGAACTGGAGTATCTGTGTGATGATACTGAACTACCACATGCCTCTCTTTATCAACCCACCGACCATGCTCCAGAAAATGACCAGTTCCCATAGAAAGGTGTAATTAAAATCAAAACCAAATAATCTCGCTTATTTTTTTCAGTGCATTCCTGGTAACCCTTTCATTTTTGAAACAGCTAAAGCGATGCAATGGCAAACTGAAGCCGAATGACATAGTACTTCACTATTTCAATCGGTACTGGAGGTGCGCAATAAGTTTCGTCCGAATGGATACCTGAGAGATTTGATGCACTCATTCAAAGTTCGTTTTGAAGGACTATAGAGACCTGCATGAAGTTAATGATTGCTTAAAATCGGTCAAACTTTTGAAAACTTACTGGCGGAATTATACTAAAGGCGACAATGTATGTTAAATATTAAAAATAGATCGGGTGAGAGGCACTGTGTGATAGACTCAACAATTCATTGCTATTAGGCTTTGGGCATTAGTCCTTTAATTCCTTACCGGTTTGGAGGAATTAGCAAATGTGTGTTTTGTCTGTAAAGAGATATGTTGTTAAGTTTATTTTATGCTAAAACTGGCCTAAAATATATAATAATTGCAAAAGAATATTACAGTTTACGCATACAAAACTACATAAATCGCCACGATAAAAGATCACTACCAACCAATGAGAAAACTCATTTCAGTATGTTTCCGCTCTTATTCGACTGAGAGGACTCCCTAAAGTAAACCACCGGTGTTATCCGTGTTTTGGTACAGGAAGGAGTGTATGTTTTGGGTATTTCAGACTGACACCGGTCTACTTCATCGTGCTTATGATATACACAAATCTACAGCATTACTTCATACATGGACCGTTTGCTCTTGACTATTATACTGACGTTGATTCATGCTCAGAAACCTGGTGGAAAAATATTCTTTACATTAATAATTTATTTTATGACGGTTCTACATCGGTAAGTATATATTTCCCAACAAAAAGTTTAAAAACCTTTTTCTTAAATAATTGTCTTTTGTGATGCTTGTATATAGTGCTGAGTCTACTGAAAGAGATACAGTAATTTACTGGGATTGTTCCTTTTAATACTGTACTTTTCGTTTCAGAAATGGATATTTTTACATATGCTATGTTTTTATACCAGAAGTTTTATAGTTTTAAACTAAATGCTACCGTCAAAAAGGTACCTTAGTTACATAGTATTTATTTAATTTTAAATAAACAAGTTATATCATTTCTTTTCATTGAGAAGTTTTGAATGTTTATGAAGAAGTCATGTTAGCAGTTGCCACACAACAAATGTGCCTACGTTTCAGTGTTATTCGATTGCCTGGTATTTGGCCGTGGACATGCAGCTCTTTCTCATTGCACCGCCCTTCATATATTTGCTATACAGGTACAAACTGAACCAAAAGAAATAGTTGTCATGGACTGTACGTGCAATACTTATTTAACATACGTGTGCTATAACATAGAAAATGCATGCATGTTCATTTTTTTCCATTTTTGCAGAGAAACTATTATAGCACATATGAGTGACAAAAAGACTTGGTTTTATTACTGTTGTTATTTCCACTCTCACAGGTGGAAAGTCATTGGTATTGTTGCCAACATAGGAGGATTCTGCGCTGGCGTCATTGCAAATATCGTGATTTGGTAGGCAAAGTAAGCGCTTTGTATTTCCTGCCTCGACACGCTTACTATTCAGTTAAAATACTAAACATTTTGTCACAACGTGCATAGGTTATCTGTGGTCACATCGATATTCGCAGAGCTGTGACCTCATTACGACATCAAAGCAGCATCAGAGAGCCCACATGATATCGCCATGACGTCGACATTCTTGCATCATTACTTTTAAATGGGATTTGCAAGTTCCATTTTCCAATTTCAAAACGATGTTCCATTGCTTTTTAAAGTTTCATATCAAGCGCCCGGAAAACATCCAATGCAAACATCATTTTAGCGACTTCGCAATTTCTTTACGATTTCACTTAAGAAACGTCGTATTTAGTCGTTTAATGGCGTCGTTTTAGCAAAGCTGCAACGATTTCAGTATTACCCCCTTTTAATCCTGTGCTAAAAATATACAAGATGCTTTTGGGACCTCCAAATGACCTCACGTATAGGTCGCCATAATGACGTCGTTTTCTGCGACGTTCGGACAACACGATCAGACGTCACTTTTACGACACGAAATAAAGTTTGATTTACCGGCGCTAGAGAACAACATGTCCGTTGACACAATGTCTGCTTGGTTGTGTGGTTGACGTATCTACAACATCTATAGAATATGGTCTTCCATGCATTTATGTTTTTATCCACCATAGTAATAAGAAGATATCCCACGATGTCAAGGGCATTGCTTGTCAAAAATCCCGCCAATAGACACAACTGTTTGTTAACTCTGACAGGCGATCTGAGCAAATGGTTGGCTCTAAAGTTAACTCCAATCTTCAGTGTTCTTTAGCTCTGAAGTTAACTCCAGTCTCCACTGTTCCTAAGCTCTGAAGTTAACTCCAATCTCCACTGTTCTTTAGCTCTGAAGTTAACTAAAATCTATAGTGTTCATTAGCTCTAAAGGTAGCTCCAACCTCAGTGTTCCTATCTCTGAGTGTGGAAAATAAACTCCAAAATGAATCAAAAGTATTAAGGCTTATTGCTGTTTTACACAGCCTTACGCAGTCACCTGACCGAGAAGACCCAATCAGCGAGTATGACGACATCCACATCAAGCCGTGAACCCGCTGCCAAGTCTATTTCATGGGTATACTGCTCGGCTACTTCTTTTGCAAAACCGGCGGAAAGATTAAAATGTCAAAGGTATCTATAAAATTTACATGTTATTGTTTAAACCAGATCCTGTTCGATAGAGAACTAGGTACGGATTCACAAAAGTTAACTGTACAGTTAACAGATTCCGTTAAGTGCTCCTGTAGGCAACAGAACTTTTGAAAGTTAATAGATTTTAATTTGTGTTATTGTATTTTAATATGTTGTTGATACAGTTTAGATAAATCAGCAGATTTTCCTTGTGTGCTGCACAGTTAACTTTTGTGAAAACTGCGGCTTAAAATATTAGTTTTTTTAGGGAATTTTGATGGGGTATTTAACATTTGCACCTCTGAGTATTGACTAGGGATCGGCATAAAGTCTTGGAAGGGGGAATCATGATTGTCTCGGGATCCCATAGTTAAAACCTCGCCCTGTTCCGAGGCGATCTACATACCGAGAGTCCATGACTAAGTATACCTAGAATAATTGGTGAACAAAACCATTAACGTCTGTTAGCTTTGTGGTTGCTAAAACCCAGAACACTTCCAAAATCACAAAGGCCATAATAACCTGTCTCCTTATACGTCACTTTTTAGAAACAGGCGGCTTATCTCGCCATGTCCAGCACACTAGTAAGTCCCAGGAGCCTCTCATAGACCACGTGGATGCCCATGCATGCCAGTCACTTTTTTGAAACGACCCCTAAATACAACGTTCTTAGGTTGATGTGGTTACCCTCTTTTTAACCAAAAGCTGAGTACAGTTCTGTGAGATTCCCACCTTTTCCGATCAGAGAACTGAATGAAAATTACTTCATTTTAATACAAAATTGGCACTCTGCGTGGACATCGTTTGACCTCAGAATTGCCCTCCTCTCCCCTCTCTGTTTTTTTCGTATACTCATGGTAGCTCACATGATACCAAGTGGTTCCCCGAGTTGTAAGTGCAGCGTTTAAAGTCGGGATTACAGTTCACGGACTGCTTGTGTAGATAAAATGTTTTAGAAGACACCTGGGCAAGTAAAAAGATAGAGGGCAAAAGTTAAGGATAAGGTTAAAACACGCTTTTATATGTGACCGCAAAACCCTGTGAAATATATGCAAATTTTAAACCCCAAAATTAGAAATGAATAGGTCACGTTTAAAATGGGGACACAGATTTTGCAAGTGAAACCAACGTATCGAATTGCGATATCTAGTTTAGGGGTCCAGAACAATCTCCCCGACAATTCCCCCGAACAATTCCCCCGAACAATTCCCCCCGTAGGACAATTTCCCCGAGGACTATTCTCCCTCCCGCTAACTTATTATTATGCTGTGTAAAGTCAAAGTTGTCACTATTTTTGTCACTGAATTTGTGTTCAGCTTGGAAGGTGCAACACAAATAAACTAACACGGCCGTTTTGGAAATCACAAGTTTATTGCCAAAGGTGCGGCGCCCTTCGTCGCTAGCTTTGTGACCTTAACCTTAAGACATTTAAAACAACAACTGTGACAAATCGCACAATAAACTAAGTTATCCTCCAAAGGCCAAATGTAGATAGCTGTATCGTAATGACGAGTAGGACCTATTTTTTAAACTGAAAGATGGTTTGCAAGGCTTGCTTCCACATTTTCCGCCCAAATACGTGCGCATTTCAGGCGTAGTTCCAGCAAGGCGTTAGTGTACTTTTCGTACGCGTTTGACTTCCAGTCACCTTGTGCCTTGATGACCTCGGTTGGTAACCCGCATGCAAGTGCAAACGAGGCACCACCTCTCAGGGAATGACTACTGTAGTCTCTGGGGTTACAACCGGCCTTTCCAAGTAGATCCGATAGGGTGCATTGAAAAGCGGAGTAGGTGAGAGGCACTGAGTTTTCGCCCACACTATAAGACACTTGGGGGGGCTGCATGTGGTTGGTTGGTGTGAAGTATCAGTCGAAAGAGTGCTGTCACCGGGCACAAATAAGAGTCTTCTATCGTTGGTAGTGGGATAAGCAGTTCACCTTTGAAATCCTGCGGAGTTTTTGTGTGTTTGACCCGGAGCGTCGCGGTGTGGCCGTCAAAGGAAAAGTAGCGACAGCACAGATCCTTTCGGCATGAGTGAGAGGTCAGCGTTTTCGTTAGAAGGGTTGATTTCCTGCCGAAGGTGAAAAACCCCACTAGGCAAGCTGTCCAGAAACAGAGCTGATATCCATCACTAGTATCCAAGTATTTGTATACAGCACTAAGTATATCCAATGTAATTGGTAACTTCTGCTTTGGTACGACTACTTTCGTTGTGTCGATCCCCTTGAGCACAGTTCCTAAATGGTAGTCGTCCGTGGGTGAGCTGTAGTTCAGTTCGAGGTGCATATGACGGATGCCTGCCATAAAGCAGTAAACCAACGAAGCGGAGTGTGTACGAGCGAGGTAAGCTGTGCAGCGACACAGTATTATGGGGGAAGCGGGGACCGCTGTATATCCGAAGCTGTGGCAGAAACTTAAGTATGTCCGTACGTGAATAGAGTAAGCAGTGCGCGTATTCGGGGCTATCGTCGCCCGCTTGTATGCTGTCCATTCAATGTCCAATTGCTGCTCTTGCTGAACCATTGCTGTGAAAGAAAACGGACTGCCTTCTGTGACATGTGTAACGCAGGTGCCTAAAAGGTAATACGAGCTAAAGCGTATGTCGCCCTGGGGAGATGATCAAAGCGGCTTAAACTATCGGCCAGTAAGTTTGATTTAGTGTTTATATAGACAGCTATTAAACGGAGATTGCGATAAGCACACGTTACGCGTATGGATCGTAAGATGTCCGATGCCCACACATTACAGATTGAACCTCTATTCACGGCATGCAGGGCTGCTGTATTATCCGTACGCACGATAACTTTTCCATTTTTCCAGATGTATGACCAGCGCTGTATAGCAATGTGAATTGCCGCTAGTTCCTCGCTATTGATATGACTTTGAGCGAAACACGGTGCATCTAACGTCCAGTGAATATAGAACCAGGCCATGACTCGGTTGTTATGGTTGAATCCGTTACTATGTCTGCAAATTCGGGCGCCTCTCTGTCTAAAAAGAGGGATGTGCTATTGAACTGGCTGTCGATTGAGTGGAGATCCACTGTGAGGCGGGTGCGATGGCTGGGGCATTTGAGTTGAGAAATTCTGTCGATGAGACGACGCAAGTATGGCATGAGAGCGTAAATAACCCGAGCAATCCAATTTACTTTGCCTACTAGGGACTGTATCTCGCGTTTGCTTGCTTGTGCTTTCCCCGTCTGCCACGACGTGAGGCTGTTACTGCCGTCATTGAGCTTGTCCTGTGTGATAGAGAGGGTCCCCTCTGACGTGTCGATACGGACACCAAGAAAAGGGAGGCTTGGTGGGCGATATGCATTTTTCCCAGTTAATTGCGAATCCGAGTGATACAAGAACGTGTATCAGTAAGTGCTGGCACTGATAAAGAATCATCAATAAAGCAGATTATAGCGTCGATTCCCATGCGGTGTAAAATCCGGCACACGCTTTGTGTCAAGCGGTGAAAGATCCCTACACTAAGTGAAGCGCCGAAAGGAAGACGGGTATCTACTAAAAGGTGTCACGCGTGTCCACCGTAAAGCGCCACTTCAGCCCAGCAAAAGTCTGTGAGCGCTTGTGAGCGCTTGCTCTATACGCTGATTTTAAGTACACCTTACTCATAAATGTTCCCTCACTGACCATAGATACTGCCGTATCGACTGACACAAAAGTGTGTTTATCTGACGTAGCGAAACCGTTACTTATGCCATTTATCAGGAAATCATAGTCCTCGTCGTTTTCCAGGAGTCGTTTCCAGTTATCTACTTTTGCAGCCAATGGAGGTACTCTATTTCATTCATGTTTGTGCACTGGGTGGGTTTTGTAACATGTTCTGCACACGTGGGCGAAGCGGCATCTGACTCGATCACAGCCCTTCAGCGAGTTGAAATTACGACAAATTTCCTTATCGGATGAAAGTTTGTATGGCATGTGATCTCGTTTACGCTGGTTGCGTGTTGGTTTATCCATTGAGTTTGCAGGGGTGTTCAGAAAATATGTAAAAATACAGAAGTTCATAAGCTCTGAGTCCGGATCACCCCAATGCAAGTCACCTTAAAAAACCTTTGTCCTGTACTCGTAGTCAAAACGCATAACTTGGGCGATAGGATAAACGGATAGGATAAGCGTAAGATTTGATGGCTGCAAAAATTGCCAATTCGCTCCTTTCTACCAGTATATCTTGGATCCACTGCGGGAGCGTAGTATTTTCGGGTGTGTTTCTTTTCGAATTAGACCCCCCGACATTTTCCCCGAACAATTCCCCCCGTAGGACAATTCCCCCGCGGACTATTCCCCCTCCCGCTAACTTATTAGTTTTATTTTACTTTGAATGCCAGAACAAGAATAAAACAACCAGGTATTTGTCATTTCTTTATTTGTAAAATACATTAAAATCAAAAGTGCGAAATTCTTCTGTTTTGAATGAAAGTCTTTTCTGCTTTTCTGTCTTTTAAAACCTGATGTTTTGGGCAATTCCAAGCAAATAGCCAACAATCTGTCGGTTATCGAAGTCGCGGACTATGTGACGAATGCGCTGTGCAGAGTCGGCGTACTGGCGGCGTGGTGGCTCGGGCTAGTGGCCACCCATAATTTGACCGAAGACGACGGTGGTCAGGCTGTGTTGCCTTTTTAATACATCCTGGAAGCGCCATAAGGTCGGATGGTATGACGTCATCGCCGCGAGCATTTTCATGTGGAGGCCTTCTGCGTTATTGTTCGTGCGCGGCAGGTCGGCTTCAGTGCGAGGGTGCATATTCCGCAGCTCGTGCTGGAACTTGAATGCACCGCGAACATTACGGCTGACCCGACCGATGTACGCATCATTAAAGTAGGCTGTAATAGGAGTTGCCTCTTCGCTAAGATGTAACATCTCAAAGGCGTCAACGACCAGCTGCTTGGGGACAGACGCCATCGTGCAAGGCCCTGGATTTCGAGGGCAAACTCCTGGTCTCGGTTATAGTTGTCCTGGAGCCCCTCACGCTGCACCTTTCTGAAAATGTTCTGGGATAGATAATAAAACATCCCTTCACTTCAACCCCAGGAAACGGCTCTTTGATTGCGGCTGTGGCTCCAGCTTCGAAGTCGACCATAGCAGCGGTTAGAGTGATGTGTGGCCGGAGGTCTTTCAGCGCAGCCAGTAGACGACCATACGTCTCCCTTGTCTTGTTGGGCAGCAGCGCGTAATTTGCAACTGAGTACATAAAAGGCAAAGCAACATCTTTGAAAAAATGCAAAGGAAAAAATAAGAAAAATAAAAATGAATTGGGCGAAATAGTCCTTGGAGGAAATTGTCTTACGGGGGGGGGGGGAGTTGACTGGGAGGGGGATTGTCTGGGGAAAATTGTTCCGTTCCCCTAGTTTAGATGTATCTCCGTTATGTCTCTACCTTTATTATTACTAAAATCCATTGAAATAAAGAATAATCGAGCGCACAGCCTCGAACTGGACTAGACTCGGATTGCAGAGGACTATAAGACCTTGGAAACGGAAGTGGAGCAATAGAATGAGGAAGTATTGTTGTTTCGATGACTGTAATTACAACTTTGGTCCCAAATTACAAGTTTTGTGTTATCATGTTTACAAGAAAGTCAGGATTAAATGCAAGATGGCGGTCATTTTAGTTGTTCCGACCTAATCTAAAATCAAATTCGAGTGTGCTTTTTAAGTAGGTCATGTCTCAACTTTGTTCATGATGGGCCAAAAGTTAATAGCTGCTGGTGCTCCTTTTAAATTTTCTCCACCCATACCCAAAATTAAGTCCCAAGCACGATTGGTAATTGGTTAACTTGTGTCTAAGGTTTGTTATTAAGCTGTTTACGAGTACCTCACGTTTTCAAGAAATTGTGAGAGAAAACCAAAGATGGCAGCTGGCAGGAAATCTGTATCCGTGTAAGCATTTTAATTCCTAGCCTTTGTTTGTAATGACATGTTAAATATTGTCAAGTTAATAGACCATTGCAACAGGTGGCCATCTTGAATTTTCTTGTTCACCCCGAAGCCAGCCATGATTCGAAAACCTGTTTCTCATGTGTTAAAGAGAATTTGGGGGAAAAAATTAAATTTAGAATTTTCTACCTATCCAAAGATCCATCCCTATAATGCCTTTTGAAGTGGTTACGTCGTATCTAAAAATTTAAAATGATCGATTGTATTGTTGTCGGCTTAACAAGGAAGTGGTGTAGGTGAAAATCCAATCTGGTGGTCAGCGTGACTTTCAGATTGAGTCAAGATCAAAATTAAAATGACGTGCACTTACCCACTATGATATGTCATCTGTATGTGAAATATCACAGTAAATGGATTATCAGTGTGGACCCAAAAGGGGGGCGATAGACGGACAACATCCAAATCACTAACCTATAGCCAAAAACCTATGGCCCTATAAACTATAACACAAAACTTATAACCTCTAAGTAAAGGCACAGTATTTCGGAAATCGTTAATTGAAGTCATTCAAAGCATGCCATTTAGGCTAGCGGTTGATCTAATAAACCCTTGTCAGCATAACGTCTTTCTTGCAGGTGGTTGTAGTGCTGGGCTGGCTCGTTGGAGCCACCATGTGGTTTATGGCGTCATACTTCTAAACAGCTACAGGGTGTGATGGATATTATTACACACAGTGTAACAACTGGGGTGAAGCACTGCAGGTGACATTAGTTATATGATTTGTTTAACGACATGGCCGATCCCTAGCGGGATACACTGTATTAATGCATGCCAACGGCAAAAAAGTGGCTCAACAGTTAAAATTTAGTGAAAGGATATTTTAATTTAAATTGGTGGCTTATGAAGGGGGTAGAAATGTGCTGAAGATGGGGGAAGGGGGGAGCTGGAGGAGCAGATACCAGTAGAAAAGCTGGGGGACAGTCAAACTGGTGTCCCGAGGAGGGTCGGTGTCCCCCACAGGGTCAATTAGTAACATATGTGTTGCCATGTCTGTGCAAAAAAAAAACGCGGAGAAAGAAGGGTAGAGGGTACCATTTCGTTAAGGGGGGAGGGGGCGGGGGTAAGTTTTATTCAGTCCTCTTCTTTCCGAAATTGTCTTTCCGTTTTATTACAAAGAGTTCATTTTTATTTTAGCACTCCGCGTTTAGGAATTTTTAAAACGTCATGGACACGCATGGTAACCAGTTGGTACGTTAGTTCCACCCGCTCCCTTCGCCCCCCACCCGCCATCCCCACGGGGGTCAAAGGATGCCAAAATTTATGGCGACGTGTGACGTTGCAGGTGACGTATAACACCCTTCAGCGACCTATGTGGGGCGTCTGGGTCTGCTGGCTAATCACAGCGTGCACTTCCGGATACGCAGGTTTTTTTTTATTAAATTAAAAACATTGCTTATAAAATATGATTTCTTAATATTTGCATTTACACGCCACCGAGTGAAGATCCACATGTTGAGTTCTCACATCTAAGATACCAAAATAGAAGTTTTCAAGTTTTATGGAATTCTTGTTTTCCCCAGGTGTTTCATTGCTACGCCAATCATAATGTTTCTACTTCTCAACCAATCAGCAGTGAGATCATTATGTACCAATCAAGGATTTTTGTGGGGTTGCATTACAGGAGTTATCAACACTTTCCTGTCGTGGAGTTTCTTTGCGCCGTTGTCCAGGCTAGCGTACTTGTGTTACCTCATTCACATCGTTGTTATACTTATGTACTACTTCAGTACACCCGTGCAGTTATACTTCACGCATCTTAACATGGTGAGTATTTACGTTTCACTCCAGCCTTCACTTTTTGAGTAACCATCCTCCCTTACGTATGTGCATTAAAATACGTAAACAAAATGTTCGTCATGTTCTGTACATTGTTTTGAGATTTGGCAGGAATGTTCCCGGATAGTTCCTCCACAGCGTGTTATTTCTGTAGTTATCTACTTGTTTCGTTTTTGCCAAAACACTGACCGAACAAAAATCAGAAAACACAAAAATACTATCGGGAGTTTCCGGTTTCTAAACGGAAACTCAACATTTGAGAGTCTCATACAGAAACCAAATAGAAGACCCAGGGGCTTCTTTTCGGAATCACTTTCCAACTAGACCCATTTCGCTACCGAGTAGCGAAAATTACACTTTGGCGGCCACAAAAAATGCGATCCTGAACTCTTAATATGCAGAACTGATTATAAACGAGAAGGTGAAAGTCACCAAGGAACTTCTTCCCTTACAACTCCTCTTTTAGGTCCAAACGTTATCAAATAATATAAAAATCACTCTCTAACCGTTTTCGAAAAAAAATGGTCAATTTCGTCTTATGACGTTGACGTTGGCCGAAGAGGTCAAGGTCACCGATCGAGGTACCTTTCACGCAATGTCTTTTAGGTCCAAAGAGTAGAAAATAAACTCAAAATCGCTCTACTACTAACCGTTTTCGAGATACTGAGTCACTTCTGGTTTTTGATATTGACCATGACCGAGGAGAACAAGGTCGCCGACCTACAAAACAGTATACGCTTATTATACGTATTTAGTATCTAAAATGCATGGGCAAAATGGGCACCTTTTCTCGGAAGCATAGTAAACGTGTAAAAATATCCGCATTTCTAGAACCATATATTATACGTATAAAATGCTTGGGAGAAAAAGATGCTCATATTGAATCCGCATATTATACGTATATTTTCCCACGTATAATATGCGCATATCAAGGAACGTTTATTACACATATATACTGAAGGACAAAAGAAAGTTCGCACATAAAAACCCAAATATCTCCAAAACCTATGGATATTTTTTTTTCGTAAATTTTTAGCATCAGATTATAAACAGAAGTTGTAATCATCGTTATTTTTTCATGCGGGTGTGGTTATTTATTACGGATTTGTAGGCATTCAAGCACGGTGCCATATTACTCAACATAAGTCAGTATCGGCTCAATATTGAAAAATTATAAAATTACACACGTGGTCATCCAATATAACTGCATATGTAAACGCAGTAAATCGATGAAAACAACGGAGAACTGAGATGCCGCGAATACCGTAAAACTGTGGCGACCAGGCTATTGGCATGCTTAAAGCTGGTGCTTCTGCTCAGTTCGTTGCCAGACGTTTCGGGTGCAGTAAAAGAGGAGTAGAGAAAACTCCGAAGACATATCGGGACACTGGATCAATCAAAGACCGACCACGTAGTGGCAGACCGCGTGTGACCACACCTAACCAGGATTGCCGGACGACTAAGCTGAAGCTATCATAAAATAGCTATCAGAAAATAAGGCCCATCAGAAAATAAGAATTTCGAAAATAATTCGCGGAAGTCTTAATTCGTAAATATAAACACTATGTATCAAACAGGTAGTAATATTGTTCTGATGTTGTTCTTAGGTTAGACTGGTCCTCATGCACCAATCGGCAAGAATAGCAGCAACCATTCCATGGCGGTACCATATCATTCAAATGATGTGTAGACCAAATGAGACATAAATAGTGTTAATAATTTATTGCTAAGAAATGATTATGTTGAGATAAAATAGTTTTATTAGTTTATTATGAAGTGGTTATGTATTTGTTACAGTGGATATAAATTATGGTTAAAATAAAAAAGAAATGTTTATAGCAAAAATGATTATAGTAAAAATCGAATGTTTATAGTAAAATCGAATTATGTTAATATAAAAAAGGTTTACCGTATGTATTTATTTTCTAGTTGATAGACTGACGAATTATTTAAATGAGCAATTGTGAATATATTAACATTTTTGTGATTTGCAAAGTCTGTGTGATGTCTATAATAAATATAAAATTGTGAGGAAATAAAGAAGAATACCCATGCGTGTTCATTTTCTTGTTCATAGATTGGTAAAAAGAAATAAACAGCGAAGTTTCAAAAACAGTTTTATTAAACATATAAGCAAAAATTCATCAACTGCAATCAGGATATATTAAAATAAATAACGCGAATTCTACTGAAGAACTCAAAAAGTATTTGCAATAAAAACAACTTATCGCTACATATCTGACGTGTTTGCGTGTTTATTTTGTTGGTCATAGATTGGTGAAAAGAAACGAATAGCAGTTTCAAAAATAGTTTTATTAAACATCTAAGCAAAAATTCATCAACGGCAATCAGAATATAGTAAAAAATAAATAACAATGCAAATTTTACTAAAGAACTCAGAAAATATTTAAAATATAAAGAACTTGTCGTTATATATCTTACCACTAAATATTTCAAACGCTATAACCTGTCTTGCCAGATGGGGAACAAAATTTAATTTCATCTCATAGGCTAAGCATTTTGCCATAAAACAAATAAAAGGGCCACAGCTTACAGTGTCTGTCTGTGGGAGAAAATCCTGTCTCTCACTGAAGTACCTCACTTTCCACATTTTTGAATTTTCGGGCTTGGCATTTTGAATGAGGCTTGCTTGACACATAAATTGGATCAAACAACTAAGAATATTATCGTGTCGCGAGCCTGCCGAATCACACACAGTTATAACTTTCTCTCTAACGTGCACCACAAGAAGGATCCAATGCATGTAAACTGGAAAATATATAGTTCTAAAATCAAAAAGGGATTTTGGAGAAAACGATTGAAATTTGTAGAATTGTGGTTGACTCGGATCACTGTTAACAAAGAATACTTGATTGAACCATCCAGCAGGAGCCGCTAAGGCTTTCTTCGGAGAGGAATTTGATAATAATTCAAAGTATATACTGAGAGAATCAGACGAGAACCACTTGTTGAAGTTAAGAATATCCCTCAAAATTCCTTCGTGCACCTGATAACCGCCAATTTTACAACAAAATCCACCGAAGTTATTGTTAAACATTTTGAGCGGGGTAGATGGAAGAGAATTTATATTTTGAAAACACGATTTGCCAATCTTGTTCCTGACCGAGCAGCTAAATCTATCTAGGATTACAATGGTGGAGTGACAATCACTGATGTAATTATCAAGAACTTCACGAGTTACATGCTTTTTGTTACCTGAGAGATCAACTTCTTCATAAAAAACCGCTGCTGATGAGTCGCGTGACCTCTTGACTAGAGCCTGAGAAAACTTATCAGATTGAAACAAAATGGAACCAACTTCAAAAATATCAGTGGTTTGAGGATAGCTGTCCTCTATCAACTTACTAATATCAAAAATGTTGTTGATGGATCCCAAAGTTAACTTCCCAGTGACATTAATCAAAAGACTGTTTTGTACCACTCTAATATAAGGGTAATTTATACCCATCTGCTTTTTCCAATAATCGCACCTTAAACAGAGCCTAGTTAAAGCTAATTCACTTTCGATAGCGTCTATAATAGAATTTTGCGTAAGAACCGTGATTTTTAGGCTTTGTATTACCTTTCCCCATTCAAAAGTCCTTTCACAACAGCACGCCAAACCGTTCCAAGAATGCATACCAAAAAGTGTGTTTTGAGGTCTATCAGGCTCGAGTCTCTTTACCTCAGCCAAAAATTCCAATAGATTGGACATATAGCTATAAAGATCAATGACCAATGAGCTACCAAATTTTGCAAACAATTCCGAATGAACTTTTTGAGACAAAATTTCAAAATCGTGCTTTGTTTTTGAAGCTTTAAGACCCTTTACAATTTCTATTTGGCGTATATTCCCTATTTCTACATCGACATTTGCAATGAATTCTACATTATCCTGCATCTTTAATTGAGTAACTGATTTACTATTTGAAAAAGCTTGCAGAAGAGGAATGACGTAATTTGGAATGGAAAGAATGTGATCACATTTTTCGTAAATTAAAAGATATGCTCCTTTTTGTAACGAAATATCAAAATTTCCGTTTAGCAATTCACAGTACGGATCGTCTAGATCATTCAGATAGGAAATGGAAACTTCAACAGCAGCTCTGGTTATAACAGCGGCCGTATAATGCCCGCTATTTGAGCACCCAGAATGCAAAACAAGAGATTTCAGCCCGTAAGTAGTATTTTCAAACCCATGTTTTTCATTGAAATTTGTAAACTCTTCAATCGCAATTGGCCTCGAGTCTTTAACTGGTTTGCCATTTTTTCTGAATAATTCTTCTTACTGTTATCAAGATAGTATTTTGGATTTTTGTGAATTTGGTTTTAAACGTGACATTTGATGGGCTTTTAATTGACACATTGCAGTACCTTTTTCGTCACCACAGTGAAAATCAAGAAGAGTTTGTATAGACGAATTATTTCCAATTGGTGCCAATTCGATGAAATGTTCAGGAACTTTTGTAACTGTTGTATTACCACAACTATCACACGTCATGGACCTTTCAGCAGAGGTGAAATAACCTATTTCCCTTATCAGAGGTCCCACAACACGAAAATAAAATTCGTGAGGGTCATTTTGAGAGCCATCGGTAAAAATCTCGGGTAGTCTCCCACGATTTGGAACGGCATGCAAAGAGTTCAAAAAGCAAATTATCTGGTAAAATAGCTCTGTTATTAGTTTTAAGAAAAAACCAAATTTTTAACAAATTTCTCATTGGTCAGGACAGATTTCGATAGTTTATCTTACAAAAAATACTGGTTACCATATCAGTTTGAATCAAAGCTTGCGTTATGGCAGAAGTGACCCGCCGAAATTTTTACGGCTAAAGTAGTGTACCTATAGCGTCTATCTTTATGCCAAATAACAGTTTTCAAATCGGTCGAATAAAATCTCCAGAGCAGAAAATATACCATTTTCGCTTATTTTCTGATGGGGGTGGGGACCACTCAAAATGGCCCATTACGGCCCAGGGGTGAAGTGAGACGCACTTTTGACTACGGTGTTTTATTTCCGTATTAGTGACACGTTATTACACTAAATTTCTTCAGCCAAATCGGTCGAATAAATAATCTGGACCCGTGTTTCCATGTTTATATGTACAATATACAGGCCCCGGAGTCGGGCTTTGCACCCTCCCACCCCAGAGGGGAGGTGACCCGCCGAAATTTTTACGGCTAGAGTAGCGTACCCATAGCGTCTATCTTTATGCCAAATAACAGTTTTCAAATCGGTCGAATAAAATCTCCAGAGCAGAAAATATACCATTTTGGCTTATATACTGATTGGGGTGTGGACCAGTCAAATTACAACTCCTGGGTAAGAACTTCGTAAAAACATGAAGGACTCAGCAATCAACACCTTTGTTGGGATCGTTGGACAGCTGCTGATATCATTCGTTCCGAAATGGATTGCCGCTATCTTCGTGTTGTTGTTCAGCCGCCCGAATGTCGCTGTGACTTGCTTCCAGAGGTGGTCCCATTGGCGTTTTTCGGGGTAGAAGATAGTGCAGCCACGGGATGCAAGGACTGGGTAATCTACAAAACCCAGATTCAAAAATCCTGCAACAATACTGTCTCCAATAACTGCTTCCATGATAACGTAGTTGAATATATTCCTCTTTTACATGGCTTTTTATACTGGAATTCTCAATTGCATTTCAGTCCAAAAACATTTCATTGGCTGTAACAATTTAATCACTCACCGGAGCAGATGCAGCCCATTGGTTCTCTTTAATTGCAGTTGTGAACAGTTCATCGTAGCACGAAAACTCAGGAGAACCAATTGCAATTATACCAAACATCCCATGCGAAAAGAAATTTAACTAGTTACTACGCAACGCGTTTGAATTGCATTTTATGGTGACATATGTGAATATTGAATGATTGCAATTTGCAGTAATGGTCACACGATTACACATTTACCGGCCGCTATTAACCCTAACATGAACATGCATTTCTTGTAAAAAAAGAAGACTCGGTCCTGAATTGTCATATTCACTATAGCATGCATTTTTTGTAAAAAAGTAAGTATTTGTGAAACACACAAAAAAAGACTCGTTCCTGAATTGTCATATTCACTATAATGCACATGTGTCACCACCGGAGGACGCGATATCGCCGCATAAAAAATCGTTATGTGCGCACCCTGCAGGAGTCGATCCTACAATGACACTGGCATAAAGCAATTAAAATTACTTCAGTTATTTCAATATATCCATGCGTGACATGATAGATTTTAAAGTCTATCCTCATTTCAGGCACCAAGGAATGAGAGCCAAGTTATAGTCATTCCTCATAACTTTAACATATACTTTTTAATTGCAGTTGTGAACAGTTCATCGTAGCACGAAAACTCAGGAGAACCATTTGCAATTATACCAAACATCCCATACGAAAAGAAATTTAATTAGTACCACGCAACGCGTTTGAATTGCATTTTATGGTGACATATGTGAATATTGAATGATTGCAATTTGCAGTAATGGTCACACGATTACACATTTACCGGCCGCTATTAACCCTAACATGAACATGCATTTCTTGTAAAAAAAGAAGACTCGGTCCTGAATTGTCATATTCACTATAGCATGCATTTTTTGTAAAAAAGTAAGTATTTGTGAAACACACAAAAAAAGACTCGTTCCTGAATTGTCATATTCACTATAATGCACATGTGTCACCACCGGAGGACGCGATATCGCCGCATAAAATATCGTTATGTGCGCACCCTGCAGGAGTCGATCCTACAATGACACTGGCATAAAGCAATTAAAATTAATTCAGTTATTTCAATATATCCATGCGTGACATGATAGATTTTAAAGTCTATCCTCATTTCAGGCACCAAGGAATGAGAGCCAAGTTATAGTCATTCCTCATAACTTTAACATATACTTTTTAATTGCAGTTGTGAACAGTTCATCGTAGCACGAAAACTCAGGAGAACCATTTGCAATTATACCAAACATCCCATACGAAAAGAAATTTAATTAGTTACCACGCAACGCGTTTGAATTGCATTTTATGGTGACATATGTGAATATTGAATGATTGCAATTTGCAGTAATGGTCACACGATTACACATTTACCGGCGGCTATTAATCCTAACATGAACATGCATTTCTTGTAAAAAAAAGACTCGGTCCTGAATTATCATATTCACTATAGCATGCATTTTTTGTAAAAAAAAAATAAGTAAGTAGTTGTGAAACACACACACAAAAAAGACTCGTTCCTGAATTATCATATTCACTATAATGCACATGTGTCACCACCGGAGGACGCGATATCGCCGCATCAAAAATCGTTATGCGCGCACCCTGCAGGAGTCGATCCTACAATGACACTGGCATAAAGCAATAAAAATTACTTCACTGGAAAAGTTATTTCATTATATCTATCCATGGGGGGGGGGGGGATGGTGGATTTGCGATAAATTCGAAAACCAAATGTATACTGACATGCCTTTAAAACTGAGAAACTGATTTGATGTCATATTTTGGCCAAAAGTTTAACACCTGTAGTTTTTCAGAACATCTGAAACATAAAATGTACCGATTTCACTGAAACGAACTTTTCCTGTGACGAACACTATAGAGAATAATATGACTGTGGCCGTATTCACGAAAGTGTAAGTTTAAAGTTAGAGACAATCTAAGTGCAAAAATGTAAGAGTAAGCTTATATTCCCGTTGCATAATTTGCATCAGCCAACAGACGAGTTTGTAATTTAACCAATTACGATGTGCTGGTCAATTTGAATGTTCCTTGCCTTGTATACGAGTATAGTTCTACGAGTACACTCGTATATTATCTTCTAACATGTATTATGGCCGTGTTGTTGATCTATTTACTTCCGACACATGTAAGTATCGTTCTGTTCGAGAAGATATGTTGTGCACTCAATTCTTGTGCCAACAGACAATTATCAATAGGATTAGAGTAATTATAATCCTCCGTTTTGTTTGATTGTTAATTATATATGTCGCGTCGTCCCTAAATAATGCATGGTCATAAGAATTACTATAATTGGTATTTCTATTGTTTATAATAGTTATGGTATGTTTATAATTGTAAAACCCTTTTGTTACTCCTTTGATTGTTGTCACCTGTTTGTTACCCACTCTTATAATAAGTGTCTTTGTTAGGATCTACAAGTATATAAGCTATGGAAAATAATATACGGAAGAATCTAGAAGCGAATATCTGACTGATAAAACGTTGATTGAGAAATTATATTAATTATAAACTCGGATGTATGTTATGTTGTGGATATTCGATCATGTATGGTACGTGACTATCGTTCTAAAGTCTAATAACCCATATGCTTATCTTGGCGTAATAGACCTCGGTACACCCTACTGCACTTAGTATATTTATATCAATAAACACTTGTTATTTCATTTAATCATTCTTTTTAATTTATAAGGAAGTGACCCGCTGTGAGTCAAAAACGGCTCACAGAGGTGTACTTCATATGGTGGAGATTTGCAGTGTAATTACGCCTTGAAATCATAATAATAATTATTTCACAAAATACACTACAAAATAAAAGAAAGAAACATTTAAAAAAAAAGAATGGCACAATTATTTTGTCCATATTTACAGAAATAAACAAATAAGCAAATAAAATCAGTGTCATTAGTGAAGTGAGGGCCAGTAATGCTCTTCACATGAAACCGAATTTACAGAAAAGAATAAATTCATTTCTTCTATTTAAAAGAAAAGCCACAATATTCTGCAAAGCAGTGACGGTGCTGCTCATTTTAAAGTGGGGGGAGACATTTGACGCCCTTGAAAACACTTTTATATTCTAGCTAAATTCGTTTTTGCACAGCATAATTACTTGCACACCAACGGTGTTCATATTTCATAAGTCGATTTGTACCAGCAATTTTGGCAAGCCGAATGGAACTTGTTCTACAAAACTTTGTATAATATGTATACAGCATAGAACATACTAGCCTTTTAAAATTGTAATTAGCAAAATGCAATAATTACTAATAATAATATCATCTATATTGCCAATACTTTACTGTGTTGTTTATCACAGTTAAGGCTTCTCGCACAACAGTGGTGATCATAAAGTTTTTATATTTGTTGTCTTTTTCTTAAACTAAACTAATTAACCATAAAGCATATGAAATGTCACAAATACAGACCACGGCTACACGCGCAACAATAGTGGTCATAAGTATCAATCACAACAAATCCCAAAACACAATATAGTTCGTTTGGACTAGCAGTGTTGACATGGGAAACACATCAACACAATGCTTCATCACCATGGATTTCTTTTAACATCCGAATTGTCTCTACATCCTTATCATGCAGCTCGCACAAAATTTTAAAATGCCAATTTTATATCTGGCAAAGGACTTCTTCTGTTTCTTGAGGGTGCTGATATGTTGAGTTGTTTGGCCATGGATTGATTTGTTAAGCGTGGTTCAACAAGTGACTTCAACATTTGATTTCTTTGCTTAGATTACCTTTTATTCTGATTTTACAGTCGTTTCAAAGGTAAAATTTTCAGCTGTTGTTAAGTAATCACTTTGTTGCTCGAATACCGCCTTATCATGTCTAACGTCAAAATGTCCTACATAAACCAACATCAAGATACCCCGTTCGAACGTTGGCAATGTCCGCTTAAAGAGCCGATAAAAGTACCTCTCCCAAAATATTTTTCTGGGTACTCCAAGGAGGATGGAAAAACATGGCTTAAGTATTTAGAGCTATTTCATCATTGTAGTGGAATAGGACCAGACATTGCACCACGAGTTTTTCCAGTTTTCTTAAAAGACCTAGCGCTTCAGTGGTTTGATAATCTTCCAGATTTCGTCAGTTCAGATTATGTTCTGCTAAGAGAGGCATTTCTCGATAGGTTTCACAATAAAGTCTACACTTTCAGAGATGGTCTCGATGAACTTTACGGAATGTCTATTGACAGCGATTCTACTGACGTAGATTGGGACGATTTCGTTTTTAGACATGGTACTGTGTGTGATAGGCTTGGTTTTTCACAAGAATTCCAAAGAGTTCAGAGCTTTATTAGTCTAATGCCCCGGGAAATAAAGCCATGGTTGTATGCTGGTGTCTACAATGACACAAACAGTTGTGCCAGAAGTGCGAAACATTTCTTCCAATCGCATATGGCGAGGACAGCTTCATCATCGGAACCAGTATGTCCTGTTAACAGGGTAGAAGCAAACTTGATTCACGAATATACCAAAAAGCAATATCAACCAAAGAAAACTTATGAACGAAAACAAAATAGAAAAAAGGCTGGAAGGTTCCGTGTACAATCTGTGGTTCAAATAACCATCACAAAGACCAGTGTCATGTTACTACTAAACCAGACACCAATGATGCAAGCACTCAAACCAAAAATGCAAACACACACCTAACAACAAAAACTGCACATACATATCAAACACCTACAGTTTGCCCCATTCTTGATCTGAGTGACAGCTCACACATAGCAGTAAAATGTAGTGACGAGGTTGAACTACATACTCTTTTGGACACCGGAGCCAATTGTAACTGCATCAGTGTTGAGGCTTTCAAGCGCCTTAGGCAGTGTGACAAAACGGATGTCGAATGTTCCAAATTCAATCATGCACAGTCGGCCGGTGGTGCCCCTTTGTCTATAAAAGGAACTTCAACAATTTCGTTTCACCTCAAAAACTCCAGCTTCCGAGTTAATGCGTATGTGATAGAAGGTTTGGTTGTTGATTTTATTTTGGGAAGAACATTTCTTGAAGATCAGGGTGCAGTTATAGATTTTTCTAAGAGCACCATAAAACTGAACGATAAATACACGCTGGTCGTATCCGATGAGTGCGTTGCCGATCCGCAGACCCAAAAAGTTGTTTATGTTGATGTCAAAGGGAGCATCCCTAATGCAATCGACGGTCTAGCCCGTCCAAACCACAGAATACAAGCTCTCGGCCTATTTATGGCAAACACACTTAACACTTCAAAGAACAACAAGATACCAATACGTTTGATGCACCCTTTAAAATCACCAATTAAACTTAAGGCAAAAACAAAAATAGGAACTTTTAGTCCTCTCAGCTCAGCTGATAGCATTAGCCTCGTGGAAGATACGGATCAAATCAAAGACTTACCATTTGTGAACATTGTCTCTGATGGTAAAGCTAAAAATCAAACAAACCTTGGAACTGAAAAACATAAAAATTCAACCTCCATACATCATCACAATCTAAGCTTTGAGGAGGCTCGGGCAAAGCTTAAGGACTCTATTGATCTGAGTCAGTCAGGTCTCACTGATGTTTAAAAAGATCAGCTACTTGACGTTCTTGCAGACCGTCGAGAAGCATTCTCGCTAGATGGTGAACTAGGCAACTGCAAACTAATAAACCATGAAATCGCTCTAAAGCCTGGAACAAGACCTATTTATCAAAGACCTTATCGCTACTCCATGTTTGCAAATGACGAGGCACGGAAACACGTAGCTGGCTTGCTAGAAAAAGGTGTTATCGAACCTAGTACATCTCCTTGGTCTTCTCCAATTTGCATTGTCACCAAGCCACGATCTGATCCAAATGCTCCCATTGAAACAAGGATGACAATCGATTATAGGAGGTTAAATGATCAAACGCTGCCTGATGTCCACCCTTTGCCACGGCTCGATGATACACTCGATAGAATTGGTTCCCAAAAACCAGTCTTCTTTAGTTCAATCGATCTTCTTTCTGGGTTCTTTCAAGTTGAGCTGGACGAGAAAAGTAGGCCTTACACAGCATTTTCTTTTGAGGGAGGACATTATCAGTTTACAAAATTAGCGCAAGGTTTGAAAAACTCACCAGCATCTTTTTCTCGGTTGATGCAACTCATACTCACAGGACTTCAATACTTTATCTGCCTGTGCTATATCGATGATATAATCATATTTTCGAGCACGTTTGAGGAGCATTTGAAACACATTAGTCTGGTTCTTGGAAGTCTGATTAGTGCCAATCTCAAGGCTAAGCCGCAAAAGTGTCAATTTGCTAAGAAGGAGGTCAAGTTCTTGGGCAACATTGTTTCGAAAGATGGAGTTAAGCCAGACCCTGGGAAAATAAGCGTGATTAAGGATATGAACCCGCCGAAGAACAAAGAGCTCCGTCGGTGTCTAGGTCTCATGGGTTTTTACAGAAGGTTTGTCCCTCACTTCCAGCTTTATGCATCTCCACTTTACAATCTGTTGAGGAAGGATAAGAAATGGGAATGGACAACGAAATGTCAAGAAGGTTTTCAAAATCTGAAAGATTCCCTGATAAATGCTCCAATTCTTGGATATCCCGATTTCAGCAAACCTTTCATTGTTTATACTGACGCATCTATCGATGGTCTTGGTGCTATGTTGGTTCAAGAGCAGCAATTTGAGGGCAAAACAATCCCAAGGGCTCTATGGTACTCTGGTCGTTCACTTAACAAGCACGAGAAAAAGTACAATATCAGTGATCTTGAACTCACTGCCATTTTTTACGCAATTCAGCAATACCGTCCATACTTGCAATACAACAAAGTCGTTTTCTACACAGATCACAAAAGTCTTACTACTCTTATGAAATGCGAACACCCTACAGGGAGACTCGGTAGAATTCATCAAGCTCTTACAATGCTGAACTACGAGGTTATACATCTCCCTGGTAGCAAAATGGCTCATGTAGATGCCATAAGTAGGTTTCCACATTTAACTTTGCCAAAAGAACACGAAGACGTTGTCGAACCCGATTTTGTTGATCCACCGCTTGTCGAACCAAAATCGAGTGCTGATCTTAAGGTTTTTGCAGTCAATGCTAAGGCCCAAAGTTTTAGATCTAAGTTGACCCAAGAGAGGAAGAATCATGAACTTAACAAATTCAACTTTTCAAGGGAACACATTAATCGTCTTATTACTTTACAGTCCAAAGATCCTGAAATTACGGATCGGTTGAAGCTTATCGAGGAGCAAGAGTTGGATGTCCCTCCCGAGCGTTTTAAGAAACTGCTCGCAAATATCGACGATTTCATTGTTGAAAACGGCGTTTTATATAGAGTTCATTATCAACCAAGGTCCAAAACACGTTCCAAGGCAGAGAAATGCGTACTTCAGATTGTCGTTCCTGCAGAGTTGCGTCACGAGGTCATGCGAGAACTGCACTGTGATGTGCACTTTTCATACATGAAGGTTTGGTACAAGGCTCAGGAGAAGTACTGGTGGCCCGGTATGTTTAAAGACATCAAATCTTTCTGCGAGTCATGCGTGCAGTGTCAGCAAGCAAAAGGATCTCAAAAACGGCCTCCTCTAATTCCAATAGAAAGTAACTTTCCTTGGCAAATCGTTGGTGTTGATATAACAGAACCACATGTTATCTCGCAAAAAGGGAACAGATACATTTTGGTCTTTGTAGATCTTTTCACAAAGTTCGTTGTTGCTAGGGCCATTCCAAATATGAAAGCTGAAACTGTAGCAAAAGTGTTTTACGAGGATATTATTTGTCGATTCGGTGCCCCACAGAAGTTATTATCTGATCGTGGTGCGCAATTTTTGTCCTCGCTAATGAAGTTTACTCGAGAGTTATTCAGCGTTCAAGGTCTTTTCACTTCCGCTTGGAATCCACGCTGCGACGGGATGACAGAACGCTCAAATCAGACAATCATGAAATGTCTAACGCACATCATGACAACTGGGATGAACGCTTATCTTCAGCTGTGTTTGCCTACAATACCACACCGTGCTTTCGTTCTACGGACTATACTCCGTACTACCTTTTGTTTGGTCGCCACTGCAAAGGTCCTGCCGACCTCAGGCTTGTGATTCCTGAAGATGTTCCTCATAACATTCAGGACTACGTCACTACTCTAGTGAACAGCCTAGACGAACCTTGTACCATGGCCCGTGAGAACATTCGGGAGCACCAAGCTAGCATGAAAGAATACTTTGATAGGAGTGCACAATCCTGCAGACCACAGGAAGGTGACAAAGTATTTCTTTATATTCCAGTGACTCCTAAGCACTTGTCACGCAAATTGCGCCATCCTTGGTGCGGCGGCTACGTCATCCACCGGTTTTTAGGTCCAAACACAGTCAAGCTTAGAAAGCTAAGCGACGGTAAAATACTGAAAGCACCAGTAACTGTCAAGCGTTTGAAGAAATGTATAGATCCTCAGGAACGCCCTCAACAAGTTTTGGCAAATGACATTTTCCCCGCATTGGACGAATTAACTGATGACGACATCCCGGTCGATAACTTTGCTCCATTCATGGCTGTTCGTCCCGGTGAAACCTCGGACATTGAGGAATCGTTACACGATGTCCCCATTTCCTCTCAACAACCTTCTCAAAATCAATTTGTAAGTGTAGAGAAAGTTCTTGCTGGAAGAAAATATAAAGGAAAAGTTCAATACAAAGTAAGATGGCAAGGATACGGTCCAAAAGATGACTCATGGGTGAGTGAGGAAGATGTAAATGATGTCCTTCGCGAGTTCGTTGCTAGCAATAACCTACCGAAAAGGCGAAGAAAAAGGAGATCGTAGATTTATGTATTTATGTATTATGTATTGCTTTACTTTCTGTCGGTATATCGATGCTTACGATATAAGATACATATTGTACGAGTTGAACTGCTAAAATTGTTACATAAACTTCGGCTCAGGTTTGATATTATGCCAGAGCCCCTCAAACTGTAAAAGTGTGAAATTAAATGTCGGCATTATGAGTAACTTAAAATATGTAGCTTACAAATTGGTAATATAAATCCAAATACAAAGCACTAATCGCATATTTAAGATACCATATTGTATCATTTGCGGGTTCCGTTCAGACGTTTCTTTCTGCAACGACCTATTCTGTGCAAAGATACAAAACATGTTGTACATTGTATTCTACAGCTTTTATTTTCTAACCATGCTTATTTGGTGCTAGCTCAGCCTCAAGATAAACTTATGTTGTTAAACATACATGTTTTGTGTCGAAATACATCTGCACCTTCTTTCGGAGTATTCGACCTAATTATTGATCTTAGCATTTCCTTAACTATATTGATTTTGCAAGTAATTTTTTTTGCAAAGAAATCAGGTGCATATAAATACTATTTCATTATCTTCAATGTAGTTAAATCTGTCTTATATGTATCATTTTGTGCAATTATCAATAATGGTCAAAATTTGTATATACTCTATAGGAGAAAACATTTCTATTATTAAGGCGCATTATTTGTCTTCACATGTTTACATTTATTCACATGTTCATTTACTCATTTATTCTTTTAAACAGTTTGTTCATGTGACTTTTATAAGTGTTTCAGAAAAATGGAAAGGTGCTGCTATGTTGCGTACCGCGCATACCGATGATTGCATTGTTTTTTTATGCTCTTGGCTTCATGTAAAATAGTATCTCCATGGTGGAAAGTGGCAAGAGAGAATGTTGTGAGAGAATGTGTTGCAGAGTGAAAGCTCTGAAAGTATCAAAATTTTAAACCCGGGCCGGATCCTTTTCGATCAGGATGTGTCTGTGCCACCCGAAACCACGGAGATCCATTTAAAATTTCAATAAGTTTCTTAAGAAATTTAAAAAAAGGGAAACAACGACTCAAGCTGTAGCAGACGAGACGTTTCGAACGGCTTACAGTCTTCGGAATACACCAGTTCCCAGGCATCAGGAACCAATCAGCCTGCGATTTGTAATTTTATACCGTTGAAAAAGCAACAGATGCTCGAACAAGTGATACAGAATATCGGACATTTGCTTGATTTTACATCTCTGCGGAAAGAAGCTCGCCTGTTGTGCATCGGGCATGCCATCTTATAGAAATTCTCTTTATATACTAAAGACGGTGTTGCAGAAACAAGAATATTTTTTTAACGCTACGCTTGCAATAAGAACATTTTTACCTACTGCATTTTCTACATTTATGATTTTCTCGGCTTCATGATAAAAAATCTGCCGGGTAGTATTTGATATTATTTGTATGCCATGTTGCAATGTATAAATATTAGCATTCTTGTCTAAAATAGTTCAGTCAAAGGACATATGACAAAATTTAAACTTAGATATTTATGTTTAACTAAATTTGCAATTTAGTCATAAAGTGGGGGGAGATGTTGTGCACTCAATTCTAGTGCCAACAGACAATTATCAATAGGATTAGAGTAATTATAATCCTCCGTTTTGTTTGATTGTTAATTATATATGTCGCGTCGTCCCTAAATAATGCATGGTCATAAGAATTACTATAATTGGTATTTCTATTGTTTATAATAGTTATGGTATGTTTATAATTGTAAAACCCCTTTTGTTACTCCTTTGATTGTTGTCACCTGTTTGTTACCCACTCTTATAATAAGTGTCTTTGTTAGGATCTACAAGTATATAAGCTATGGAAAATAATATACGGAAGAATCTAGAAGCACATATCTGACTGATAAAACGTTGATTGAGAAATTATATTAATTATAAACTCGGATATATGTTATGTTGTGGATATTCGATCATGTATGGTACGTGACTATCGTTCTTAAGTCTAATAACCAATATGCTTATCTTGGCGTAATAGACCTCGGTACACCCCACTGCACTTAGTTTATTTATATCAATAAACACTTGTTATTTCATTTAATCATTCTTTTTAATTTATAAGGAAGTGACCCGCTGTGAGTCAAAAACGGCTCACAGAGGTGTACTTCAGATATTTCTTGCCTGACAATTGTTTTACAGCATTTTACTTTCAATCAATATATTTTAAATATATAGTTCTAATATCGGGTGTTTTACAAAGGTTTTTCATTGTGAGTATCAATTTTTTAGTGCGCAGCCACAACGTTCAGTAAGATATGGATAGATTTCTATTTCGCAAATACGAAGTTTGTATAAACTGTATTATCACTCACTCATTTGCGCTATTTTCATGTTTTCTTTAAGTACGAAGTTTTAAAAACTTGTATTATCACTCATTGTTTTATTTTTTTAAACCAAATATGAAAGTGTTCATGAATTTTTACTCCCAAATCCTTATTTTCTGATAGCTTCAGTCTCTTATTTTCTGCTGGCTTATTTTCTGATAGCTTCAGTTTTCCATTTTACAGACAACAAATGTCATGAAATTTCAATAGTTTTAATATTTTGCGGTATTTCTTTCATTCATACCGGTCAAATTACAATCTAAATGTAAATTCTCCTCATACCAAAATTATGATGAAGATTATTTGAAAAAAGAACAAAAAAAGGACAGAAAAGTGCTTGAATTTTGGGCGATAATAAAGGTTTACCTTAACAACTTGATCACTTGAACATGTTGCCGTCCACTGTCCATGAAAATCGTAAGACACATCATGAATCAAGTCTTTATGTTCTGCTGGAATTGTTTTTGGAGACATACATCTTTGTTTTTTTTAACCTTACTTTTTAAAAAATACTTCAGTTTCGCTGGCTCTGTTCGGAAATGGCTACTATTGCAGTACCCGTACTGCTGCATTCCAATCTTTACACGCAGCACTGTGCAGAAAAATTAAAAGCGAGTAATTTAAGTTTTATGTTTTGGTCATTTTATCCTTTAAAATGCGTGTATTGAAAGAAAAAACTCATGTTTTTTGTTAGCCCACAGCTTACAAAGTGTTACTGGCTGGTCAATTTGCTGCCATAGCTACAGATAGCTAACCACTTCAGGCATGCCAATTCAGAAGGTGAGGACCTTTTTCAAAATATATATTTCTTTATCTTGCCATTAATTGGCAATTCTTCACAAAATAACAGTCTTTACATTATATTATAGCACAACACTTTATATGGATTAGTAGAATTTTTGTTGACAAATTTGATAACAGTGATCAGATGTACCTGACGTTATCGAAAATAAATAACAAAGTTCTTACAACATTTGTAGTTTATCTGGATTTGCATTGACAGTGCCACTACAGAAGAAAGTTAACGTTGCTTCGAAATAAAAGGAAAACCATTAAATATAAAAATGCCTTTATTCCATTGATAGTTCTATAACCTTCCTTTAATAAAACAAAAAGTTAAATGTGGCAAATTCGAGCACAGTAAATGTATGTAAAACAAAGTAAAATATACCACAAAATATAAATAGCTCAATTAATTTGATTCGGTTTTTCTTAGTTATAAACTAAATGAACTCATATTTGCTTAATACATTACACAGTTTAGGTAAAGCCTTTATACGAGGTAACTTTTGATGCTATCATAATCTACTAATGCCTTACTTTTACAATTATAAGAATTATGCATACCTTATGAAAGATGATTTGCATCTGAATTTGTGTTGTGCATATCATAAGAAAGGTTTTGTTTTTTTTTATCTTAGAAATTTTCAAGCAACATTTGAACATACATTCGTAAAAAGATGTTTATATAATCAATGATAGATATTCATAAATTATATTATTTAGAAAACACACTCATTTTTCCTCTTGCTAATAGTCCTGCTTGAAATTTCCAAAGTTTTTCAGGCCTTACCACACTTTTTTCTAAAAGAAATGATGAATTTGTTATTCTCAAATATGCAAATTATTTGAGTCCAATTTTCAATCAAAGTATGGAGTTAGTCATGGAACGGAGACAGCACTAGTGCGGATCCATGACGATATTCTTCGAGCATTGGACAACAAGCGCGGTATTATTCTTGTAATACTTGATTTGTGAGCGGTCTTCGACACCACAGACCACGGTATCCTACACCAGCGATTGCAGAAATGTCTAGGTTTCGAAGTCACAGCACTGAACTGGCTATCGGAGTATAACACGGTAGATCAAAAGCTGTTGTTATTGATAGTGCAACATTCGGGAACGTGCCTGGCCTTTTTGGCCCCCGCAAGGGTCTATTATGGGCCCAGAAGACTAAAATTGGCACACTTCCGGTTGTAGACATTATGAAAAGACACGCTATTGACTTTCTCATCTATGCCGACGACACTCAAAACTACGTTTTTTGGATCAACGCCTTCCTACCTATCTTAGTTACTGAAACCCAACTCTCCAACAAAGTCTCTGCGGTTCAGCATGGACAACTTGCTGGTTGTGCCAAAAAATCAGAACAAAATCCCAAGGAGACAGAGGATTTTCATGCTACGCACCGCGTAAATGGAATGCGTTGCCACCAGAACTTCGAAAAGAGACAAATGACACATTGTACAAGAAAAAAACCTGAAAACCCTTTTATTCAGTCAGGCGTATCTGTGTTGTCTATCTAGTCTCAATTATAGTATTTGCATTGTGTTTAAGGGTATTTTCTGTTTTTAATAATTCATACTATTTAATTATTCTATTATTTGTACCGTGTCTTTAAATATTTTATAGATTTAGGCACATAAAATCCATTTTTACCATTTAAAATTTACAATTTACGAATTTCTTGAAATTAGCTCGTTTTTAAATAAAAAACACACAAATTATTTTACACCCCAATTCGGCTTGTTCCATGTAAAATCAAGCATATCATTTTCATTAACACTCTCGTGATTTTGTTCAAGGACACATAGTGCCCGTTTGTAAAGGTATCCGATGAATTGTAAAGGGTATCACATTTATTAATTTACTTATTAGTCAATTGTCATTTTATTTTAATAAAAGGGTGTTAATCTGACATATAAATATGTCCTTTCCAACCGCGGCAGTTAATTTATGTTCCATGCACATGACATATCCCGAGATTTATAGAAACAACCTGAAGCCATCACTATCGATTTTCCAATGTGTTCAACATTCGTTTACAATGCTTGTCAACCAACGGACCAATCAGCGCCGGTAGAGTTCCTGTCATGCAATCGAACCATACCCAACTTATCTTACCAGACGATCCCAATTGATGGGGAGGTGGGTGGGTACAATTCGAGCGATGTCTTCTACGTCTAAAAGATATTTTACTCATAAAATATTAAATATTTCGGTTTTAATTTCGAAAATACCAACTTGTAGATTACGGAGCCTTCACTATGGGAGACTCGAAATGGTGGTGGTAATTGAAAACCCAATGCATACGAACTGGTTGACACGCAGTCGGCAAGACATTGTGCCGAAAAAGCAGAAATAAAAGAAATTGAATTCAAATCATCTTTTAATTCAGCGTTGCCTCACCGCGAACTGCCCGCTCCATTACAAATAACAATGTTAAGTAGGGTTTCACCACGAAGTACCCATTATTAATAAGCAATGCAAATCTCGAACACATCTACATACAGTCTGATACGACTCTTTTTCCAAAAGAGAGGTACACATAACTAACTAGCCGACTTCGGCATCACAGGTGTCGATCCGTTACAGTGGCGTGTTATACCATGTGCAAAAACACACTGTCTAAAAACACGACCATGGTACAAGACGTAACTGTGCCGAGCCACCACAGTATCAGTCACGCGCGGACAGAGTTACATGCTGTTGGTGTAGAGTCGAGCGGTGCCTCCACCACAGAGTCCACTTAGCTGCCTTCTTCTTGTAAGCTTTCTTTCCGCCAGACAGCTGGTGAATCCTGCAAGAAGAGGGTTATTCTGAAACGAGCCAATACTATGCAAATTATTCAACGCCTCAGTTGCATTTTCTTGCAAATGATGCTTAATAAACGTGTTTGGCGAAGCCCAACAGCCAACCCGTAATAACGCACACACCATTAGTCATATGCAATGAGCGCACTGCATGTCTACCCTGTCGCTTTTGAATTACATGTTCAGGTTCTTAAATTATATCATCATATGCTAACAATATGTTTTCTTATATAATTAGATATAGACGCTTTGGAAAGATCTACCGTGATACTACGCATGAAAGATATAAATATAACACGCCGTTACGTGCTACGACAAGCACTTGATCGTTTAATTTACGCGAGTAGTAGGGAAACGAGGCATTACGAGGGGTGTTGACACTGCTACGTAACCCACACCCGGCAAGGCTGGTATCATAATTTGCTTAAACGTGCCTAAGCCCTAAACCATTAGCTGGACTAACATAGTTTTGCAAGACGTGTACTTCCCCCCGGCGTTTGCCCGACGCCAAGGCCACGAGGAAAACACATTTCAAGATAAGTCCCTTGTCTGAAATAACAGAGTGATGGCAAAGTATAAACATGAGTTATTTCAAAACCAGGGACAAATGCCCAGGCACCACTGACCTGTCGGAGAAAGGATATTTCAGTTAAAGGGACCTGAGCCAATCAGACAATACATCACAGGCATAACACGAGGAACGTGCGTGACGCTTGAATGATAAAACCATTGTCCCGAGCACGGAAGAAGACTTGGTTAGTGAATCGCGACAACATCGTTGAACGTGCCGCTCTGCTTGTTTGGTTGAACAAACAAGAGACCACTGTATGATTGTCCACCAGAAACTGAACACGTGGATATTGATAAACGAAGAGAATAGTCGACAAGCAGCCAATACTACCTTCCTTTGCAACACATTGATACGCAATGTGCGGTCGTGAGAAGAACACTGCCCCTTCCAAATGTTCTCTTGGAACAAAAAGTGTTTTGGAACTCCCAGTGATTGCCAAGCTTGCCAAGAATTCCTTAGCTTCGCTTCTACGAGTACCTTTGCACGCGATCCAATTGATGGAGAAACCAGTTCTACGTAAGAACTTAAAGTATCTGTGCGAGATCGGTGCGCGACCGAATATTTAGAGTAATTGTTACCTCTGCTTTGAATTAGCAGCGGCTTTCTAGTGTCCACCTTTGTAGATTTGATAAGGTGTGGAATGTCCCTCTTGCCTCGAAGTTTTTGGTACAAGGAAGACTCGACTGAAAAAACCCTTGAGTGCCCACAGTCATCTCTTCTATGGCTGTTTTCTAAAACAGTTCCAGAATAATCGTTTCTAACGCCAGTTGCTTATGTGGTTGGAGTTAGTACGGCAAGACTAAAGAAAGATTGTGAAGCTTTGCCAACAGAGGAAAGATTTGGTGACCCTACCTTGTCCCTTGCAAAAGGTAAAGGGGTATCCCCAACGCAACCAACGGACTATTTGTTTTGGAACGCCAAGTGATTGCCAAGCTTGTTAAAAAGTCCTTAGCTTTGCTTCAACGAATACCTTTGCACTCGATCCAATTGATAAGGAAACAAGTTCGTCGTAAGAACCTAAAGTATCGGTGCGAGATCGCTGCGCGACTGGATATTTAGAGTAATTGTTACCTCTGCTTTGTCTACCTTGGCATGGGGAGTAGATGCCGCTGAAGACTCCAGTCGCTTCTTGGTCGCTGGTGTGGACAGCAAGGAGCACTGCCACTATCTTGGCCTGCTGTGGTGTCGGACTACACATAAGAGTGTCTTGTAAGTTCACTCTAGCTGCCTCGACTGTCTGCTTCAACAAGTTCGGGCGGACAAAATCGTGATCGAGCGTCTAGTGATGCAAATCGACCCTAGTAGGTAAGCATACAGCTTAGATAGATTTGAAGACACTGCTGCCATTGAATCGCAAATGCGACCAAACAGTATATTATCTCCGTTTCCACAAATTGGCGCATAGTTTCGAAGGTTGCATTTTGAAACGAAAATGTGCTCAGACGGCTTATCACTCTTCGAACGCTTACGAACCTTAGTCTGCACACGATTCCACTACCTCACCTTCAAGAAAAAGTGAATTTCTCACGTGCACCCATTGGCAAGGACGATTCTCCAAAGTAAAAAGCTGTATGCCTCAGAGCGGTAGGCATGCTGTGCAGCTCGTATACAGATCACCGGCCTGCTGGCTGTAAGCTCAGGAATCCCCGGGGTTGACTGTAGGTGTACAACAGAAAGAAAGCCGTATAAGTAAACACTAACAACTGTTGTTGCCATAAAAGAGCAACAAAATATAACATGATATAATCATTTTAAATTGCATAAAACACTCAAAAATATGACATAAAGTCCATACGGCAACGTAACCCGTAATGGAGACATTCCGTGAGTGACCCCTGACATACTGAACTCGACTCTGCGTCGATGTACGTAACCGCAGGGGGTGACACGTGATCGAGTTGCTGCACACCAGAACCGCCGCACTGAAGCCCTGTCACGTGGATAACCCTTGGCAGCGACGATCTGTCCAAGCGACGAGTTGCCACAGTCACGACACGTTAGATGCATTGCGCGTGTAAGCAACAACCAGTCACAAGATCGATCCGTCCCCGCCCCTAGTCGTAACAGTGTCAGCCTGTTGCATGTACGACCCATGCCAGCAGCGACCCGTCGCATGATCTGCCTGTAACTGCCACAGGTCATGACAGTGATGAAATGTTGCACGCACGAGTCATGACAGTCACGAAAAATCACACACACAACACGTCACAGCCACAGGTCGTGACAGTCACGTCACAGCACATGCGCGACTGACATGGTCAATTTTTCATCGAATAAGAGTCGTGGGAAACATGACAACCAGGAGCATAGCTACCGACCACATAATCGTTGCATATCCGAGTCGGCACAGCGACAACGCAGCGATCGACATCGCAACAATTGTAACAGCATCGTATGAATAGTCACATCAATTCAGTGTGATGGATCGCTGCAGATAGGACATCGACATATCGACATAATACAACCAGAATTCCAAGTAATTCACATAGGAAACTAACACACGAACCCCCTATTGAAGCTATATGCTCTTGGTAAGGATAGGAGAAACCCCGTAAAATGATACAGAGACGATGCCTGTGTCGAGATGATGTACCGCTACAGATACGTTGCTGCTGCGACAACCAAGATGACAACTCAACAGCCGTCATCACGAATTTGTAGGGTACAGATCAAAGTTAGCCGTGATCAATACGCTTTTTCAGCGACCCGTGGCATGCGCGAGTCGACACTGCGTCGACATCTGTCGCTGCAGCAAGTGACATGTGAAGTTGCCACAGACACGACCCGGCACAGTGACGATCCGTCGCAGTCACGGGTTGGGTTAGGTGCGACCCTTCCCAACGAAGAGTGCTCCTAATCACAACTCGTCACAAACACGACAGACAGTCACAACTCATGGTATTATCGATCTGTCACATAATGGACACTGTTACGGGTCGTGACAATGATAACCCGTTGTAAGCACAGTCGTGATAGCATTACCTCATCACGTGATTGTGCTGTCACTGCTTCAGGTTCGTGGCAATGGCGACTCGTAGCATGCACAAATCGTGTGATAGGTGATCTAGCCCACTACAATCACTGAGACAATTGGAGTGAACGTCATACCTGCTTACCCACCGAGCTAGACTCGAACTCGGGATCTTATGATTAGCAGCCCCACGCTCTGTCCAATGAGCTAACCGTCCCCACTTTGTCAGGGTCCTGTATCATAGAAGGCAAGCTCTAGAATGGGGTAAGACGCCTCTGTAGACACAAGTCACATGATAGAGTCATGCTGAAACGGTGACAGTTGCGTACAGCAACTGGATCACGTGATTGTACCTGAGTCGTAACTTATGTTTACACCATGTTTTGACAAGTCATGACAGTTGTGCATAACCGCAACACTGCCGTGTGATAGGTCGTTGCTGTCCCTACATCGGCTCGTACTCAGCCAAGTGATCGTACCTGTGTCGACCATGGCACGTGATCGATGCTTACACGATCGATGTTGGTGTTATACAACTCGTGATAATAGCCACCCGTCAGCTGATCGAGCCGTCCCTGCCACGGGTCGTGGCAATGACGACTCGTTGTATATACGACTCGTGATAGCAGCGACCTGTCACATGATCGACCTGTCACTGCAACGACTTGTATTGATATCACAACATCGGCTCGTATTCGATCACATGATCGTACTCGTGCCGATAACCCTCGTACCGTGGCACGTAGTCGATGCCTACACCGCACTGGAGCTGCCGCAACTTGATACAGTGTTGAGGCTTCGTACCGGTTACAGCTGCCAATGGGTGCACCTGGAGGATTCAGTCTTTCTTTCCTGTTGAAGCTGTGGTTGTGGGCTCGTGTGCCTGCTAGGGGCCGTAAACGTTCGAAGATTGATAAGCCGTCTGAGCATACTTTCGCTTTAAGATGCAACCTTCGAAACTATGCGAGAAATTTGTGGAAATGGAGAAATTTACTGTTTGACCGCGGTTTCGATTCAATGGTGGAAGCGCCTTCCGATCTTTTAAGCTGCTTGCTTACCTGATAGCTTCTTTGGTGGTGATACGGAGTGGCCAAACATTTCCACATTCCAATAACAGTGCAGAAGACTCTCGTAGACGTTGTTTTGACCAATACACAGTCAATCATAACTTTTTCCGAACGAACTTGTTGAAGACAATCGAGTCAGCTAGAGTGAGCTTCCAAGGCACTGTTGTGTGTAGATCTTTCATCCGGCAGCAGAATAGGCCAAGGCAGTGGCAGTCTGACTTGCTGTCCATACCGAAGCGGCATCTACTCCCCAGGCCGAGAAGCCAAGGTGGACACTAGAAAACCGGCTGCTCCTTCGAAGCAGAGGTAGCAATTACTCTAAATATTCGCTCGACCTCGCGCACCGATCTCGCACAGATATTTTAAGTTCTTACGAAGAACTGGTTTCTCCATCAATTGGATCAAGTGCTAAGATCTCGTAGAAGCATAGCTAAGGAATTTTTGGCATTCTTGGCAATCACTGGGCGTTCCCAAACAAATAGTCCGTTGGTTGCGTTGGGGATATCCCTTTGCCATTTGCCAAGAACGAGATCTTTCCTGCGTTGGCCAAGCTTCCCAATCTGTCTTTAGTCATATCATATTAGCTCCAACCACATAAGCAACTCACATTAGATGCGATGATTCTGGAACTGTTGTGCAAAAGAGCCATAGATTATTCAGTTATTCAGTTCTCAAATCGTGCACACTCCACATCTTATCAAATCTACTAAGTCAGGGCGTGTTGGCCAACTCACTTAATCTCTTCGGTGCACATCTTTACATTCCGATGTTGAAAACCACTCGTCGTTATCTATCCTTCAGGTAATGAAGGTGAACTATTGGTTTCTCGCTCGCTCTACTGTTCGAGTTGTCGACAGGACCGTTTGTGTTCATCCACCGTTTGTGACCACATTGCACAAACAGTACGGCGACCTCGGTCTGCTGATCTATGCCAAGATGTCAGACTTGGTTCCGGTTCAACGGATAGAGCTTATGGGCCACCTCTTAGATTTTGAAAAGATCAAAGCGTTTTCCACTCAAAATTGGATTGAATAGTTGTCAACTCCGCCTCCGATTGCTAACGTCGGAGGAAGGTAGTATTGGTTGCTTGTCTACTATGCTCTACGTTTATCAAGGGTCACGTGTTCAGTTTCTGGTGGGCAGAGAATGGTCTCTTGTTGTTCAAGTAGGGCCGCACGTGTTCACCGATGCTATTTGTTCCACAAAAATTTTTTATTATGGATCGCGATAACTAATGTTGAACACTTTGGAAAACACATAGTGACGGCTATGGGTTTTCCAAAGATATTTTACTCATAAAAATGAGTATTAAGAAATTAAGTACGTAAGTTTGAAATGTATTTTTTATGAAATCGTCTACAGAGTGGTTATGACCAATAAGTCTAAGGGGCAGTTTTTATGACATGATTTGCTATTTTATAGAAAACCAAGTACTATCTTAATCGATGTATCATTGTTCACAAAGTAAAATGTTAATGAGATAAAAAGCTGACTGAAGATACAAAAACTTTGTTCAAAGTATATCCAGTAAATTGAAACAGATGAGCGCTATGTTTTGAGCAATTTAAACTTTAATTAGAGCCAGTTATTAAAACCACAGAAAGTAAACACCTTATCACTCGGCGGCCAAGAAGAGATACATAAGAATATTGTTACTACTTCATTGACTGCAATATATGTGCTGCGAGTACAAAGAAAATTAAAGGACACTTGTCACTGATATGAATGCATGTAAATTTTATCAACAATATTCAGTTCTATTTGCTAAAAGTTAAATGAAACTTAACAATATTTTCACGGTATTTCTAATTTGTTTCAGTGTCTCTGGTGTAAACTTAATTTCTTGTGGTCGATTTAACCATTTGCTATACTTTCGAATATTTTTTTTAAATGTTGCGACCCCATTATATCTTAAATTGAATTAAATAATGATGTCAAGTCAGAACAGCAAAGCCAAAAGGTACAAAAATATCGGCAAAACAGATTTCTTTGAAAAGTAGCCTTTGACATACTGCTAAAACAGTATTAAGCGTCTTATCTCTCCCTCTTTCTGTTAAATGATAATAGCACTACAAAAGTAATAACACCTGAATAGCTGATAGTAGAATACTGATCTTGTTCACCTAGCGCATGTATTCAATATATTTTGTCGGACCGTGCTGTTAGTGGTCACATTCTGTCCACATTAATGTACAGTAATTTCTATGATATCAATATTGAAAAAAGAGATTCACTCATTTTAATGTAATGTTAGATGCTTAAAAACCTGAAGTATAAATAAGTATTCTTCCTCGCTTTGTAATGATTATGTTTTTTGATAAAAGCAAAACGATGGCATGGACCATTTACTACACACTCTTTAAAAGTAAGTAATTTACATTGTCGCCCTAACAAATACCAACACTATGCAATAACTTCTATCCGTAAAGGGAGTTATCACCTTAGAAGCGATTAATACTAAAATATAAATCATGTTTTATTATAAATATATTAACAATATGTGCGAAATAATAAGTTGTCATTTTACTTTATGTTCTTCAGCATTGTTTTCATTTGTACAAAACATCTTTTTATCTTGTCCTAAGACGCTTATTAATTTGCTAAGTAGACTGTGTCAACATTGTGTTTGCATTTGACTAAAACGATTTGATGCTAACTGTAAAGCTGCTTCGCTTATATTCAATTATTCTAGGTATGTCATCCAAACCCGGTTATGTGTTTCCATGTTTCACTCAGGTCGATTGACACGAATGCTGCTGTGACCTTATTTTAAAGATATAATATAAAGAAACACTTCTAAGGATATGTGATTTTTCCTTCAGGCCAGAGCAACAATCAACAAATCAGGGCCACAAGTTACGCCACAATACCATGATGTCATAATTGTTACTATTTTCGGCATTCACTTGTGAGATCACTTCATGCTATCAGCCGTTTTTTGTTTATCATAGATAAACTGCTAAGATGTACTTCATTCATACTGAAACTGTGTTACGGAATGTAATCCCAAATGTTTTACTCCCTTTCATCATGGCCGACAGAAATTAGCAGTTAGCTAGATCGATTCAAACTAAATGAATTTATCTAGCTAATTGAATAAACTTTTTGGTTATTACACTAGGCGTTGTATAATTGTTAAAAATGTTTCTATAACCAGATTCACACGAACACCACTCACACAAACGCCATTCCTTTTGGACATATAAATGACGATAAAGTATTGCAACGTATTCGAGAGAAAGACAAAATAAAGACATTAATAAACCAGGATGTGATCAGTATTTGCAAATAATGCGTCAGCGAGATCCAAATCATGCTTGAATTATAAAATTATACTATACCTGTCTTGTGTCTGTTCAAGTCAAGTTTAGCTTAGATGATCAACCTCTCTTGGGTAAGTAATGGCTTGATACATTAACTCCTGCTATAAAAAGTACAAAGAAATCCTTTAAAAGCAATATATGCAATATATTTATATGTTTGAAAGCGTTTTTGCTAAGACTGTAACACACTTGAAAAAATATAAAAACAAGACAAGTGCAAGGTCCAAAGACATTGTGCACAGATAGGGGGCCGTAGGGGGGGAGGTTTGTCAACTGGGTGGGTGGGGCGTTCCTTATCATAACTCAAAGATAAAGCTTATATATTACTCTGACTAAGTTCTTTATCATTTTCCCATTTACTTGTGAGTGTATAGAAAAAGACAGCGTCTTAGACACAGTAGAAATTAACACAATAAAGAACAAATGATAAGTTAAACCGTTAGTAATCCCCTACCACTATCTTCAAATGGTCCCTCTCCTGTTGAGATAAAATATTCACAAAGATAAAGATTGCACAAAAAATATGACAGCTTAATAAAGTTGTCTTTGTCCTCTTAGTTAACCAACTGAATTGCACGATTCTGATTTATTCACAAATTTTAGGAACACATAGAAATATTCCATGAAAGTTTTTAATTGATTTAAAACAATATGAATATGATTCGGCCACTTTTAGTAATGTTAGTGGCTTTGCTTTTTGAATTTAGTACAGCCCAGATACGACCTGGCTTTATAAACTTTAAGCAAAATAATGCGAGAAAAATCAAAACAGCAGAGTTATTGAATGCACAAGAGGAATATGAACGGTACGCTTCAGAACTTATTATTGAACATTTAGAGTGGCTCGGACCAAATGTAAGTGTTCTTAACATTTTAATAAAAATTAAAATTGCGAAAAAAATACAAATGAAAATCAGATTTTGAACTTAAATTGTTCTTTTTTCTTGTATAAGGAAACGCCATAACAAGATTACGACTTATGTCTTAGTGATGCAAAACAGAAATGCTAATATTTACAGACATATTAGATGCTTGCGCATATGCAAAAATATTGGAACGTATTTAGTACTACTGAATTTTCTGTTTTATCCGTTATGTAAATAAAAAGGATTGTACTGAATTAACGTTTGCTGATTTTGCGGATATAACTTTTTCAGCAAATTTGGTTACAATTCTTATTTTAAGTAGAACAAATGAATGTGTTTGTAAATAAATGCCCAGCTGCTGTTTTCTTGTGAATTTGCTCTAAACATCATCAGACGGTTGAACTGTGCAAAACATACATTTCAAGTAAAACTTTCAAGCTGTGGTTATTTATGGCTATGGTTTGAATATCATGGCATGACACAGTTTTTCAGATTATAAAAAAACAGAGCAGGATTAGATTATTTTTTGCTTGAAATTGTTTGCATTAAACATTAAACTATGGTAAATGATGCCATCGTCCATTCTGATGGTAAAGGATAATTCATAATTTATTAATTAATTCATGCTGTGGCATTAATTATGCTTTTACATGATAAAAATAAAACAAATATAAAACTAAATAAAACAAAAACAAAACAATAAATTAAAATGGTAATAAATTCAGGTTGTGGCAACGTTGTTGCAATGTTGAAACAAATTATGATAGTTTAATTTTGCTTTGCTTATAAAATATGCATTATAGCTATAATTTGTATTTTTTGGTCTTTTTGTTAGCGCGATATTTTCAAGCAACTAGAAATATTATAATATCACTTTTGTCTTTGCTATATAATTTACAACGAATGTGTTAAAAGTATTTGCTCCCATTTTACACTTTAATTCCAATTAAAATAACTTTTATCTTCAGTTGGAACCAAATTTACTACAGCTGAAAAATCTAAGTGAGGAATGCAGGGGAGACTATTTAAAATACATAAGTGGAATGCTTAGCTTAACAAAATGGGCCATCAGAAGTGAGACATTTAAATTCACTTTCTATGTTTTAGATAATCAATCAAATCCAGTAATTACTTTTTACTAAATTATAAAAACTGGAGTTAGGGGTCGCTGATCGTAGAGATATCACGTCATCATGCCAAAACTCTACTTTCTTTAAAAACTTAAAGAAAAATTAACTCTTTTTCTTTTGTAAATATTAAGGCAGAGGCTGGTTGCATGATGGCTACAATCTAACAGCGCTCTTCACAAATCCATAACTTGAGTTGTTTGGTTTCATGTCTTTGCAGTGGCTGATGCGACAGGCAAGTTTGAATCTGGTCTGTTGGACGGCAATACAGCGTACGAAGGCCGCTATCTGCAATGTGCCTCTGCGAACAAAGATCTGTCTGATCCGGTCATCGAACCATTGTATTGCATGGCCTTCTGGACCTCCATATTACCAGGCGATGTAACAAAAATTACTTACATTATAAAACAATAATATAAAAACAAACAAGACATTTCATTCATTGTTAGATATTTAGAAGTAGATGCGACCATTTTTGTGCTTTTATCTAGCTGTTTCGGAGTAGTGTAGCAAATATTTCTGTAACTAGACGTGCTACAAACCCTTGGTCAGACCCTCATATGAAGTCCACTAAAAAACGTTAAGAAGCAGCATCATGTACGCTTTTGATTTTTATCATATAAATTCTTTAGCTTTTCATTACATAAAAATAGTAATAAAACCATTACATTGATTCCATTGTTTCTGTAGCCACCAATTTTCCTCAGTGGTTTGGGCATGTGCATCCCAGCATCTTGTACTGATCACGACGCGCTTATTCTTCTCGAAACAGGTAAAAGTGGCATAATTGTTAAAGTAACGTCTACGGATGAACAGTCAACAACAACATCAATGCAAAAGAAAAAGAAAACGAACTCACGACCATCGAAAAGTCATCCTGGATCCACCAGATCAGTCATTACAAATTTGCTAGAGATATATAGTTACCACTCTAGTCAAGAAAAAGGAATTCATAATTGGCTGAAAAATAAAGTAATCAAATAATAACCATCAACTAGAGACAGGCATACATCTTTCGATTCATTCAAGATAAGCACAAAAGTGTGTTTTAACATTCAGTGAAGTTATTTAAGAATAGTTGTCACTTTCCGATAAATTTTCAGGTATTTCTTATTTGCGAGATAGATGTTACAGCTCTAACAAAGCTATTGTAGGGTGTGTAATGAACCTATTTGCTGACTCAGATAGATGTTACAGCTCTAACAAAGCAATTGTTGGCTGTGTGATAACTTACTTGGCTGCACAATATAGAACATATATAAAAATTATTTATTTTTTACAATTATTTGTGCAATCTAGAGAATGTATAATATATTCATAATGTGTTATTTAGAATTTATCTGCAAATAATCATTTATAAGTAACTTGAAAAGTGGTTGTACTTTATTGTTTCAGTATACAGCCCAATGATGCAGAATTATTCCAATCCAACAATTAACTGTGAACGAGGGAATGATCTGAGCACAGACGAGGAGGCCATTATATCTATGTAAGTGTTCAGTAGCAGCCATGCATTAAATTTTTATACAAGGATATCAAACTAAGTGATGCACTACAGCAAGCGTAGTCATCTAAGGGACCTACAGTTCAGAAGTGTAATCATATAAGTGGCCCACAAATCAGGCATTATTTAAGTATTATAAAGCACAAGAAGGACTCCCCGAAATACATAGGAGGCTTGTATCAAACCTAGTACTAACATACCTACTATTTAGTACCAATGGTACAGTACTTAACAGTGACTATTGGTATAAATTGAAAGCACTAGTATCATACGTACCACTTTGTGTTGCCGTGCGAGAACAGTTAGTGTTATCTCATCAAGATCACATAAAATGTGTTTATAAACGCAAATGCCAAAATGCACATATGAAGCAGACACCAGCAGTAAATGTGCGATATATGCTATATAATTACATATGCTCTATCAAAGTACCCTTTAGCGGTGATGCATGCTCTACCAAAGTATCTACAGTACTATAAGTAATGCATGCTGCATCAAAGTACTCAGAAGTACTACAAGTATCGCATATTATATCACAGTACCCATCAATACTTTATGTGAGGCATAATATATCAAAGGATTCTGTCATCCTACGTTTAGATATAATCCCATATGCGATGCATACTACATCAATGCATCCAGAAATACCATATATGACGCATAATGTGTCAACGTAATCAGTATTCCTATGCGCATAGTTTATCGACATATTTGGCAGTACTTCATATGCTGCCTGCTTATAGTTTTATTCAAAGCGTTAAGCGTGAATTACAGAAGAAACAATATGATGTAAATTTTCGAACCGAAGGGGATCGCATCTGGAACCACCTCAAATATAAACAAGTAAAACGAAAAAAATTGAACTTTGCAAACAAAACAGTAAGCAATTAAGGATAACCTAGAAATTAGCTATGAATCTGATACTTTTCAGAGTCATTTTGAGCTTGTTTGGCTTAATGGTGTTATTGGCTTCAATCTATGATGCATACAAAATAAACAACAGCACAGATTCCTATGAGCTCCCAGCTACACCTACTACAGGACCACACATTGAGCAATATAACAACAAAGCTTTTGAACACGAAACGAACCAGTCGGCAGAAAGGAATACCAACAATAATAACGACATGAAAGATGGTGAAGATATAGCAATTAAAGATACTTCCATACCAATGAAGGATTTAACTGGACATAATGGAATACCTGCCGAAAATCAAAATATTGAATCTCTCGAAAAGAAAACGAAACCTAAAGAAAAGGAAACATCGAGCAAAGGTAATAAGTGCTACCGTTTCATTCTTGTGTGATTAACAAATTGGCACTAAGCGGAAGATGTGACTCACTTACGCATATTTGTTTTATGAGATATTTCAAGTGACACAATCGATTTGCTTATATCTATGATCAAGTTTATGATCATCAAATCATACGCGCTGACAAATCTTATGGTTTTTAGTAATCGCATTTCTTGTGAAACTTTCTATCACGCTACCTATCAGAGATATTCTGTATATTTTGTAACCAGCGCCTTGGTCAACTGTCACTTGACCATATAACTGAGACTATATTCTATTACGCTATACGAATGTCAAAAATATTAACCAAAAGACTAAAGTTCTTTTGTGACTACTTTACCTATCGCTGCATTCACTAGCATATTGCTATATTTAAGTACCAAAACTAGTTTGTTACTGAGTGAGCCCTATCAAAGAGTCCAGGCACTGCTTCCGTTTACAGAGTCATCTAATGGATAATTTTTCTTTACATCAAATATATCATTTTTGTGAAGTATCATTAGATTACTATTTCTTTAGTCAATCTATTACCGGGTATATTAGTTCCACAGGGAGTATGTATTTAATTGTGCAGGTGTAACATATAGGTGTGACATATAGATACAGAATGTGACTACATCAATGTATTGTGTTAAAATTACTTATTTTCATTTAGCATCAGGGACAGTGATTTATTATCTATGCAGGAATTGGAGAAAGAATACTTCTCAGCTTTTCGCTTTATCAGAACCTACCGCTGATAGTAACGACCAAGCAGCCAGAGGGCGCTTACCGCTGCCTCAACGGCATCCGTGTCATCGCCATGTCATGTGTCGTCCTCGGCCACACCTACAGCTCTTTCATCTCTGCAGGTCAGAACCGGCAAGCTTACTATACCACGGTGTTTCTGAACACGCAATATGGAAAAATTGTAATTTTCTTTGCTTGTTGCATTGTTTTGTTGAAAACAATTTCTAGCTTTGTTAATGTAGGTACATATGTTACTTACGCTATGAATAAATATATCATTCCGTATATGATATTGATGCTACGTATGTTACTTTACACACTTTAGATGGGAAACCTAATTAACTGTGATACTGCCAAGTGTTTCCTTTTTACTATGCGTATATTTATAGAATGTTTAGGAAGAACATTCAGCGTACATGATGTCGTTCTTCATTATATAAATTCATGCACAACCAAGGCAAATGCATTTAATGCATTTTTACTTTCATATATCTCCGTGACTTGATGCAAAAATATTTAACCGCATTTCTTTTCACATAGAAAATGCACAACCTTTAATTGAAGCAATGTATTCGAAAAGTATGGGCTTTATTGTAACCATGGATGTTTATGTTGATACATTCTTCATATTAAGGTAATTGTATGTTACGTTATTACGTTATTATATTCCAAGTTGAAAATTATAATTAGTGATTGGTTAAAACGTACACTTTACCCGAAACTAAAAAAATATATCGCGAAAAGGAGAAAATAATGTCTTGTTGGAGATAAATCAAGACTATGCTGAGTTCTCCTGAAAGATGCCAATTCCTTCCGAAAGGCTATTTCTGCGTTTTACTTTCTGATGAATCTTCATTTGGATCTCAATATAGCTTATAAAATTTGTTCAGTTAATTAAAGTTCAGAGTGAATTGATAAGCTTTACATGTGAGGCACATTATGATGACTGAGAGTCAGAGTTAAAAACTGCCTTTGTTTGTTATAATTTTAGTGCGTTTTTGGTAAGCATGTCATTTCTGAAACAACTAAAGCGATGCGACGGCAAACTGAAAGCGATTGACATAGTGCTTCACTACTTCAATCGGTACTGGAGGTACGTGTTAAGATTCTCCCTAGTGGATACTTGAGATATCTGATGTACTCATTTAACGATAAACTGAAGCCTGTTGAAAGAGTGCTTCACTACTTCAGTACTGGAGGCGAGTAGTCATAAAGTGGTATATGAAAATAACAGTACGCATAATAATAGATTTAACAGAAAGACTCTTGGTCTACCTGTTTATGTCCAATGGTAAGTGTCTGAACAGCTATTAAGAAAATAAAATAAACATAAGTCAATGTAGCTGAAATGTACAGGATTGGACATAAAATTCCTGTATTTTTGAACTTTTTCTTAACTTCTTAGCAATTTATAATTTGGATGTGTTTTTGTAAGAAATTGAGCAGGCGATCATTTCTGTTTCAGGCTAACCCCTGTGTATTTCATCGTTCTAATGATTTATACAAATTTGCAACACTACTTTATGTACGGGCCTTTCGCCTTTGATTATGTGACAGATATAGACGCATGTTCATAAACTTGGTGGAAAAATCTGCTTTATATAAACACTTTATTCTATGACCCAGAAACTACAGTAAGTTGTTTTAGCATGTTATTTTCTTTACGCCGATATGCCCAATGTAGTTCACGGATCATTTGCAGTTACTTTCAATTAAAACAAGCCCTTATTGAGGGCACATCAAGAAACCGGATAGGATTTCATTTATGAAGACGAAACAAAACGAAAACTGATCCGTGATCTGGGTCACTCTTCTTTTCGGCGATTTCGAATTTTCCTACTCATCCAAAAACCTGTTTGAAGCATTATTTGCATATTGCATATTGCTAACTGTGCATATTGCATATTGCTAAGTGTACGGCAGTTATGGCTAGGCTTCACACACATTAATTAACTAACTATACAACGGTTATTGCTAAGCTTCAATATTCCAATTAATTAACTGTGTAGCGGTTATAGCTAACCTTCATATACACTAATTAAATAAGTGTACAGCGGTTATGGCTAAGCTTCAATATCCTAATTAACTAACTGTGCGATGGTTATGGCTAAGCTTCAATACCCTAATTAACTAACTGTTTGACGGTAATAGCTGAACTTCAATGCCAGAAGTAACTAAATGTGCGACAGTTAGGGATAAGCTTCACATACACTAATTGATTAACTGTGAGACGGTTATGACTAAGCTTCGCATATTTTAATTTAATTTTATAAAAAGGCGTCGTCTATTTCCAAATAATATTGTAGACTATTACATTATTGTTCAATCACATTGTTTACTGCTGCTTTCTTTGTTAGATTGAAGTATACTTTTATACAGGTACTCAGGCAGCGGATAAATCTTTTGTAATATTTTTGATAATGATACTAACGTTTTGATGTTTGATTGGCTAGATAGGTGTTCTATATCACGCATCACAAATCCAAAGTTTATTGCAAACGGGTCTGCAGTCAAAAGCATGTTATATTTAAATGTAAAATTATGCAAAATAATTTGTATATATGGAAATATGAGTGATTTAAACATTTTATGCATAATGACCAATTGTTTTGTTGCAATATACACTATAATTTCTTAATATACTCAAAATGCACTAAGCCAAAGCTTTGTGATGCTTATATGCTAATATCTGAAAGGTATGATATGGTTTTTGTTGGCTTGGCTATGAATATAAATTGTATATGAGCAGCGAAACTTTTTGCGATAAAAAAGAAACAGTAAGTCTTGATGTCAACGCCAGCTTATACAAATAACAAATGAAAACGTTGTTTACATATTTGTTTCCATTTTGTTTAAGTATTTGTTTCCATTTTGTTTACATAGTGTTTTCCTCCGTGCAAAAATTTTAACACGCAGGTACCTTTGTCTTTTTATACACAAACTATACACTTTTTTGGCTTTATTTGCGATGCATTTTGCATTCACTCTGTACTGCATTTTGCATTTGCTAGTTGAATTCTTATAAGCCGTCATTTTTCAGTGCTACTCGTTGTCATGGTATTTGGCTGTAGATATGCAGCTTTTTGTTATTGCTCCTGTCTTCATATATTTGCTCTACAGGTAATTACTTAGTATTCTTACATAATTTCTATATGCTCACAGAAACACGGTGTAGTAATGACCTGCAGTTGGTTCACAAATCATAATGATAAGCTCCGTGACTGAGATGATATCTTTTATAGACTCGCATTGCTTACAATATCTTCATAGTTTTTCACGACGGAAAAGACTGCTAATTGTTAAAATGACAATATATAAAATAAGTACTTAACGAGTTAATCGATGCAAATATTTAACTAATTATTACAAGTGTATTGACTGCTTCTGTAGCCAATAAGAATCCAATAGCTTCTAGTAAATTACTTTGTATTCAAGCCGTTTTAATATTTTGAGTGTTCCTCAGAATAACCAGCTTCACAATGTGAGATATATTTTAGATGGAAAGTTGTCGGGATAGCTGCAAACATAGCGGGATTTTGCGGTGGAATTATTGCAAATATCGTTCTTTGGCATGAATTGTAAGTTCAATATAAAACCTTTAACACATCAAATAGCCATTCAAAAACTTCCCGAATCTCTCATTGCTTAGTTAGTACGTTTCATATACTTTGTTTTTACATATTGTAAAGTTGCTCAAATCTAGATAGCTATTTTATGAGGTTAAATATTACCGGGAGTTTCCGTAAAAAGTCCAGCACTTCTATTTGAAAACTGGCCAATTTCAGGCGCTCATTTAGAAACCAAATAGAAGCCCCGGGGCTTCCATTAGGAAACACTTTCATAATTAGAGCCCCGGGACTTCTAATTGTTTAGATAGGGGGGTTGGCGATAAGTTTTTATTGAAAGAAAAGAAAATTCACCATCAATCTTTTATTAAAGTGCTACATGCTGCGGATATCCGCACAAAAAATAACAAAACACTCAAAAACAACAGTAACTGAAAAAGTGTGGTGAAATGTCCTGTGTAAAACACGAATGCCACTGAAGCACAGGAATAAGCAATGTCGCAGAACGTGCACCGTGTCTGCATTGCGAGTAAACACGAGTTCTGAATAGACCTGCAGGGAAGGAGGGGCAACATCACGCTCCCCGTTTCAGTACTCAGCCCATTATATTTCCAGTAATACTCCGGAGTAAAGGTGACAATGGGAAGGGGGTGTCTGTTCGCCTAGTGGGAAGCACAGGATTAAGCAACGACGCATAACATGCCTCATATTAAGGATTAATTGCACCGTGTCTGCATTGCGAGTAAACACAAGTTCTAAAAAGACTTGCAGGGAAGGCGGGGGCTTTTATTTGGAAACGATTTTTTCAGGTATTTATTTTAACTCAAAAAAGAAGCCCCTGGGCTTCTATTGGGAAACAGGTCCCTAATAAAAGCCCCGGAGGGCTTCTTTTTGGAAACTCCCGGTAAGGCTATTAAAATACCTCACCGAACCGATGTCTTGTAAATGTTACCTATTGAACGTTACGAATAGCTATCACAATGCTATAGTGAACATTACATTGGCGGATTTATCACCCAAGTTGAGTTAATTCACAGAAGCAATATAACAGAACAGATGAATAGATCAAAGAAAAGGTAAAGTGAAGACACCACAATATGTATTAATTCACAAGGAAACAGGGATAAAACCAAATTTCTTCAAAACCTAATTAATTGAGAATCGGTACTACGAAAGCTTAATGCTTAAAGCTTAATACAACTCATAATAACTCGATTCAGTGTCTGATTTTATAAATACAAATTGTAATGTAAATAAAGGTTTTTACACAGGTTGTTTGTTATGATAGAAGCAAATATTTCACAGTTTGACACAGTCGCCAGACGCTGAGGACCCGGTCGATGACTTTGAGGACATTTACATCAAGCCGTGGACCCGGTGCCCTGTGTACTTTATGGGTATACTTCTCGGCTACCTCTTTTATAAAACTGGAGGCAAGATAAAAATGCCTAAGGTACTGGCTGTGTTTACCATTATCTGCAGCAGATTACTGAACATTGCATAACCTTTTCCTATTTAGCCCGTTTCTTTAATGTTTTCTTTAAACGATACAAATGTTTTATTTCAAAACAAATGAATACGTTATATAGGTCTACTCCTGCACATAAGCGTGATTTTAAAAGAAAATAGTGAACTGCATTATCCCTCTTAATAAGTAAATTAAAAGTTATTCAATTTAATATACAAACAGTACAAGCGCCAAAATTTGTAGAATTGCAGTGCTAATAAACAATATCCCAGAATTAAACGCCATTCAAAAATGATAAAAAACTGAAGAAATAAAAGAAATTGATTTTACTCACAGATAGTTGTAGCGGTAGGCTGGCTCATTGGAGCAGCTATGTGGTTCCTGACGTCATACTTCCCTGTCCTCACCGGATGCGATGAGTATTATACAAACTGTGACAACTGGAGCGTGGGTGCACAGGTGACGTATAACACACTGTACCGACCCATGTGGGGAGTCTGGGTCTGCTGGCTCATCACAGCGTGCACATCCGGATATGGCGGTAAGTTCTTTTATGCATTTTTGTAATATATTTATTATTTTTATTATACGTGAAAATCAAGTTACAAATTAAATATCTCTAAGATATAATCTGTATTTATCAATACACATTATGGAGATTGAGCAAAATATGATTTATGACATTTTCATTTAAAAAATGAGTTGTAAAGCATTTAATATATCAAGCATTTTATGTCAAATATTGGTTGTTTTAGGAATAATCGATACCTTCTTGTCGTGGAATTTCTTTGTGCCATTGTCTAGACTGACATACTTATGTTACTTGGTTCATGTCATTGTATTACTGACCTACTACTATGGAACACCTGTGCAGCTATACTTTACCCATCTTACTATGGTTAGTATCTACGTGCAAAGAATACCAGGTTATTTGCAAAGTTTATTTAGGTAATAGTTTGACAAAATGTACCAAAGTGTTGTGTAAATGTAAAGCCAATCTTATGTCGTTGTACTTCTGGTGATTATTGATTAACAAATACAGCCCCCCAGTTGGAGCTACTTTTCGATGCAGAGTAATCTAGTTATTTTTTGCAGGTGTTTTATTTTTTCGCCTTCATGAGTGTGACGGTGATATGCGCATTGGTGATGTGTGCCGCGGTGCAAGCCCCCTTGATGAGAGTCATGGCCGTATTTTTGCCAAGCAGACGAGACAAAACTATCCGATAGATACGAACATATTAATGAAGGAGGAATGAAACTGCAATGCGACTTTGTAGCATTTTGATATACTATGCTAGTGCAAATTGCAAAATGTATAGAAGTGAAATTCTGCAGAGATGTTTCTGAATGTCAAGTAACATCTTGATATGAAAATTGACACAATATGTTTTGTGGCGTACTTCAAAAGTTTTAATTATTGAATCTTGTTTAAAATAAATTTTACTCTTTACAGCCTTTCAAATTTACACAGGTGGACACACTGAGCTTTATTTAGTTTCACATCTGGGAAGTTTCCTTTTATAGACAGAACAGCAGTACCTTTTACTAAGTTGTGACAGTTATTTAGGTAATTGAAATATAAAACGAAAATTCGCCGTAATTAGAAAACTTAGGAAAATGTAAATCTGATCTGATACTTCATTTAGAAGTCTAAATGATGAACATTAGGTCTTGCAGATCCCCCAGCCACCCATAAAAATAACAAAATGCATTTAGTTTAGAACTAAAAGGCGTTTTTCAATTATGTTTTATTGGGTAAACGTGTTGTCTATCAGTCCATCTTAAGCCAAAATGTTTGCAATAAGATTTTTAATTTTCGGTAGTTTTACATAAAAATCGTTTGCAAAAATAAATAAAAATAGGTGGTTCAAGGCTGCGTATATTGTGTCAGTGCTCTGCATTGTTTGTTTGGTCAATATGCAAATGTGATTCCTGTCAGGCATTCCTCAAATGCATGCTTTGAAAATAATCATTGAATGTTATACACAGCATATTAAATCACGGAAATGGTGCACCTAATGTGTAGCCGTGTAGGAAATTATAACAGGTGAAGTAACCATCATGGTTTCAAACAATGGTTAAACTGGTTTGTATCCTGCCAGGTGTGATCAGCAGAGGATTGTTCTTCGCTTTGATTTCCATAGCAGTGCTGATGCAAAAGGCTAGATCACATATCACTGAATGCATAATTGTTTCCACTGAGTCTTTCAGTGACCCCTTTGAAAAAGTGCCATAAGAAGAAAAAAATGACAGAGCTTGAGTAGCATAAGCTGTGATTAAGGGTGCAATTGTTCGTGCATTAATCGTTCAATCTAAAAATTTCAACACTCAACAATGTATTTGAAGGTGAGCTTGAAGGTGAGTTATCTCATCTACCTTGGTTTATGAATCGAGTGGTAAATCAAAATTAGATTTTCTATTTCATGTACGTAAATTTTGCAGGATAGGCACAGGTGCCTGCGACTAAGCCAGGAGATATTCTTTTGAAATTTCAATTCAATCTACTTGAAACCACGGAAGCGAATTGTGATATTCCATTTTAATAACGTTGAAGTCAGTTAGCGAGACGTTTGCTGCTAAAATTTGCAATTCTAGGAGAAGTATTTTTTAAAATTTTAGACAATTTTAGAATCTTATCGAAGCATATTTTGAAATTTGAAGTCACCCAACCCATCGTAAATAGTAATCGAACCCACGGTAAAAAGAGTTATCTAGCCCACCGTGATAGAATTAGCAAAACCACCGGATAGTTATCTAACCCGCCGTGACAGGGTTAGCGAAACCACCGTGAAAAAATTATGTAATCCGCCTTGAGAGTTATCTGATGCACCACATTCGCTTTGCTGAGGTAACTGAAGTAAACATCTATTTCCTTACTTCCCTAAGATTGGAACTGATCACTATAACTCTCGAAGAAATCAGTGTATTATATTATTTGATAGTAACCTAGTCAAATAACTAAAAATGCCTCATAAAATTTCCAGTTTTTATTTTATTTTTATATACCAGGGTAGTCCTGGGATAGGAAAGGACTTCATCTTTGTTTCTGTTGACTTTTTATTTGTAAGCTCATGTTGATATTCTGTTTGATAATTGTTCATTGCATTACCTTTATAGTTGTGACCTGCCAGAAAACATTATGCAGCTGATCTGATGACGATTCAAATGAAGATTAAGCTAAATGTTTCTCAAAGCGGTAAAATACAATGACGTAAGCCATAATTATGGATGTCTATACTTCGCAGCATCATTCCTCTGACGAACACATTTAAACAAGGCCTCTTATGTGACATGTTCATCTTAAGTAGTGTATTGTACCAATTAGCCAATAGTACAGTAAGCAAAAAAGTGAAGTAGTCGTTACTGTTTGTCACTTTTCAGTACTTAACACAATGCAAGAAATATCAGCCTTGATGGACTTTTTATTTGAACACACATGATTATTGCGTGATTTTAATTATAAGATTTGATAAATGGCGTTCCATACTTTAACATCAAAGCAGAGTTATAAAAGCATAATTTTAGAGGAATTGCAAAATATTTCAGGGAGCTCTCCTACTATGAATGCATGTTGGATGCTCTGCCTTGATTTCTGACTTAACACTGACTAAATTTTTTAAGGGGCACAGGGTGAGAGCTGATGTTCGTAATGCAATGTCTTGATAATCATGATAAAAGGTACATTACAGTTACAACACAGGTGTCCCTTCATTGAGTGAGTCACTTTCTGAATATAGATTCATGAGTAAACGTCTTGTGGTAAACTTGACTATGAAGACGGGGACGGGGTGGGGGGGGGGGGGCGGCTGGTGAATGGGTACTCGGACTCACTTTGATGGCTTCGACATTTTATCAGAATAAAATTTGATTTGCACCTTCCTAATAAGACCTTGATTTAGGCCTTGATTGCTAGCGTTTGTTATTTTGGCCCAATTACTTTTGCTGGTGACACCCAACCATCTTCTGTGCTAAAACAATTATTGCATATGCACTTATGCACAGAAACAATCTGGTATTCAGAAAACAGATCATACAATTATGACATTACAATTTCTATGACATGTCATACAGCTTAGATACCACAACTGCTATGTCATGTCATAGAGTTATCAACTCAGAACTATATGGCGTGGCACACAGTTATGATATCACAAGGGTTATGGTATGGCATGCAGTTATGATATAACAACTGTATGGTATAACATGGAGTCACGATATTACAAAGGCTTTGCATGGCATACATTTATGATATCACAACGGCTATAACATGTCATACATTCATGATATGACAACTGCTATGTCATAGCATGCAGTTATCATATCATAACTGTTGTGAAATGTCACACACTTATGCTGTCACCCCTGCTGTGACATGCGATATATTTATGATATACTAGGGCAATGAAATGTCATACAGTTTAGATATCACCACTTATGACATAACATACAGTTATATCACAACCTCTACGACATATTATACAATTGTGACATCACAACTGCTATGACAGGCCATACAATTATGATATCATAACTGCTATGACATGTCATGCAGTGATGAAATCATAGACGAGAGCTGCAAGACTGCTCACATGCTAGAGACGGAAATTCACTACACGCTTTTCTGCACATGCTCTGTACTGTATGTTTATAAATAAGTACAGAGATAAAAATCATGATAACATGATATATTCTTTTTTGGTCTCCACGAAAGCCAGCCCAGTAAGTTTTACAAACTTTCGAAATCATTATACATGAACAAGACGGCAGACAAACAAATTAATACACAAATAAACTGAAATATGATTTGATTCGACTGAGAAATCAATATGAATAGAATTGCATTTTACGTTGAAATATTAGCATTTATTTTTGGATTGAGTAGAGCAGAATTTCGCGCAGAATTACAACGTTCTAAGCATAGAAACTCTCTGAAAGATAGTCTCCTGCAGCAGCAATCAACAACCTATTATGTACATGCAGCAGAGCGTATAGTGAACAGCTTAGACTGGTTTACAACAAATGTAAGCATTTGCTTGGTTTGCATATTTTCAACCGGAGAAGGCATTCTGTTATGAAATGTATTGCAATGCATGTCCAAAAAGCGCGGACAAAGCCAATAATTTTGGGACCAGACGCGGTCCGCTGGGAGGACTAATTTTCTTAAGGGGTTAGATTGTAATTTTCATTCAGTACTCCGTTTTTCAACAATGGGGTTGGGAGTTATTTCGGGATTTTACTCTTCATTTGGTTAAAATATTGACACCCTGCTTTAGGAGCAGTTTTGAAAAGTTATATACAGCCATGACTTTCCAGATACTTTAAATTAATCCTCAGTTAAAATCAGAGATTTATTACCTTTGTACATGGCACAGTAATCTCGGTGTGGGTATTTCTCCCAATGATTCCTCTATTTTTCTTGCCTTGATTTTAACTACGTTATGAACAATGTACATTGATAGAACGGATATTATAACGTGAAGTGCCAACTATAATTGACGAAACTTAAGGAACTGACCATTCATACCACAGATGCTGATGCCTTTGTGTCAGAAAAATATGGCATTAAACAGAGTACAGCGTTTTACTCACTCGCATAACTAACTATAAATTAATTTTAAGGTGCATTTAGCATATGTTTTATACCGAAATGCCTTTATTTACCCAGCATACACTTCTTTTGAACACCCTGTTTTTTTTAAAGTTTATGATATTTTATGTTTAGAAAGGCCTTATTTAGTTTTGATATTGGAATTGATACTTTGAATTCGTCTAGTGTTAATGATAAATTTTAAAACCATTTAATGAAGTCGATCTCATGAATCTCATAAGAACTATGATGTAAAAATCAAGACGCTATGTTATCATGATCAGTTATGTTACCATGATGTAGTTATGTTGCTATGATGTAGCTGCGTTACCATGATGTAGTTATGTCACCATGATGAAAGTATGCTACCATGATGAAGTTACGCTACCATGAGACAGTTACGTACTGTGATGCAGTGATGATATGTCACCCTAAGGCGCTTATGTTATTATAATGCAGTTATATTACCATGATGCAGTTATGTTAAAATGATGCACTTATGCTACGTTATGTTAAGTTATGTTAATATTACTATTATGATGCCGTTATGTTTCTTTCAGCTGATAGAGGACCTGCAACAGCACAATAACGTGAGCGAAGAGTGTTGCAATGACTTTATTTCCTACCTAAATGGAATCCTGACTTTCAGGAAATGGGCTATAAGAAGTAAGATAAATACAGATTCTTGCTATGTGAGATATAAAAGAAGTTGTCTCTGCTATTACAAAGGAAGATGTGAATATGAATAACAAACTATTGTTCCTTAGTCAATACAAATAATTACGGGCAATATCTAGTACGGTATTACTTGTGATCAAAATATGTGATCTTTATGATATTCCGGCAATCCTTTTGCAAATTAAAAAATGCTTAATTCGTTTGACTGCATCATTAGTCCTTATAATAAAGCAATACTAGCCATCAGCTAAGTTGCATATATAAAGCATAGAGTTCGAACACCGAAGTGGCTCAAGTTATTTCATGTTTCTTTTGCGAAGTGGCTGATGCAACTGGCAAGTTTGAGTCCGGCTTCCTGGACGGCAATGCCGCTTATGAAGGTCGCTATCTCCAGTGTATCAGCGCCAACAAAGATATAACGGATCCTCCCATCCAACCGCTGTATTGCTTGACTTACTGGGCCACTTACTTGCCCACAGAGGTAATGTACGTTTTCTATAAAGTATTTAGGGGTCTATTGGTACAATTTATTGTCTATTTGATTCGCTGATTGAGTACATAGATACCGTTTTCACCTACACAGACGGTGCAATATGTAGCACTTTTTAAGAGGAGTAGATAGAGCCAACCACTACAACTACTCCTGGCTACCCAGAGAAGTCGTAAATCAGTGGGAGACTGATAATCCCAGAACAGTAGGATCTAATTAGTGACACCAATGGAACAGGTTTCTATTTTTACATATCATGAAAAGAAAAATTAGTTTGAAGAATTTGCACAATTTTGTTATATTTATCGAATAAGGCAACATTAACAAGAAACGCCGCTGTCATTTTCAGCCACCATTCTACGGATCTGGGCTAGGACTGTGCATTCCTGCATCATGCAGCGATGATGACGGACTGATTCTCCTGGATGCAGGTGCTTTGTTTATCAAAGTATCGCATTATAACATTCACTGTGTCAGACTTGATGCATCACTGACACAATGTCCCTTCATATGCATCTCTCTCAAACCTACTTTCTTTCTTGTTGTGGGAGTACCTAATAGACAGCGTAAAAATTTGAATTGGGAAAATATTCACTTATTCTAGATATTCCTTTAATTCGGCACTTGTTTTTTCTTAAAACTGAACCTCATTTATAATTTCAAACATACCACAAGGCAGGTGACTTATAAGTATGATTGCTTAAACTAAAGACTTAAATATGGGCATCTAGGAATCAAATAAAAATTAATTTAGTAAAAGCAGAACGTAAGTAAACAATGGCTGAGTATATGTTTATGCAAATGAATTCCTCTCAGGTCCGAAAACATAGTATATAGTTAATAGCACATAGTATGTCGTATAGTAAATAGTGTATAGATGACTAATCACTTATTCAATGCTAAATAGTACAGACATTCTAAACTTTTCTCGTATTCTTTTCTGTAGTTTATAATCCGCCGAGGCAGAAACACTCTCAGCCACTGATTAACTGTGAGCGAGGGAACAATTTGAGCACTGACGAGGAGGCCATTATATCCATGTAAGCACGTGCACACGGGACGACATTATAATAAAATAAAAACAAACACAAGAGCGCATATGTGGTCTTGTTTGTGATGGGAAACATAGAAAACTTCAGATAGGAAATTACAAATTCAAATGTGTGGTAAAAAGTAGGCACTGGGGCATAGGCGTACGTTGGTAAGTTAAAAATCGAGATTTTTATATTAAGCTCTTATATATTGTTAATCTATTTGCATAATGACAAAGTGATCTTGATTAAAAGGCACAAGCTATACGTCAAATTTTATTAAATCCATTTAATTTCAATATAAAAACATACTCCTGTACTGGTGTCGTAAGCAATATATTTTTGTTGTTACGTGTCTTGAAAACATATTCATTGAACTACCTTTCATATTATTTTCAGAATTATTCTGAGCTTGTTTGGTTTGATGGTGTTATTGGCTTCTGTCTATGACGCTTATAAAATAAATCACGCTATTGATGATGCATATACACTGCCCAGCAAAGAGAAAGAGAAGAGCGCTACATTAAACGGGAAAGAGACCTCTGAAAAAGATTCTAAAACCGCATATAGCAATACGTTTCACGAGATAAACGATGATGTTATTGCATTGAAGAGTCTGTCAGCTTCTGGTGACACCAATACAAAACAAGACAACATTGTGCCTGCCAAAGAAAACTCCGAACATGAAGGAGAAAAATCTACAAAGAAAGAGGGTAGTTATGATATGATCATAGAAATTAATAGTGTGTTTGTGCTCGTGTCCATCTGTTTTGTTTCAATTAATATTCACTATCCAGTCGTTTTTATTATGCTTAATGGTGAGAATCGTCTATCTTTTCAGGTACAACTGAAAACTGTCAGTTTTTTGTTTGTCTGTGCGTTATAGTTCGGTTTTATTTGATGTATAGCATAAATTGGCCAGATTCTGCACACATACACACACACACATACACACACACACACACACATATATATATATATATATATATAAATATAAATATATATATATATATATATATATATATATATATATATATATATATATATATATATATATATATATATATATAGAGAGAGAGAGAGAGAGAGAGAGATCTGCAACCAGTCATAGGGGGACCATCCCTTATATATAGCACTTAGGGAGACCATTTGGAAAAAATAATATATGTTTTTTTTATCTTGTTATCGAGTGCTAACACACAAATTTAATTTTAAAACAGAACATATTATATAAACTATGTTATAGAATCATTCATTTTTTGTTTACTATGTAGTTTCATAACGTTTAAACACGCTAAAAATTAAGGAGACCTACTTTTGGTCTCCTTAAATTTTTTGTCTCCCTAATACTGTGGTTTTTATCAAAAATGGTCCCTGTATTGCTGGAATTACACTTATATACACACATATATATATATAATTTGGTTTTCTTACATCTACAGTGCATTGATTTAAAATGAGAAGAACTGCCATTAACAGGTATTGCAGAAAGACTGCTGCTAAGCTTTTCGCTTTATCAGAACCTGCCGCTGATTTTGACGCCCAAGCAACCAGAGGGCGCTTACCGCTGCCTCAACGGCATCCGCATCATTGCCATGGCCTTTGTTGTCTTAGGCCACACCTATGGGACACTCTACACAGGAGGTAAGTTGCAGCCGTTCAAAGGCTGATTACCGTTCTTAATCAAATCACTTTTGTCATTCTGTACGAATAGCCTTTTTACGTCATTTCAATTTCTAACACAATTCTTTGACATATATTAAAGCTATAAAAGCTACATTTAAAACCGAAATAGTTACGAAATCGCGATTTAAAAGCTCTATTCGTTAAGTGAACAACTTGCTAGTAACTAAGAAATTTCTCTTAAAATAAGTTCTGTCAGTGCATCAAATTACCAGCACATGACCTCTTCCTTAATTATTTTTAAGCCAATTCAATATGAAATGATTAGAAACTGAAATTAGTATACAAAAACTGAATCGAATTCTTTAATTAAAATAAGATAACTTATCGGACTGCTAAAATATTCATATTTCAAAAACAAGAAAATATGCTTTTGCAATGCAAAGAAATAGAACCCTCAAAAAGTTGTTTTCTAAATTGTCTAATTTGAAATTGTTATCAATCATTTAACATGCAATATTTGCTGCTAAACACCTATAATGCTATTTTTACTTGACTATTTTAGAAACGATATAGCAAAACTATATCACAGTTCATCGTAAACATTTTCAGAAAATTTTCAAGCGTATGTCGATGCCAGGCTTCAGCCATGCGCAGCAGGCATTACGACTCTGAATGTCTACGTTGATACATTCTTTATTTTAAGGTATATAACAAGGGTAAATCACTACTTTATTGATTTCTTTCCCACACACGGTTAGAAAAAAGTTCTATATAGAACTATTTGAGTAAAATGCCTGGTTAGATACCCATTAAATGAAATGGTCAAGCAAGTATCAATTAATTATAACATTAAGTTTAATGGTAGTATTTTATACCAGTTAAGATACTTAGGCCGTCTGTACTTAAACCTGAAAAAAAGGAAAAAGGCAGCAAGTG